>CAMTDV010000007.1:72288953-72641764 GCA_947069175.1 Scalesia atractyloides
TTCAAGTTGAGTGGTTCTTTTTTCATCAGCATATATGTGGATTAGTAGACCTAATGTACTATCGGTTTCCTATTCTATTGGTTTCCTATTCAGATAAACGAGACATAGTGAATTTAGTAGACCTAGTATACTATTGGAACCTATGACATGTCCTAACAAAAACCTAATGCAAACACACAAACATGTTTCTTGATTACACAACTTAAAATGCAAATTGCAATCAAAAATCGAAATAAGCTGCAAGGCATCATCTTTTCTCCATAAATTTCTCTACCTTCCAGCAATGTGTCTAATTAAAAACAATCATAAAGAACCAATTTTTAAATAGACAAGATGATATCAAAGACAAGCCAAACAAGCAGGACTCACCATTGCTGCTGAACGGCACCAGACCCACGATGCCGAAACGAAGTATTCCCTATCTCCAGTCTGTAACAAAATAGAACCATACAATTCAAAATAACTATAACTTCTTTAGAAAAAAAAATACACAATACTAAAAACTGAACCCTAAAGCTAAACCCCCCACCCCCACCCAAGCTAAATGCTAAAAACTAAACCCTAAAGCTATACCCCAAAACTAAATGCTAAAAAATATTTCTTTTTATTTTTAAATTAAAATCGTCTTTTTATTAATAAAAAATTCAAAAAAATATTAATAAAAAGTTGTGATTTAATGAAAAAAATTTGTGTTTTTTAAGCTTTTTTTAGGTAGTTTTGGTTGTGTTCACGCTAGTCCTCATAGTTCTCGCCATAAATGCTGGTTCCTAACGGATCCTCACCCTAGTGAATCAATAGTTCAAAACATCATACTTCAAGTTACAAAGATATTCTTTTTAAAGTATAAAAACTTGACAAGAGCTACTCTAAACTAAACTTATATTTTGAACCATTAATTCAATACTGTGTAATGTATTATTGAATTAATATTTCAAGTATGTATTGAATTCTAGTTTAGACTATCTTAGTAACTTAAAATATGAGGTTTCAGTTAAATGAAAATGTGTTATATAAATTAAGTTATTCACATATTCATCCAAGAAAATCAAACTGACATATAACACAGTCACGTATTAAACACCCAAACTGTAAAAATATGAACAAAATCATAAACAGAGAGGAAAAAACACCTTAATTTCAAATTACAAGAGCAGAGGGCGACAACCGAGAGGCGGAGGACAGCGGTGGTGCGGGTGCTGTTTGGTGAAGGAAGAAGCAAAACGGCGACGTACGGCGGTGGTCTGGACAGGAGCCGGTGGCAGAGGTCAGAGAGCTAAGGAGTTGTAGCATATGGGCCTGATCCAGGGTTTTGGACTCTTGTTGTTATGAACTGGACTCCAGCCCAACCAGGTTTGTGTAATTGTGTTGGAACTGGTTTGGTCCACTTATTCTTTTGCAAACGTATGCAGACGTGGTCCGCAGAATGCTGACATTTTACCTCTGAAAAAACAAACTGCAACTTAATTGGAAACGCTTCGGGTTGGAACTGGTTTTTAAGGTTGAAAGGAACAATTTGGTTCCGGTTCGGGTTTTGAACCTGGTTCGGTTTAGGTCTGGACGGTTTCAAAGTATAGATTCCCAGCCCTATTGCAACCCGCTACTTCGGCTCAGTTTGGTTCCAGTCAAATTGGTTTCTATATCCGTTCCAATTTTCGAACCGGTTTTTTTTGTCTGCCTCTATGTGTACGTACAAGGTGGTAACCAGTTTTTTTTTTTTTTTTTTTTTTTTTGTTCCTCTGTTATATAATTCACATCTGAGAAATTTGTTAGTGTTTAACTAAAGCTAATAGAGTTTATAATGCTGTTACTTACGTTATATACATCCTTTATATAAATTTATAATATATATTAAATAGTTAGAGAAAATGGAATTTGTCATACAGTTAGCTACTCAGTTTTTCTAATCGGGTTACATTATATACATCTTTTGTATAAATTTATAATATACTAAATAGTTAGAAGAAAATAGAATTTGTCATACGGTTAGGTACTCAGTTTTTTTAATCGGCTGATCAGTTTTTTTTAATGGGCTGAGTTTAGATTAAAAGACTCACGTGCGTTGCGCTACGTTGTAAACATCAAATGGATTAGTCCAAACGTTATGTGATGCGTTAATTATATGAAAACGCGTGTTTTGACGTATCCGATTGAACTCGGTGTAACCTATATAAGCATTGCGATTGGATCAAAACATAAAGTAAATAAATTTATACCATACAATTATAACGTATTATATGTGACCCAACTCATATATAGGAAACATAACACATGTAACGGAAAAGTTGAGACGTATAATTAAAAGAGATCAATTAGAGCTTTTGAAAAAAAAGGATAAAGAAACCCCGATTTGACTCCACTCAATTCAAAACAATTTTACGAAACATTCATAAAATAAGCACGGAAGCATATTATATTTGACCTTACTCGTTTCCAAAAGAGTTTACGTCGAAACGTACACCAACTTAATTTTATACCGAAACGATAAAAAGATATACGTAAAAATGGGTTTTTTATACGAAACGTATTATATTTGACCTGACTCATTTTGAGAAAAAGTTTACGTCGGAACGTAGAGCAAAATTTGAATTCATACCGACACATACATAAAAATATGCATGTAAAAATAGTTTTTGTTAATTAAAGGAGGTATAGGGGTAAACTCAAAACAAATTGTTAGTAAAAAAAACTTAATAGGTTTAATACGCTCGTAAAATCGTGCCAAGTAGCATCAATGTGACACCACTGCCAATGACCGCGAACATCAGAAAGCTAGTAAAATAAAATAAATAAAAAGGAATAAATAACACCGAACGAAAAAGAGACGTAAAATTGTTGCACCACGCACGCCCGTTGCGTCATGTTAATGCGACGCGTAAAACGTAGAAAAAAATAACTAAGTCGATCTAGGACCCACGCGACGCAATGAACTTGTCAAACGGAGAAAAATAACGCGTTGCGACAGGCTTGTCAAATAGAAAAAAATAGACGAAAAAAACATTGAACCTCACCCTCACGTTGCGGCGTGTTAACTCGCAAATTTAGAACGAAACGTAAGACGAAAAACTTGCGAAAGATAAAAGTACGAGGGACTAACGTTGAACATATAAAAGTGTTTTTGTTAAATTGTAAAAGATGAAAAGCTTTGATTAAAAAGTAAAAAATTTAAAGGGGTTAAAATGTAAAAGATAAAAAACTTTTAGATTGAAAGTGAAAAATCATTTTTTTAAACAAAAACACCCTATGCATAGGGTACAACAATCAATATACATGGTACAACAATATCAAGCACTCACATTTGCTAATTTACAGTATGTATTGGTGACTGCATTTCAATTTAAATATAATATTTATAAATTGATCCTATGTATCTTAAAATATGTATGTTACTCAAATTCGTTCAACTAAATTTAGATAAAAAAAAATTGATAACAAAAAAATTCAACATAAGTCTTTATTTACAATGGTTTTTTTCTTATGTTTACATTAGTTATGTGACTCAATACAAGGATTATTTATACAAAGTATACACTCTTATTGTTTTTATTTTTATTTGTTGTAAAATTGTATATGTATCAAACAAAACAATAATCCATTCTGAAGCTGGTATATATATTATATGTGGCTATTTGATATTATTAACATGTTAACCGGACAAAGAATATTGTATCTAAGAGATATAGTGTGGTGGTAAAGTGTATCTCCTTTAATCCTAAAGATGAAAGGTTTAAATTCGGTATAAGGTGCATGTATACTACTAGAATTTAAAAATTAAGTAGATTGGTTTGATGTTAAACAAAAATTGATAAAGAAGTTTGGGGTCTAAGAGCATTCACATCCCATTCTCTTTCTTTAGGTGGTTAGGATCACCTTCTCTTAACTTTCGTTTTTGATCGAACCTCCTTAAGCTTCCATCGGTTCCATAGTCCCGCTCCATAACAAGATTAATACCTTCATCGGAATACCAGCCGACGCCCATACGCAAGATCCCATCTTTGTTGACATCAACATAACCCGCAACACCACTCGGCAACCAAAGCATTGTGATATCCATCATGTCCCTCACCAAAGTAGACTGTACTCTCAGACGAGCTTCTTTTTCTAATGTTTATGTGCAAAGATAGACATATGGGGGATTGTTGTTTTCCTCTGTAGTCGTTTCGTCCCCATGGATTGGTATGACACTCGTCTCGCTTACTTTCCATGATCCCAGCAATTCTGATGGTCGAACTCTTTTTCGTTAAGAAAACGGCTTCACGTCAAAGTCCACGTCACTATTTGCATTGCCAAACAAAAGAAAAAAAATTATAAGTAGTAGCAATACCATTTTTGTTTCCCATATGGATTGCTATAGCACCCAAGCAGAAAACAAGACATCGAAGAACGAAAATAGGAACTATGGACGCGTTATGTAATTATAAAGGTGGGAAGATGTTCAGATCAGGTAAAACAGGTCAGTTAGGATGAAAAATACTAGAGTAAATTGTGGTTTTGGTCTATGTGGTTTAGTGGCTATTGCTTATATTACAAAATTCAAATGTCTTGCAATTTACATACAAATGTTTCTATTTTATTACGAATTTTGATCTACCACATTAACTACATTGAACTTATAGTTGAATCCTAATCACAAATTTTGTAATATATATTATTCAAGGAATTGTTCTGCCATCATCTTGAATTCTTGAGATAGATTTGGTTAACAAAATAAAATAAACCGTTGCATAAAGCGAATGTGAATATTATATATTTATTCCACTAATTTTCGTATTCTAATCCTGGAAACATATTATTAAATATATAATTTATTAACTTCTTAGTTAGTTATAGTGAATTTTATTTTTTGCTTTTTTTTGTGATTTTTGCTTTTTATGATTTTTTTCATTTTTTTCTTTTCTTTTCTATTTTTTGGTAATTCTTTTTCTTTTTTTAATTTTCAGTTGAACCTTGTGTTGTACATGTAACAAAACAAACGGTTTAATACTGACCGAACAACATCAGTACCGAAATTGATATTCGTTTTTGTTGTTTTGATCGATGTAATATCTCGGTATTTTTTTGGTCCTATCATGACTTTTTTTGTTTCTCTTTCGGTAGGGGTCGGTATCTTAATGAACCGAACCAATATCAAAAGAATTCCTGCCATTAACGTTATTTTACTATTACGTCTACGTTTTCACTAAAAATTGGGTCGCCTCGCCACAGAGCGCGGATGTAACCCACTAGTTAATATTTATCTTGATATTGCATCGGAGTTAATTTACATATGCGAACTTAATTCGACTTCTTATTGAATTTCTTAGAGGACCCCTAATATCAAAGGGTGCATTTTGTTCCAAGATCATTACGTAATCTATCCGAAATTACTCATTTGCTCGAAGTGAGTAATACATGGAAAAAATTTTGAATGGTAGTTTTTAGTGGGTGAATGGATCATTAACCCATATATAGAAAATGACTTTTTTTTTCTATTTATGGGTAAATTATGTTGTAATTGTAATATTGTTTCTATTTTTCTTGGTTGAAAATATTAGAATACTATCAATAATTACTTTTTTTTATTTTTAGCTTTGTTGAAGTTACATCAATATGCTTTTTGATAATTCCTTTACAAAATCAAAATAACAAATTAAAAGAAGCCAAGTATTAACCCTTTTATATGTATTTTTTTCTCTTAATTAAAAAGTTATAAAAGTTAATTATTAAATAGGAAATAGATAAACATATAAGAGAGAACACATAGCAATCAAAGTGACAGACTATGGAAAGATTTTTGAAGTTAAATAATAATTGTTTTCTTTTATTTCATTAGTTAATCATTAAAATGCATTGCACTAGTATTTCATAGATCAGAATTTAATTATAAGTTCGATAGAGTTAGTGTGCTAGACCAAAATGTAATATAATAGAAACCTTGATATGTAAATTATAAGACATTTAGATTTTATAAAATATAACAATGACTACTAATTCACAGGACCAAAACCGCAATTTACTCAAAATACTATGTTCTACTTGAGATCCAAAAAGATTAGGTTAGGGTGTCAACGAGCAGACCCGCTTAAACTACTCAAGATCAGCTCGCTAAAAGTTCGACTTGAGTCAAGCTTAAACAGGCTTGAAACTAAAAAAAAGCTTATACGATAACAAGCTCGAGGTTTATATACCAAGCTTGGCAACGCTAGTTAGCCTTATATTTAATATAATAAACATGTATTAAAATAATATATATTATGTTATATGTATAATATGTTATATGTATAATTAAATTATAGAGTTTCATTAATATATGTACGTAATAAAATAATTAAATAAATAATAAATATTTTAAATAGATAATAAAGAACTCAAGTTTTGGATATAAAGCTCAAAACAAGGTAAACGAGCCAAGCTCAGCTTGACTCGTTTACACCATAGGACTGTTGAACAAGGAAACATGTTCATGTTCGTTTTTAACTTTTTTAGATATAATTGTACTTGGTAACACTAGATCAACTTTTATTGATATTACTAGCGGTGACAAGATGAACAGGGTTTAGATCAAGCAGAGTTGTAAACACTTTATTGTCTTTCTAAAACATTCTATAAATACTGTGATGTTATATGACTACTACAAAGACTAAACTATTATATCTGACTCCTCTTTCCATCAATACTATTCTTTTGCCTCTGATGGGTTGCCCATCAAGGAACTCGCGAACTTGTTTTTGGTTGTCCAGTTGGAGACTTCTCAGGAGGTCACCTATCCTGAGACTATTCCCACATGAGCAAGCTTAATTGTAGAATTTTGATGTGCTCCACAACCAACTAAGCACAAACACGTTGGTGATTTAAGTGGAGGGCATTCCTTATGCACCAAGAATCTCTCATGGCCAATAGAGTGTTACACTGTTCCCTGTTAGTATGTTCGGTATAGGAATCTTTATAACCTGTTTCATATCCGTACTATATTGGTATTCGTATCGATTTTCCCTATTTGCACCCGTACTTCATTAGACTCGTATTGATTTTACCTATTTGGTGCTCATACGAATGCTCAAAATATAGGAAGAAACAAAGTAGTACTAAAGAAGGTATCATATTAAAATTCTGGTACCAATACTGGTACCTGTACTATCCCGTACCAATATATTCGGAATGATATTCGATACCCAGTTTTGTTCAGATCCGATACCAATATTTTCAGTACAGGTATAGGCATGAGTACTATATCGTCTCATCCCTAAACACAAACGTCACCATCCATACCTAAAACCCAACCCATAACCAAAACACAAACCGACTACAACCAAACATAAAATACCGAAAAAAACAAAATGACGAAGGATGATATGAGTATAAATATACATGTTTTTCGTATAAAAATAAACCCACTTTTTAATGGTTTTCTTGAAAATATAATTGAAATAGGTTTGGTTTATTTTTTATTTTCAAGACAAATCAGGCCTAAAATTGACAAACAAAGCATTTCCAAGCGAAAAACCAAAGAATTGTCCCAAAGAAGGCCATGCCCTCAGACACACCTCGTGCCGCATTCTAGAAATGAAAAAAAATATATCCTTTGGACTTTTGAAGATCCATTAGGGCCCACAAGAGTGAACCATGCCCTGTGCATCAGTCCAACACCTGCCTATAAATAGAAAGCTTGCCTTCCACTTCCAATTGCTTAATTCTTCTCCTTCCTCCCTACAATACACTCTAATTCTACCCATTGTATTTCTTAGTTTTGTAATCATTAAGAATGTAAGAATATATTTAAGTATTTCTTGATCTTGTGATGATTAATATAATCCTATCAACTTTGTTAAGGTCTATCTTTAAAGCTATGAGTGGTTATAATTCTTGTGGTTACTTTGAAAGCCTCTTGGTCGGGAGTTAATTAATTAAGTTATGAATTATCTGTGATTATTTCTTTTACTGTATTAAAAACATTAATGATTTATTCTTAACTAAAATTACTTTTATATTTCATAAATGTATATTAATGACTTTTATTTATAAGAATGGTTACTAACCAAACCGCACCCATTTTTTGGAACCGTATTATGAAAAAAAAAATGCCGCTATGGGTCACGGCGAATATCGCGACCCCGATTCATTTTCCAGTAAATGGACGGCAATGCGAACCAAATTCAATAATTTCAACCACATATTCAACCGGCTTTCAAACAACCATACATAATAAACGAAGCGGTTCAACCAGCGTGGATCTCGTGAGGGAGGCCCATAAAGAATTTAAAGCCACTAGTTGTGTCACGTTTATTATGGATAAATATTGGTATTTACTTAGGAAATCATCAAAGTGGCATCTAATACCACCAATGAAGACCCCTCAAGCGTCTAAACGTATCAAGACTACGTCTAATATGGATGAACCAAATTCGTCTTAAGGCGTGTCGTATGCTCGTTCTCATATAAACTTAAAGGGCAATGATGATGAATTTGATTTCAAAGAGCAGGATGACTTGTCATGGCCGCCAGGTAGAGATAAAACCAAGGCAAGAACGAGAGTCCGAGGGAGCCCTCCTCGTCTACATCTACAATGAATTCTAAGGTGAACTCGCACATCAAAACCTTGAACGAGAATGTTAACACACTACTCATGTTTAAAAAACAATCACAAATGAAAAAAAAAAACATAATTACGAATGGAAAAAGATTGTAAGTTACTTAAAAAAGTCGTCTATAAACCTGAAACCCTAGCCTACATTTTCATCATCACCCTTATAACCCTAAAAAACAACACAAATTCCCGACAATGGCGCCGTCATCGGAGCAAAAACAAGACTGTTACATCCCCTAAAGAGTTCTCAGCATGCTTTGTTTGGAGGGCTGCGTGTATACAGACGCGTCCCCCCCCCCCTCAGCGGATGCGTTTCTAACAATCGAGGTGGAATATAATAGCGTTCGGGTTTGTAACATTCGTAAAAAAAATGAATGAATCCTAAAACCCGACCTGTTTTTGTAACTCGATCCGTTTTCATATTCCACGTAATTTTGTTTAATGTTTAAGCAATAAAATGTCTTGGATTCTATGTTTTGATCATACATGTTATCATATCTGGTGATTTATAGTCTTATACATGTTTTAGACAACCTTGTAAATTCATTTCCATGTATTTTGAAGCAACCCTCTATATCTCAAGGTCTAAAACTAAGGTTTTCCTTAAGTTAATCAAAAACTTTGGAGACATCGTGAACATACCTAACACATCACATCCTAACCTTCTTATCATTCAAACTTCATTATATACATGCCTTAAGATAGGACATTGTGTTTTGGAGAGTTTAGATGTAAATGATCGCAAGTAAAAAGCTCTACATGTCGTATTCTTAGTTTTGTCATAAGATGACTTTCGGGTGACTTTCTTGCTAACTTTTCTCCATCCTTGAGCTATCATTCTGGTCCATTCAAAGCTCCAAGATATACTTGGTATACTAAGGATCAAGTAGGTTCAAATGATGCATAAAACTGAGCTCCAGCGTAACGGGAATCGCAAACACAAGTTTTAGAACATAACCCTCGACCCGCATCAAGACCCAAGGTTTAAGCCCAATTCTCGACGCCATGGATGTTGTATTACTCTACTCCATATGATAGTACTCTGAAAATAATGAACGTAGACGAAAACCGTGCGCGAAACGGAGTTATAACGAAGCGGGAATCGCGAAAACAAGTTTGGTGTTTGTTGTTGATTTGAAAGACGCGAAAATCTTGTTTTAAAGTTATCCCACATCGCCCCAATCACCATTTTGTGCTCTATTTCACACCTATAAATACCCTTGCTTGATTCTTTATAGCTTGCAACTCCTAGTTTGAGTATATAAACAAGTAAAAGTTCATATCATTCAAGCGATTAGTTAGAAACCGAATCCTTATCCTTTTGAACCGACTCGAACCGTCTCAATCGATGCGCAGGTCTTGCGTGTCGAATCAACCCACTCGCGTAACTCGAACCTTTTGAGGTCAGAACCATACTACGAATCATATACATTTATATTGATGAATATTAATTGTTCATTACTATTAGTTGAGTATAAGTGTAAAAATATATATACAACCAAATTTGGTGGCTCCACAAGCACAATACCCCTTTGGGTGTGGTGTGTAGTAGTTTTTATTCTCCGCTTTCGACGAGGAGGTGCTGCCCTTCAAGCTCTTCTCATTTTGTAAAGTTCTTCTTCGAGGTAATCTTCCTTTCTTTTTTTTTTTTTTAATATTTATTTATTTATTGCTTTCTTAGTTTAATTAGTTTAGTTTAGGTTCTTAGTTAAGGAGCATTAGGCTCGTTAAGGTAGCCTAGTTTATAGCCTTGTAGAGGCTCGTTAGGCTCAACGAGTGTAACATATCATGTTCGTTCATTTAGCTATGCCTAGCATAACGTTTACTTTTTTTTTGTTGCATTCGTTTGTCTAGCTTAAATCACGCTTATCAAATGGTTTTCTCCTTATTATCGTGCGATTTTTCACTAAGGATTAAAAACGCAAACACTGTGAGTGAATCCTTACAAATTCCCTTTTTTTATTCACGTTTTGGGGTGTATCATGTGTCGTAATTTACTTTATTTATACAAATACATGTGCTACCACCATTATGTGATCTAATGTGTATATTTGTTTGTTGTGGTTATGTGTGGTTACATTTTATCATTTCAGTGCAATCATTCATTTAAGGCCCATCAGTTCCTCGTGGGATACGAGTTGAGCATCAGGTGCCTCATTAGATCGGCTCCGTTTGATTGAGCCTTGATCTCAAGTTCATCATTCATGATGTTCATATGTTCATTGTTGATATTATGTGATCTAATGTGTATATTTGTTTGTTATGGTTATGTGTGGTTACATTTTATCATTTCAGTGCAATCATTCATTTAAGGTCCATCAGTTCCTCGTGGGATACGAATTGAGCATCAGGTGCCTCATTAGATCGGCTCCGTCTGATTGAGCCTTGATCTCAAGTTCATCATTCATCATGTTCATATGTTCATTGTTGATATTATGTGGTTTATGATTTAATTATATATACATATGCTCATATATGGTCCATGCACATTTTTATTGAAATAATCAATTTAACAAACTATTTAAATGTTTAACTTAGATTCACTCGCCAACCTTTGTTGACCCAAAACCATTTTTACACATGATACAGGTGAACAAGTACTAAGAGAAGATTGGACATAGGATGGGCCTTAGTTAACAAGAAACGAATTAGTGCAATATACTTGTTATAAACATCGTCTTGTGTTTGTAATTGTTTATGTGAATTATTTGTATTGTGAGACACTTGATATGAATTCATGAATATTTAAAACAAGTAATATCAAGTCATAAGCTCTCGAGTTAACCCAATCATGCCCCGATCACCTATTCTGCTGCGGGTCAGGGTTCGAGTACCGGTAGTCGGGATGTCCTGTCTAGGATTGGCATTCGTATAAATCCGAATTAACGGACCAGTTTGTCTACCTGGGGACTACTGATGAGAGTACAAAGGACCCATTAGGCCAAAACATGCCACACCAAACGTCATGTGAACCAACCCCACTCTGAGGTGTCACCGTGTCCACACCTGGATGCACTCCTATTTTCATACGTTACATTCACATTTCTCGATTTTCTCCGGGTTTTAGTGTACGTTACCAGGCTAACACATGCGAACCATACGAAATCCCGGTAATCATGGGGGCCCACATGATTACGAAGGTGAAGTATGGCGGCATGCAAGGCCCAATTACAAGCAAAGCCCAATAACACTTTAAAAGTGTTGTGTTATCATAAGTTATTGTTTTCAAATACATCCCAAAGTTTTCATTTTATCATATGTTTATATTTTTTTTCGCATCCTTGCTAGCAAATCCATCAACAGAATCTCACAATCTCGTTTGCGAGAATTCCTGTAGATGTCCTTTAGGCACCTTCTTGGAGGAAAAAGAACCGGAAACTCCAGTAGACGCATGGCTGCCCAAATTGACAAGCAAATGGCCGACGTGATTCCTAACATTGTGATCCAAGTTCAACAAGCCCTCACTAATAACCAAGTCAATCAAGTCGAACCACACGCTGTAAATGCTCCCGCAGCTACATCCAAGTGCTTCTATAAGCACTTCAAGTCTTGTGACCCCCCCCCCCCAAATATGAGGGAACAGAAGGGGTCACTACACTCCTGCGATGGTTCGAGGAAATGGAAAGTACCTTCCTAAATTGTGACTGCCCTAACGATCGCAAGGTTCGTTATACTACCGGTCATCTCATTGGGGCAGGTTTAACCTGGTGGAACGTGAAAAGGGTCAAAGAGGGGCTAAAGCTGATGTGGCCCTAACTTGGGAACAACTCAAGGAACTAATGACTAAACGGTTTTGTCCTAGGAGTGAGATCAAGAAGTTAGAGGACGAATTCTACTGCTTAAGGCAAAATGATGGAGACCATATGGCCTATAACAAGCGTTTCCTCGAGCTGAACCAGATGGTCCCAAATATGTTCACTCCTCCTTACCATCTCATTGAACATTACATTAGGGGTCTTCCTTTTGGTATCCAGGATTCCGTGATGAGCACTGTACCCGCAACAGAATTAGCCACCGAACTCACCGAAAACCATATCCGAAATGGAGACTTTAAAAAGAAGGGCACAACTGACAAGGTTTCAGTGGAAGAGCTAAAGACAACCAAGATCGAAACATTCTCCCGTTCCGATACCAAACGAAAGCGTGACGGTAAAACTACGATATTGCCTCGACTAACCCAACTTCACAAGCCGTACCACTCCAAGCCATCCCAATCACCCAAATGGTACCCAACCCAGCTTACCCAAACAAGAACCCTACACTGGTCCCCACCCTCAATGCAACACCTGCCACTATCACCACCAACTCACCGTACCATGTCGTCTATGTGCCAATTGTGGGCGTTATGGCCATTTGAGTAACACGTGTCGCACTCCTCAAAACCAAGTTTCACCTCTTGCCCAAAACATGATCCAGCCCTACCAACTACCGCATTACCCCATGGTGCCATATGTTCGAGCTTGCTTTAATTGTGGTGATCCTACTCATTTCAGAAACACGTGCCCTAGGTTGGTTAACATCATCAACGCTCAAGCCCAAGCAAATCCAGTTAACCAAGTGAACCAAGTTAGCCAAGCGAACCAGACAAACCCAGCACCCCCACCAGCAAGAGGGAGAGCCTACAACGTGAACCCAGTTGATGTCAACGACGGTGCGAACGAACAACCTAACTAGTCTTTCTCCCATCATGAAGACTCAAGACTCTGCTCCAGTTGTTTATTTTATTTTTATTCCCAATCCAAGCTTTAATAAATTCCATTTCTTGTCCTGACTATTCAAATTACCATTGTTTTCAATTTGGGTAATAATGTCTCAAGATTTCATTATTTCATATTAATGCCATTAATGCAATTTGTATCACGCTATGCCAATTTGTTTCATTACATGTCTCTATACATCGATTAAATTTCACGTTATTCGTGTCATCATACATCACGACGAACCCCGTCTCATCATTTAAGGAAGTTGGGTCGTGTCTCACTTTTTCATAGACTGACCACTTCCACATAACACATGAGAGAGGTACCGCCGTCATTTAGTCTTGCTCTCTTCGGATTCGAGATTCAAGCATGGGTTGTTGTGTTTGTTTATGTTTGGTAGATTTTAGGATGAGTCACATAGAACTAATCGTGACTTAATAACAAGGCCAATGAAAATTTGACAAGGACATGGTGGATACGCCGCAGGTACTTCCTATATATAAGTGTTCTTGTCTGGTGATCAAAAGCATTGTTAGACGGTTATGGGAAGTTTTATGTAAGTAGTGTCAATCTCAATTTGGATAACGATGTGTTGATGATTTCGTTTTGTGATGTAACTTTATCATTATGACGCTTCGATTTTCTCAAAACCCCTTATCATGAGACAATATCCAGTTAGCCATCTCCGTGTTACAACACTTTTCATTTTTACACCTCAGGCATCAAAAAGCGATTCATGTAGCAGGGTATTCAACCCTTACTAGGAACGTTACCGCCTCAATCAAAATCCAAACTTCACACTCACCTGGTTATGTATATCCTTAGCATCATCGAGATTTTTATTACCTAGCATACTCGAGATCCAATCTATAAGAAACCCTATTAACTAACCCTCAAGAACGGTTCCCTCCTAATTTTGGAACGAAATTCCTAAAAGTAAGGGAGACTGTAACATCCGCCAAAAACGGGTATCCAGAAGTCCGACCCACTTTGAAATCCGGATCCTAACCTTTAAACTTCGGAAATTTTTGCGAAATAAATAACCGATGAAAGATTTTACTCTTTAATTTAAATTCATTTATCGACTTATTTATTTATTAATTTAATTTAATTAATATCACAATTAAAATCATTAATAAAATCTAGTTAGTTTTGTTAGGTTTTAAAGTGAGTTTTAAGGTAATATGAGTTAGTAGCCAAGTTAGTTCGGATAGTAGAGTTAAGGGTATGATTTGTAACATTTCAAAACTTTAAATTTAAAAAAGATATATAAAATAGTGGACCAAGGATTCGAACCCTGGTCTCACCAACAAACAAAACACTTGAGCCACTCCACCACATCAAAACTTTGTTAAAATTTCCATTTCCAAAATCCTTAAACACTGCAATCCCTTTTGAATTACCTTTACCCCCCAAATGTTAAAGAGCTAAATGGTTACCTCCTAATTTGGGACGAAATTTCTAAAAGAAGGGGAGACTGTAACATATGTCAAAAAAAAGGAATGAATCCTAAAACTCGACATGTTTTTGTAACTCGATCCGTTTTCATATTCCACGTAATTTTGTTTAATGTTTAAGCAATAAAATGTCTTGGATTCTATGTTTTGATCATAAATGTTATCATATCTGGTGATTTATAGTCTTATACATGTTTTAGACAACCTTGTAAATTCATTTCTATGTATTTTGAAGCAACCCTCTATATCTCAAGGTCTAAAACTAAGGTTTTCCTTAAGTTAATCAAAACTTTGGAGACCTCGTGAACATACCTAACACATCACATCCTAACCTTCTTATCATTCAAACTTCATTATATACATGCCTTAAGATAGGACATTGTGTTTTGGAGAGTTTAGATGTAAATGATCGCAAGTAAAAAGCTCTACATGTCGTATTCTTAGTTTTGTCATAAGATGACTTTCGGGTGACTTTCTTGCTAAATTTTCTCCATCCTTGAGCTATCATTCTGGTCCATTCAAAGCTCCAAGATATACTTGGTATACTAAGGATCAAGTAGTTCAAATGATGCATAAAACTGAGCTCCAGCGTAACGGGAATCACAAACACAAGTTTTAGAACATAACCCTCGACCCGCATCAAGACCCAAGGTTTAAGCCCAATTCTCGATGCCATGGATGTTGTATTACTCTACTCCATATGATAGTACTCTGAAAATAATGAACGTAGACGAAAACCGTGCGCGAAACGGAGTTATAACGAAGCGGGAATCGCGAAAACAAGTTTGGTGTTTGTTGCTGATTTGAAAGACGCGAAAATCTTGTTTTAAAGTTATCCCACATCGCCCCAATCACCATTTTGTGCTCTATTTCACACCTATAAATACCCTTGCTTGATTCTTTATAGCTTGCAACTCCTAGTTTGAGTATATAAACAAGTGGAATAACCAAATTTGGTGGCTCCACAAGCACAATACCCCTTTGGATGTGGTGTGTAGTAGTTTTTATTTCCGCTTTCGACGAGGAGGTGCTGCCCTTCAAGCTCTTCTCATTTTGTAAAGTTCTTCTTCGAGGTAATCTTCCTTTCTTTGTTTTTTTTAATATTCATTTATTTATTGCTTTCTTATTTTAGTTAGTTTAGTTTAGGTTCTTACTTTATTTATACAAATACATGTGCTACCACCATTATGTGATCTAATGTGTATATTTGTTTGTTGTGGTTATGTGTGGTTACATTTTATCATTTCAGTGCAATCATTCATTTAAGGCCCATTAGTTCTTCGTGGGATACTAGTCGAGCATCAGGTGCTTCATTAGATCGGCTCCGTTTGATTGAGCCTTGATCTCAAGTTCATCATTCATCATATTCATATGTTCATTGTTGATATTATGTGATCTAATGTGTATATTTGTTTGTTGTGGTTATGTGTGGCTACATTTTATCATTTAGTGCAATCATTCATTTAAGGCCCATCAGTTCCTCGTGGGATACGAGTTGAGCATCAGGTGCCTCATTAGATCGGCTCCGTTTGATTGAGCCTTGATCTCAAGTTCATCATTCATCATGTTCATATGTTCATTGTTGATATTATGTGGTTTATGATTTAATTATATATACATATGCTCATATATGGTCCATGCACATTTTTATTGAAATAACCAATTTAAACAAACTGTTTAAATGTTTAACTTAGATTCACTCGCCAACTTTGTTGACCTAAAACCATTTTTACACATGATACAGGTGAACAGGTACGAAGAGAAGATTGGAAATAGGATGGGCCTTAGTTAACAAGAAACGAATTAGTGCAATATACTTGTTATAAACATCGTCTTGTGTTTGTAATTGTTTATGTGAATTATTTATATTGTGAGACACTTGATATGAATTAGTGAATATTTAAAACAAGTAATAGCGTCATAAGCTCTCGAGTTAACCCAATCATGCCCCGATCACCTATTCCGTTGCGGGTCAGGGTATGACAGGGTTAGGGTGTAACGCCTCTCATTTTTGTACTTTTCTTATTTGGAAAGTGTAATCGTATTTCTATTTTTGGAAACTTATATTCATGTCCTATTCGTATTTCAATTCCAACTTTGTAATCTGAGACATTGATCATAATAAAATACTTATTTTACCTATATTTGTTATACTTACAATCAACCATTCAAATACGTACCCTCGTACAAGTTATACTTATCATACATGCAATACTCATACGTTACAACTTTATACTTGAAACGCTCAAAAATCAGGTAAAATACGTAAAAACAGCCCCAAACCAACCCACTCGTGCGAATTGAATACACTTTGCACGAAGTGAACACACTTCGGACGAAGTGGAGCTGACAGCAACTTTTCCTATAAATACAGACCCACTTCACCACTTCAATGTTTTCGAATTCTCACACTTTCACTCTCAGATTTTGCAAGTTCGTGGCAATGATTCTCAGTCTTCTAAGTGCGTTTTAGCTCACATATTCTTCTTGTATTCTTCTTCTACATTTCTTTTCTTTTGTACCAAATGTGTAAGCTAAACCAAGTTCCGGAGAACTTGTGTTTCAGCTGATGTGAGAAGGTTGGAAGCTTGGGCTTTCTGAATTAAGTTCCACCATCGCTTGTACATGTTTTTATGTTGTACTTGTCCATTCATGACCAACCGGGTTTATCAACTTTGTTGATAAACATAGTGCTTTTGTGAATCATATAACGAGGTTTCATACCTCCTTGCTTGACCTCTATGACAAACTTGACTAAATATGGACATAAACTATACGTATTATTTATATTTCTTAAGAATCTAGTCTAGACTTAATATTAATCGCACTCTTAATAAGTATTATGACCCTAGACTGTTCTGCCTCGTTGTCAAAATCCCTGTTCACGAAAATCAGTGTCGAAACGGGTATAAGACGAGCTAAATCATTCCAGAACTGTCCACTTCACACGAAGTTGACAGTCACTTCACACGAAGTGAACAGTCACGTCGCACGGAGTGAACAGTCACTTTACACGAAGTGGCATTTTTCCTATGTTTTCGTACTTTCTGTAAGTTCTGTCCCGAATCTGAACTCCAACCAATCAGAATACTCGCACACCTCTGTTCCCTCGTGTAGAGTAACTTTGGTGTTCGTACGTCATCATTGCGCCTCGCGGTTTATCGGAAAGCTTAGCAAAACTGTGAGCATACTCAACTCCCCTCTTTATCTTTACACTATTGGGGTGCAACTTATATGTTATATCAACCCAATAAATCACAATACTTTTGTCACACCCTGACAGTCGGGGCATGATTGGGTTTTCATCAAAACTCATGACATTTACTATAAAATTTCATATTTATTATTTCCAATTTAAAAAAAAAGTACATCAAACATATAAACATAACATGTTCTAAACACCACATTCATGAACTTTTTATTTTTCTTCTAAGGCAGATTCCTATATGTTCCCTGCTTCAACCTGTTCACCTGTATCATGTGTAAAAATGGTTTTTTTGTTGTCAACAAAAGTTGGCAAGTGAATCTTATAACATTTGAACGAATTTGTTATATTGGTTATAAAAATGTGCATAACCACATATGAGTATTCGTATATGTAAATCTAATCACAAAACACATAATATCAATTAATGCACACACACACACACGTCAAATGATGAACAATGAGATCAAGGCTCAATCAAACGGAGCCGATCTAATGAGGCACATGATGCTCAACTCGTCTCCCATGAAGAACTGATGGGCCTAATGAATGATTTGCACGCAACTTGACAAAAATGTAAACACGCAATACAACAAATAATCATTTACATCACACATTAGATCATATAATGGTAATAACACAAGTGTTTGAATAAACGAAATAAGTAAACGACACACGATACACCCCAAAAACATGAATAAAAAGGGGAATTTGTAAGGATTCACTCACCGTGGGTGCGTTTCCTTGATTTGACGACGAACGCGCACGAATTTTGAATTTAACCACGAGAGAAACTAACCTAAAAATAACGTAATAATTCGATAAATAAGTAAATTTTATTTGGATTTAACATTTCAATTAATGCTCTTAATTAGATTTTTAGATTTATTATTTTGTGGCATTTAATGCTATATCTAAACATTAAAAATCTTATTTTTAAGTGTTTTAATAGATTTTTAATGAAAATAATAAAGAATTTGAATAAATAAATAAAAAAATACCCTTTTCAGGGGTTGACCGATTCAAACCGGGTTGACTTTAATATTATTGGCTTCGTGTGAAGATCAAACTCGTGACCTCCCGTATGCGTGCACGCAGCTCTACCAACTGAGCTACGTGTTTAACCCGAAATAAACCCCATTTTAATTACATATATATTCTAATTAGAACATATCATAACTTATTTAATTTAAAAAGGATTTAAAATTTCCTGAACCGGCGTTTGTTACGTGATTCGAACCCGGAACCTCTGTGATTTTTTGCACCCAGCCCAACCAGTTGGGCTGGGTGTCTAACCCGTTGTATTCTGAATTTATATTATATTTATATACATACTCGGTTAACTCATGTTTTTATTTATTAAAAAGATTTGATATATAACGAATCGTTGTATGCAATGAGACTCGAACTCGGGTACCCTCGCTTGAATGCACACAGTCCACCACTGGACTGTGTGTCTAACTTGGTTAATTCTTTTGTTATAATTATATTTATGTGATTTCTCAACTTCATCTTTTTCATGATAACAAACCAGAAGACAAAACCCGATTATCAACCCAATCTTCAGTTTTGATTAACATTCCTATACTAAACAATCGAAATCGAAAGAAAAGAGAATGAGTATACTGATCTGAGAAAGTTATGAAGGTTCCGGTTGGATTCCGGTGTGAGCAGGAACTCCGGCGAGGATCTGTTTGCACAACAACTTGGGCGATAGAGATTTTTTTTTGACGAAAGTTTGAGTGGATGAACGAGTTTAGAATGATTTGAAACCAATATTTATAGGAAAACCCATCTTGATTTCAGTTTCAACATGTTTTGATCGTTGATTGAAAAAAAAACGGTTTCACATTGATTTAGATTTTTAATTATTCGGTTATAACTGATGTGAAATCAATTATACGCGTTTCCATCATTAGGAAGATAGTAACATTTCTTTGATTTGCGGAGATTTAGCTTGCCGCAGTTTTGAGTTCTGTGTTTACTGATTTGCAGGTTTTGACTTTCGGTTTTATCATAAACATTATTTGTTTGAATCTTGAACACAAGAATGTATGTGGTGGAGTGGTGTGAAGTGTGTGTTGATCCATTGGGGACCCGGGTTTGACTCTCGGTTACCCTTTTTAATATTTTTAAATCTGAATTACCTTATTTATTATTATTATTATCATTATTATATGATGTTTTAATTTATTTATCTCTTAATAAATATTAATTTATGCATTTTGTTTACTAATAAAGATTATTAAAATAGATTGGTAAATACTAATAAATGTATCACAAAACAATAAGTACTTGAATTTCAAACTGAGCGGGTTTTTAAGACCCGTTTTACACAAATGTTATAACTTTATGCCTAAATCACAAAACAAACATCCATTTATACATCTTTAATACGAATACATGCAAACTTATATGCTAGAAATCGAATGTTTATGCTACGTCATTAACTGTGTATAAATCTCCCTTAACATGTATACCGGTATAGGATTAACGCACCGCTCGTATTCGTGAGGTCATGTTAAGTAAACAAAATGGTTTAGTCATTGCTATGATTAGATTACGCTAGCGGTAAACTTTGGGTTGACATGTACAGTAACATTACTAGTATTGTATGTTAGGCAAGTAAACGTTTATGCATGTGGACCGTTTAAACTTTTTATTACTTAGTAGTCAAACTTGTATGCTCACATCGCGTGTTGAACTATACTTTTATACATGTTGTAGGTTCAGGATGATGATAAGGATGCATGGAATCTAGTAGGATGAATTAGAAACCCATTTAGACTTAGTTTTATTTTTGGATCGTATTTCTTGATTAAGGTGTTGTAATTTGATTTCCGTTATGTTGTTGTACATTGTTTCCTATCAATGTAACCGAAGTTGAAATGAAATGAAATATTGTTTCTCTAAATACTTGTCACAAATTAGCGTTATGAAGTCTCGAGCAATCTACTACGTCCACCCCGATAATTCCGCCATCGGTTGGGTGTAACATAGGAAACACCTAATTAACATGAAATTTGTCGATGAACGTAAAAGATCCATTCTCAGCTTCATTTCCGAATAAAGTACCAAAACATCAATCCCGTAGGTGGTGTCGAAAATATAATGCAAGTAAAGATAGCAAAATAAAAGAAGAAAACAGAAGATGTCCTCGCCAGCCTGAAGTCTAAAGCGGAGGCTGAACGCGAAAAGCTCATTTCCTTTTTGCGACGAAGCTACCGTCAAGTTGTTGGCAGTGATTTAAAATGCGGATGTGTTATCTTTTAGTTAATTTTCTAATGTTTTTCACTAGTCTACATGTGTATCTTTTAGTTTCACTTTGTTTTCACTATGCTTTGTCTTTCCGGGTTTAATTTAAATTCTTGAAATAGTTTAAAAAATCTTGTTCTTGTTTGATTACTCCCAGCTATAACCGTACAACACTATAACATATATTATACTGTACATTTGGATTTTAGAGTGTAAGTGGGTAACAACAATAATCAACTAGAATTATATATTCATTCAAATAATAAAAATTATTATAATCGTATTTGTAATTCAAAGTAAAGTATACCGATAAAGACCTCAACCCATTCATTTTGTATTACTCCCATGTGGCCGAAAGATAGACAAATAAGTGGACAAATAGGATTAAAAAATTCAACAGTAAACATGAGAAGAATACTAATGTGCTAATTAATATAGGCGTTATTATTATTATTATTATTATATTACTAATTTGCACATAGTTTAGTGATGTGTGCATGTACCTCGTATTTTATTCTTTTGTTATGTAAACCGGTTTTGTATTTTGTGTTTTGTTTTTATATTAGGTTTGAGTATTTAAGGCTTGATTGTTTTAACTGCTGGTTTCATTTTTAAGCTTTCTTCTGCAATATTATTATTATTATTTATATATTACTAATTTGCACATAGTTTAGTGATGTGTGCATGTACCTCATATTTTATTCTTTTGTTATGTAAACCGGTTTTGTACCTTCCATTTTGTTTTTTTTATATTAGGTTTGAGTATTTAAGGCTTGATTGTTCTAACTGCTGGCTTCATTTTTAAGGTTTCTTCCGCAATATTATTATTATTTATATATTACTAACTTGCACATAGTTTAGTGATGTGTGCATGTACCTCATATTTTATTCTTTTGTTATGTAAACCGGTTTTATACCTTGCGTTTTGATTTTTATATTAGGTTTGAGTATTTAAGACTTGATTGTTTTAACTGCTGGCTTCATTTTTAAGCTTTCTTCTGCTTCTCTTTACCATCATTGAATCGTTGGTTAGCAAATCATATGGACCCATTTAGTTGCATCTAGGTTGTTTGGTTTAAGACTCTAGGCTACTTGTTGGTTTAATGGCCTAACTTTCCATAAAGTATTTTGTGAGTAAAAAATGCATGTAACTTTTTATTTGTATATCTATATTTCTTGTTCTTGAGATTGCCTTATTCATGGGATAGTATAAATTCCTCAAGTTAATGTGTGATCTGGTTCACAATCTCCAAAAGAAAAGATAGCATGGTGCTATGTGTTTCTTTTGACCCCCCGGCCCCTACCCATCAATGTTTACGCCCAAAAAGCTTCATTCATGATCTCCAAAAATTTGCTAACTTTCATATTGACCGGATATCAAGGTCATGTGACTATGAATCTGGAACTCAAGGTGCTGTGAAATGGATCGGTTTATTTGTGTATGGGTTAAACGGGTTCGATGAAAATGGGTTGGATCGAATTGTTTTATCAAGAATTTTTAATTTGGTACCTTTTAGGTTAATAAAGAGCTAATCTATCTATAGTATAATAAATAATAAAAAAATTATATTATTTGTAATACAATATTCTCAAGATGAAAACATAAACTTTTGATTAATGTTTTGATGATTAAACTAAGCATCTTTCTATGAATTGAGTCCATTGATTTCTTTTGTGAGATGGGGTTGATACGATGTATTAAGACTGTATATGGTATATTAGCAATATTCTTTTACATGTGATCGGGTCGGGTCAGATTAGATTGGTTTTGGATAGTCTTGTACTCATTAATCCAAAAATGATTATCCGTTACCAAAACCATTATTCCACAATATAGATATACTTAGTATGGAACTTAGTCTTGTTATGTGGATTAGAGATCTATAGCATCTCCATATGCTATATAATGGAAGTCCGATTATACCAAGTTCAATTATTATTATTATTATTTTAATTTAAAATCCACTATAAATACATACACATATCACACCATTTTTATAAAAACAACTCAATCATACACTCTTACATACTTTCATTCATCTCTATACACTCAAAAAATGGCAAGAAGACCGTGGAACGAAGATGATGAATAACTTTGATCAACTCTTGATTGCACGTGACTGATAACAGACGAGGATGCGTTCAATTTATGATGTGTCACATGTTGATATATTTATTTATGTAAGTTTTATATAATTTAATGTTTTGTATATTTTAAATTCATATATTATATTTATTTATGTAAAAAAGAAAAGAAAGAAAGAGGGTAGAAAGGTCTAAGTGGCATCACTAAAAAGAATAGTTTAGGGTAGTGGATGGTCTAAGTGACGTAATGTAAGGAGACTGCCACTAAGCACCCTTCCTTCGGTTTTCAATTTTCACGGCTTTCGTAAAAGATTTGATCTGTTTTAAACTGACTATGTGTATTATACATAGGTGTAAGCTCGTGAGCCTATTTTTTCATTATAATTATAACTAGTATTAAGCACCTCTACGTTGCGACGGGGCCTAAAATCGTGTCAAATAACATCAATGTCACACCACCATCGCCAGCAACCACTAACACTAAAGTTGCAGTGTGTTTCGAAAAAAACTAGACCGAAACGTAATACATAGAAAATAGGACCTGCATGTTGTGATGAACCTATCAAATGAGGAAATAATAGACGAAGTAAAAAATGTTGAACCACACATCCACGTTGCGTAGCGTTAACTTGTAAAATTTAGAACGAAGTGTAAAACGAAACGTAAAAACGTTGAATCACACATACACGTTGCGTTGTGTTAACTCGCAAAATTTAGACCGAAGCGTAAAATGGAAAATTTGCGAAAGATGAAATGTATAGGAGACGAAAGTTGAAAATAAAAAAAGTTGTGAGGTCAAATTACAAAATATAAAAAGTTTCGGGCTAAAAGTAAAAAAAAAAATCAAATAGTATTGGATTAAAAGTAATTTATCATTTACTTTTGGGTTAAAAGTAGAAAATTCAATTTTTCTTTAAAAACTCCCAAGCATTAGTTACAACACCTATATGAAAAATAAGCTACTAATTTAAAGTATTTAAATAATTTTTATTTATTGTAATAAATATTAACTACGTATTAATATTGTATATAATTATGATAAAAACCAAAATAATACATATTAGGTTATATATTATAAAGAATTATACATGTATTTGAAAAATATAATTAAATAATTAACAAGTCGCAATCGAGTCAAAAAATTGTTTTACGAAGTGAGTTTTAGCTTTATATATAGAGTTTTGAAAGGACTAGCATAGCTCAAATTTGAATTCTACATGAGCCGAACTTAAACTGTAGTTTAACGGAACCATTACAACTTTACATAATACATGCAATGCACTGTGTGTGGGGTTAGGAAGTTATATAATTTCACAACCCAAATAATTGTTGGTAAAACTACATAAACCAGAAATCATAAACAAAAGATCAGATACAAATACATTTATCATACAAAACGTATGAACATAATGAAAAAGATAAAAAAATTATGGTGACATTTTCGTAATTGTTTACTCGTAAAGTAAGAATCAGAATTACCCTTCAAATGATCTTGTAAGGTAATTTTGTAAAATGTTTTTGTAGGTAATTTTGATCTTGTAGAGTAATTTTGTAGATTATCATAGTTACTCTATAAATGATCTTGTATGGTAATTTTGATTTTATAAGATAATTTTAATCTTGTAGGGTAATTTTTAGAGTATCATAATTACTTTATCAAAATTACTCTACAAGTTTTAAAATTACTCTACAAGAACATTTTGTAAAATCATCCTACAAGATCAAAATTACCCTACAAGATGATGATTTGTAAAGTAATTTTGATAATTACCTTTATAAACAAATAATTACAAAAATAGTATCAAGATTTTCTTTGCCTTTTTTACTTTTTCATGATGACTTTTGTACATTTTATTGAAGTTGACTCTAAATATAACTTTAAAAGAAAATCTGAAAAAAGCGATCTCCGTGTTCTTCCACTCACAAGACACACGTAATATATAGATAGATAGATAGATACATACACACACTCATCAGCAGTCGATAGGATGAGAGAGAAACATACCCAAATATAAATCTTCACCCGTCTCTCTCATCCTTCATACATTCACACACACTACACGCACAGGAAAGAATAGTGCAAAATGCAAATACAGTACACACCTTGATTCCGATTCAATACTATTTTAGATCTCGTAAAACCCCAGCAACTTTCTCTCAAGATTCAATGTCAACGTTGTTTCTTTACAGTTCTTGATACTTTATGATTGAACTGATGGTGATATAGTGTGTGTGTTTGGAAATGGATGATAGAGGAAGCGGTGGCGGTGGATCCTTTGTGGCAGTTAGGAGGGTTTCTCCTCAAGGGCTTGATAGAAGTAACACTTGTCAAACTACTTCAGGTATTATATAATATATATATATGTATATATTCTTGTAGTTTTCAATTACCAACATTTTCATTCTGAAGTTAGTATCATTCATTTTATAGGAGTTTCGATCTGTCTTGATTCAATTTAAGATTATTACTTGCATTGATTTATGTGGTGGATTGAGTTTGCTTACCTCTGTATATTGTATCAGACTATCAATTTTGTTTCTCCTTTTGGTTATTATAATTTTGTAAGCTCAATTGGGATAAAATTTCTTTGAGATGTGAACCTGTGGCAAATTAAGGGAAAAAGTATCCTCACTCTAATGAAACAGAAATTTGTGCTTATTAATAAGAAAGATTTTGGTGGTGACACATGTCCCTTCTGATTTTGGTAGTTTAAGGGTATAACTGTAATTTAACTAATAAAATCTAATTAAGGAATGAATATTTGCAACCGATTTTTGACAGTTATTTTAGGGAATTCGAATTTTAATTTGTTTTTGAATTTACTGATCATATTCGACACCATATCATAACGAAAATTTATTTATAGCATCTTGATCATTTTTTCATTAACGGTTATGAGATTTACTGATCATCTTCGATTCCATATACATTAACATCTCGATCGATGGATAACGATAAAGCAGGTATGAACATTTAGGGTGGCTTTTGTTTCTTTGTTTGATCGATGTCTACATTTTTTTGTTGATCGGTAACGAATACCCTTTTTTTTATTATATATATTGTTCAAATTTTTTGTTTCAAACAATCTTGTTGGGTATGTGGGGTTTGAGGGTTAAAGAAAGTATGGTGTTGTTATGTTATGTTTGATAATGATAGTAGCATACGTATATGGTGTTTTATTTGTACATTGGTTTTTGTGAGATGTTATTTGCACAAGGTGTTTATTTTCCGAATGGTGGTTTTATTGTACAGACTATTTTGCGTGTTTTGGTGTTTTTAAAAAATATGGTGTTATTTCTGTTATCGTTGATAATGATAGTAGCAGTCTTATATGGTGTTTAATTTCTACATTGGTGGTTGGGAGTGGGTTTGTTGCACATTTGTGTTCATATTATCATTGTGGTGTTTTATTCTTATATATGGTGTTTTGTTGAAAGGCGCATGGTGTTTTTTTGTATATATGGTGTTTTTATCGTATAGTGCTATGGGTTCTGGTGAATGGTGAATTCAGTAGGTGTCTTCAATGAGTTAGGTGTGTTATGGTGTCTTTTTAATGGTTTAAGGGTATAATTGTAATTTACATAGTTGTTACGGTGTCTTTTTTAAGAGGGTTCTGGTGAATGGTGAATTCAATATGTGTCTTCAATGAGTTAGGGTGTGTTATGGTGTCTGTTTAATGGTTTAAGGGTATAATTGTAATTTACATGGTTGTTACGGTGTCTTTTTTAAGAGGGTTCTGGTGAATGGTGAATTCAATAGGTGTTTTCAATGAGTTAGGGTGTGTTATGGTGTCTTTTTTAAGAGGGTTCTGGTGAATGGTGAATTCAATAGGTGTCTTCAATGAGTTAGGGTGTGTTATGGTGTCTTTTTTAAGAGGGTTCTGGTTAATGGTGAATTCAATAGGTGTCTTCAATGAGTTAGGGTGTTATTTTATATATATAGTGTTTTTCATAGTATATGATTTGGATAGTGTTTTTTTTTGTAGTTCTCTGTTGTCCTAATTTTCAAACATCTGTAAACTGAATTTAATCAAGTTTGTTTTACTGTAAAATACAACGCCTTGGATCACAATACAATTAAAACACCATTGTACGAACATAGAAAAAACACCATGGACTAAAACATCCAAGCGAGACGTAATTTTTTTTCTCTAAATAAGTATATCAATTTGATACTCATATTAAAGATATAAAAACACTCGTTATTATGGTGTAATTTTTTTTAAAAAAAAGTTACATATAAAAAGTTATTGACATTTAAAAAAGAAGGGGAGAACTTACATGTGCATTAATGTTAGTTTCTTAATTTAAAAATGTTAAATTTACCTTTATACCCTTAATCTATAATATTAATTATTTTAATAGTCAACTCTATTTATAAGATTGCCATCAATATCTCAACCATTAGATTAAAAATCTAACGGTTTAGATTTTTTCTTATCCTTCTCACAAACTACACCTTTTTTACAATAACCTCACCCTCCCATGATATCTCCAAATAATGAAGATTTACAATAAATATAAATTTTGCACAACCAATTGTGAATCAAAAAGCTAAATTTTATTTTTGAATATCACAATAACTTTTAGTATGAAAATGGCACAGTGGTAAGTGCCAGATTCCCTCTTAGCAAAGATCCTATGTTCAAATCTAGTGTCCACTGGTTTCTGCCTTTAACTGCTTGTCGAGTGCAAGTTGTGTTATCGGGTTCTCAGAGATATTAGAAATAACTTCAAGTATGGTTTTATTCTTGCATTTAAACAGGATTCAGCTTTTACTTTGGAAGCGATATGAAGATAACCATTTTCTTTATTTAGTATTCCACCTTCAAAAATGTTGAATATGTCTTCTAGCAACTTGATTCTTTCCCAGGACATTTCAAGGTTGTGTCTTGTCTAAGTTTTTCACTCTAGATGTTTGATTTTGTTTTGGGAAACAGAGTATTACTATACATATATGGCTTGGTAGACCCTTTTCCATTTTGAGTTACTGTTTAGTGCTGCCCTACTTCATAATATCAAGCACTTTGATTTATCTGACTTCTGAGTCCTTAACATGCTCTCTATGTCAGCCAATAGTTATTGTTCACCTAAACTTTGAAAATGCATTCATGATAATTAATTGGTTGATGTTGTTATTGTAACCACATTTGATTAGACAGAGTTGACATTAGTTGTCCTTTCTTGGAGTTTATCTACGTTGTTTCCGTTTGTTAGTTTTCTTAACCGTCTTATGTTTCGAAACATGTAAGCGTCTGATTCCCTATGGCAGAGATCTCATGTTCAAATCCAGCGTCCACTGGTTTCTACCTTTAACCCCTTACCAAGCGAAAGCTGTGTTTTACTTGGTCTCATTGGTTAACACAATTATAAAAAAGGACTTTAGGTATGGATTGGTTCTTGCATTTAAACAGGATTCGACGTTTACTTTGGAAGAGATATGTTGAATATTATCACTGTCTTTATTCAATGTACCATCTTCAATAATGTTGAATATGTCTTGTAGCAGCTTCATTCTTTTTTTGGACATGTAATTTGATACTCAAGTTTGTGTCTTGTCTAAGTTGTTTGCTCTAGATGTTTAATTTATCTTGAGAAACAGAGTATTACTATATATATTTGACTCGGTAGACCCTTTTCCATTTTCAGTTACTGTTCAGTGCTGCCCTACTTCATAATATCAGGCACATTGATTTATCTGACTTCTCATCCAATAGTTATTGTTCACCTAAACTTTGAAAGGGCATTCATGATTGGTTGATGTAGTTATTGTAACCGCGTTTGATTAGACAGAGTTGACATTAGTTGTCCTTTTTTGGAGTTTACCTACGTTGTTTCCGTTTGTTAGTCTTCTTACCCGTCTTATGTTCCAAAACATGTAATGTTTTAATGACTTAGAAACTTATATGTGCATTATATCTCTCTAATCACAGCTGAGGCTGTGGCAGGATCAACAGCATGGCTTTCATGTGTTTGTGCTCAGGGAACAGAAGACGATTCTCGCCCGTCATTTGACTTGACCCCTGAACAGGTCATGTTTTAGACTACTTAATAACGTATATACATCATAACTTTTTTGTAACTTTTATACCATTAAAGACTAATTTTATTGCTTGGTAATATGCATAGATTAATTTGTTATAATTGTTTGATTCTGATATGAGTTTCTTCTTTAAAGCTAACAGGAGGATTGCTTAATGAGGCTGCAAAACAGATTAGACATCGCATACGATAGTTCAGTTCCAGAACACCAAGTAGGTGTATTTTACTAATCTGCTATAGTCGTATAAGATTTGAAGAGAATAAACACACACACACATATATATTTTATTGTTGGTATAGGAATCATTGCTAGCATTATGGAAAGCTGCATTTCCTGAAGAAGAGCTCCACGGTCTTATTTCCGAGCAGTGGAAGGAAATGGGCTGGCAAGGAAAAGATCCCTCCACTGATTTTCGGTAAAAATCTATTTATATATTTACATTATTATTTTTAAAATAAAAGTTACCAATGATCTGTGTGTATTCTGATCACCTGGATTTTTGTTATAGGGGTGGTGGATTTATCTCATTGGAGAACTTATTGTATTTCGCGAGGAATTTCCCTGTATGTCGTTTAATTCAACTCATAAAAATATAAAATAGCTTTTGATTTTATTGGTGGGCGTTAGATTACTTTATTTTTATGTAGAAATCATTTCAAGATCTTCTTAGAAAGCAGGAAGGTGAGAGGTCCATGTGGGAATATCCTTTTGCTGTAGCTGGTGTCAATATTACGTTCATGCTTATTCAGATGCTGGACCTTGAAGCAGGTCTGATAAATGTAAATTCCATATTTGATTAAAACAAGAACGTTTAAAACCAAATGTTTAAGGGATTTGTTCATGATTTTCGTTCTTTTGTGAAATAATAACTATTCTTTGTGCAGTAAAACCACGGACTTTGGTTGGAGCAACCTTCTTGAAGTTTCTTTCAGGTAAATACAGGACCATACGTTTTGACCATCGTTAATTCATTATGAAAACTATATATTAATACAATGATAATACGCTTTATTTCAAAAATTAATTCATGAGCTTATACATCTCAAATACACTTTGGATGACTTTCAACCCGTCTGACCCATTTTCTTTTGAGCTAAGTTTTCAAAGTTTACCTGTTTGACCGGTTGGGTTAAACCACTATTTGTATCCCTATTTACTGTACAGATAACGAATCAGCATTTAATCTTCTGTATTGCATCGCCTTCGCGTTGATGGATCATCTGTGGCTTGCCATGCATGCATCTTACATGGATTTCAACGTATGCACTTTCTTTCCCATATTATGATCATATGTTACTTGAACTTGAGCCTATATATCGACAACCTCTTCAGATTTATTATTGATATAAAAATTTATCAACCATGGTTGTACAGGCTGTGATGAAGTTAACAAGACATCAACTGGAAAAAGAACTTTTGGAAGAAAACATAACACGGCTTGAAGAGTTACCCTCCTATGCACACTTACTAGGTAACAGTTAAGAATGACTAGGATCCACATGGTCCATGATCAGAGTGACGCTAGAAAGTCGACAGTGTCACAATATCGATGTTTAGCATATAATAATAATATCACACAAATATGGTGCATGATACAGCATCAATGTTGTACTACCAAATGTACGCTTTGAGTTCCAAGAGATTTTCGTGTTTTCCTACTAGTTATTCCTAACCTGTCTGTAAACGTGACAAGATCTATATGAATCGTTTACTTTATGAATGGGAAATGATGCAATCTGATAGAACCTGAAAAAATTGTATGTACTAAAACTTTACATGAGAATCCGGTGTCTTTTAGTGATCAAAATTGGTGGTTTGGTATATTATACTAGTTATCATAACTAGAAGAGATTTAATAGTTTACAGAACATCATATACAATTTTTAAAACTTGACTTATCTTGACCAAGAGTGAACTCCTAAGAAAGTTTGTGTATTGATTATCATCATCATTAGAACCGATTTGTATAATGATAAAAGTTTTAATTGTATGCTTTTAGTGGTGGTTTTGACGAAATATGAGCATGAAAATTCTAGGGTGAGACTAACATACTCCCATCTAATGCTTAACGCACCCTATATGGAAAAAGGTAGAGCGATGATGTGACTAATTTAGTATGGGAAGGAGGACACATTCAATAAAAACCATAGATGAAAGGGTACGTTTAGCACAACTCATATTTTAGTAAACATGGTTAAATGATCAACTGTACCTCCTTGAGTGGTGATAATACTTATTTTGGTGTATTTTGAAACTAAATAGACGGTGTCGTCTTACATCATCATAATTATGGTCAGTGTTAAGGTTAGACTGCAAATGTTTGATTATCGATTGTGAGGGCTCACTTTCGAAATGAGATCTTAGGTTAACATTAATTTCAAAGTTGATGCTAGGGATTTGGGTGTATAACTGTATATCAATGATCAGACTCCCATTTATAGAATAGGAATGTTCAAAAGCATTTGGCAAGAACATGATTGGTTATGTGCACTTCAACTTGGTAGGCTGACACTGTTCATATTTTAACGTAGATAATTTCCTGAATTTTTAAACTTATGAATTAGTGAGTTGGTATCACATAGGTTAACTATGTTGAATAACTCACTGTAATTTACTTAATAAATACTTGAAACTAGTCATTGGCCCCTCGTGTTGCGGTGAGTGGGACGTAAAACCATGTAAAGTAGCAACCGAACGACAATCAAAACCAGGAAAAAATGTAAAATAAAAACGTTAATTTCTAACACCAAGTGGTTCACGTAACATAAAACGTAGACGAAGTTGAATTTATACTGACATGTATTAGAAAGTCGGGGGTAAAAAAACTTGAGAGACCAAATATGACCATCAAACACCGTGCTAAGTATCAACCGAACGACGACCAAATTCGAGAAAAAGCGTAAAACAAAACTAACAAGAAAAATTAACTTATTATTTTTTGTGACCAAAAACAAAAAAAAAATTATAAAATAATAAACCCAAAGTTTACCATGCATAAAAATTACACACAAAATAAAACTACAAAAGACAAAAAAAATACTATTCATGCTAAATAATTGAATTAGGTAATAGGTAACGGGTAAATTTTGAAATAAGAATTTCAAATCAATTTGGATATGACCTACCTAATATCTTGGGTTGATTTTGACAAAATCCAATCACATGACTATGTGTTTGGTATTGCATAATCGTGTCTTTTTGCGTCATAACACTGGGATTTTAACACTGAGACACACCAAGCAACTACGTAAGTTCAGTAAATAGTTGTTTCTTTTGAAAACTATATATTTAATCAAGTAGCCCTCTCACGTCACACGACTATATGATACAAAGTTACGTTGTCATGTCTTTGAAACTGTAATCTCAAATTTATGGATAGCATCACACAACTATAGTCATGTCTTTTAAACTATAAATATCAAATTTATGGATAGCATCACACAACACAACTATGTAACGAGATTTATGTAGTATACATTGTTCTATGTAACGAGATTTATGTAGTGTACATTGTTGGTATCAAAAAAGGGGTTGAGATTGATATGTTATGGAATGCCATGATCATATGTTTTCATACTTTAAATATGTTTTTATTGGTAACTTGTTACACAACTATATACTTTATAGCCATATGATTTTGACCATAATAGAAAATTGTCTTTGGTTTCACATATTTTGATTTGACTTTCCATAATGTACCATCCATATTATAAAATTTTTAGGTGATGAAGTCATTAATAAAAGAGTAAGAATCAAGCAAAAAGTTACAGCTTATGGTAGTTAAATACAATGTTTCTTTTTAAATCAGGCACACTTGTATGAATCATTTACTTGTTGCATGATTATGAACTATGGAGCAATTAGGTGGTAATGCATGGAACATTACCATTATTTACCATTGCCATTATCATTAGAATCTTTATTTTCATTATAAGAAAACATTTTATCTTTAAATTTCGCTTACATTCTAAAACCTAAAATTTGATTCTCCATCTTTGTCTCTATATTTTTTATTATTATTTTTATCTCTTTCTTTAATGCTTGAGGTGCAATTTTTAATTTTTTAAGATGTGAATAGTGAGTCCTTATATATAGAGATTCACTATTTCTTATTCTCTAAATTTTAATGATGATGAAAAAGATAGTAATTCTAATGTAAAATATAAGAAATATTTAAATTTTAAAGATAGAATAAAAGATGAAGATTTCAATACAAGTGTTCTTACAAAATTGTCTAAAAAAAGTTGTCAACTCAACTATTTGTCATTTGAAAATGATCTATTTTTCTTATTATTACGAATAAATTACAGATGACTTTAAGCTTATCTTTAGATTTATTTATAACTTTCCTTCTATTGGTTAAAAAAAGATGTCAAACTCCTAGTACTACTCTGACTCGAGTATACACAAATACATATAGAGTTGTCTCATCTACAACTATTGCTTCCAAAATGTGTTGGTAATATTTGAGGGTTGGTCTTTCTTATGCACCCACCATCTCTCATGTCCTAAGCTGATGTGAGATTTTCCTAGAGTGTTATACTCACCTTCTTATGGACTCATTGTGCTCGCTAAAGTTTGTCTCACCATCCCAAACAGGGATTTGGATTTGCCTAAGGAGACCCTCTGAACATGCCAGTAACTCATCATCCACGATGAGGTTTTCCCACCATTCCAAAAGATAAAGAAGTGAATACCATCTTTAACATTAAACCTCTCATTGTTGGATATGAGATGTCGTCGTCACGTTGATTAGCATTGCTAATGAGGTACGATCCAAACAGTTTTACTTTGAACGATAACAAGGAATAATATTTATTAAATAAGTATTATAGTTCACAAGTGTACGATATTAACGACAATTCAAACAAAAACTTTTTGGTGAAACGTTTTGTAACATCCGTCAAAAACGGATTTACCAAACCCGCTCCGTTTATTAACCGAACAATCAGTTAAAAATTTCGTAGCGAATTTAATGCCCAAAATAATTTTAAACGATACATAATTAATTATTATATTGGAATATATAATTTGTTTTTGAAAAATTGTTAAAAATAATGAAATAAAAATAAAATGGTTCTGCCGGGTTTCGAACCCGGGTCAGTCAGCCGGGTCAACAGTCTTATCGCACACACACTCAACCACTGCGCCACTTGTATCTCTTGTTAAATATTGAAGACAATAAATTCATAACATGTTTCCGAATTCGAAACCGGCGCGCCCAAATGCCGTCGTCGGAAATCCCGGCGATCTCGCGAGATTTGACGGTTACTTCAAGTTATAACGTAAACATTTAAACACTGCATCGGTTATAACCGACGCCTGAGTCCGCGACACAAACTATAACCGCCGGAAAACGTAATGACTTTGAATCAAGTCGGAAATTGGACCAAATTCATCGATGACATGCCTTATAAATACCCCCTCAAACCTCTGCAAGCTTTTTCGCTCAAAACCGCACCTTTACCCGACGTAATTCCATTCGCCGGAAAACTTCTGCACATCGCCGGAAAACCGAACCCTTCACTTCTGAGCCTTACTGAATGTTTAATCACACGTCACGAGTTCGAATCCGGACTACCGCACCGTCCGGACACTTATCCTACGTTTTTAAATAAGGCGGAACTGAAATTTATTTAATTGTAGATAAGTATAATAAAAATCAGGTTATATAACAAGTTAAACACACAGTCCAGCGGTGGATCGTGTGTTAACCTAAACCACAGGTCCTGGGTTCGAGACCTGTGGAGCGCACCGAGTCACAGATTAAAATCTTTTTAGAAATAAGTTGATTTTCGGATTAATCTAATTAATATATAAATATAATTAAAAACAGAAATATTTCGGGTTAGACACGTAGCTCAGTTGGTAGAGCTGTGTGCACGCGTACGGGAGGTCTCGGGTTCGAGCCTCACTCAGCGCACACTTACACGCATACGGACCGGTCAAACAGTCAAGGTCAAAGGTCAACGGTCAATGGTCAACGGTCAAAAAAGTCAATTTTTTTTATTTTTTATTTATTTATTTTAATTAAAAATCAATTAAAAATACTTAAAAATAACATTTTTAAGGTTAGAAAATAGCCTTAAACTCACAAAAATACACTCAACAATCCTACTAAATTGGATTAATAAAATCCGTTTACTTACCGAACCGTAATGCTATTTATCTAGGTTAATTTCACTCGTGGTTAAAACCACTTCGCGTGCATTCAACATCATCAACCGAACGCACCCACTGTGAGTGAATCTTACAACTCCCCCTTTTTAATTACACGTTTTAGGGTGTGTCATGTGTCACAAAATAATTAACTCGTTTATTTAAACTTGTGCCATACCATATCGTGATCTAAACTTAGATTGTTTATATTGTTGTGATTATGTATTTCATTTTGTCAACTTATATGAAATTCATTCATTTAGCCCATCAGTTCCTCGTGGAAGACGAGTTGAGCAACGCGTGCCTCAAAACCAATCCATTATTGTGCATGTGTGTATCATTGAGTTTATATTGTTTGTAGTTATGTCTTTCATATTATCATGTTTATGCAATTCATTCATTAGGCCCATCAGTTCCTCGTGAGAGACGAGTTGAGCAACGCGTGCCTATAAACGATCCATTATTGTTCATGTGTGTATTGTTTAATATTAAATTGATTGATGAATAAGTTTACATCTATGTTTACTCATGTGTGGTTGTGCACTTTATTTCATAATCAATTAAATAAACTTGTTCAAATGTTTTCCATAGGATTCACTCGCCAACTTTTTGTTGATCCAAAAACCCTTTTACACATGATACAGGTGAACAGGATGAAGCAAGGAAAACATAGGAAATGCCTTAGAAGAAAACAATGAAGCCTAGATTGATATTTAGGACATGTTGTAATATTGATTGTAATTCTCCATTAAAGTGTATTAATGAATATGAAACGTATAATAAATGTCATGAGCTTTGATGATAACCCAATCATGCCCCGGTCACCTTTTCCGTTGCGGGTCGGGGTGTGACAGATTGGTATCAGAGCCATGACTATACGGATATAGGATAGGTTATTAGACCCTTAGAGCCTATACTATAGTCTGCCTAAATTTTAATTGATTAGGTGGTTACATACAAACTTGAGATATTTATTTGTTTCATATTTGTTTATACTTACAGTCAAACATACATACTTATATACATATTCATTATACATATATCAATGTTCATATATTCAATTCATCTTCATACTTTTGTTATTCAAAGATTTTGTTGCAATTTTCAAATCTCATCAAAGTAGGTTCTGCGACGGGCATGTAGTAACTGGAAGGGTACAAGTACCGGTAGTCGGAACGTCCTGTCTAGGTTGGCATTCGTATAAATCCAATATAACGGACCAGTTTGCCTACCTGGGGACTAACGATGAGAGTACGAATGACCTATTAGGCCAAAGCATGTCACACCAAACGTCGTTCGAACTAACCCACTTTGAGGTGTCACCGTGTCTACACCTGGACACATTCCGAATATCACACGTTGTATACATATTTCTCGATTTTCTCCGGGTTTTAGTGTACGCAACCAGGCTAACACATGCGAACCATATGAAAAACCCGGTATTCATGGGGGCCCACATGATTACGAAGGTGAAGTATGGCGGCATGTAGGGCCTAATGGCGAGCAAAGCCCAAGACATCCTATGGATGTAGTAGATTTATTTTTCTATAATTATTTTATGAATGTTCATTCCAAAATGCGGCCCATGAACCCAAAAACATCCAACTCATACTCGTGATGCGTATTCCTTGTAGATGTCTTCTAACCACGCCCGTAGGAAGATGAGAGCAGGAAAAGCCCGCGAACGCATGGCTGCCCTAATCGCATAACAAATGGCTGCCGTAATACCCAACATTGTAATCCAAGTCCAACAAGCACTTACCGCTAATCCTGCCAATCAAGAAAACCAAAACATTATCAACTCTCCCCCAACTACCACTAAATGCACCTACAAGCATTTCAAATCATGCGACCCTCCGAAATACAAAGGGACGGAAGGTGTCACTACTCTCCTCCATTGGTTTGAAGAAATGGAGAACACTTTTCTAAATTGCGATTGCCCCGATGATCGCAAAGTGCGTTATGCTACTGGTTGTTTATATGGAATAGCACTTACTTGGTGGAATACAGAGAAGGCCAAACGAGGTGTTGAAGATGCTATGACTTTAACTTGGAATGAATTGAAGGAAATCATGACCAGACGATTTTGCCCAAGGAGCGAAATCAAGAAATTAGAAGATGAATTTTATTCATTGAAGCAAAAGGAAGGAGACCACACCACATACAACAAAAATTTGTGTTACATTTATATCATCTCGCTATTTAAAGAAATTGGATTGTGTTCCATTTCTACATAAGCTAACCTCTCCATCATAACAAACGAGAGAGGAACTGTCACCATTCAAACCTATATGCTATCAGAATGTGGATTCAAATATTAGCTGTTGTGTTTATTTATGTTCTATAGTCATAGAACCAATCATAACTTACTGATAAAACCAATGAAAATTTGACAAGAATATGGTGGATACGCCGCTGGTACTTCCTATATATAAGTATTCTTGTCAAAGGATCAGAGGTATTGTTAGATGGTTATGAGAAGTTCCATGTAGGTTGTGGTATCCGAAGTTTTGCCTTAGGATATAACCATATCCTTCCAAACATATCCAAACTCTTATGCATGATATCATATTTAGCGAATCAACTCTGCTTATCAATACTTTTACAGTAGGCAACAAAAAGCGATTCCTGTAATGGGGTACTTAACCCTTACAAGGAACGTTACAGCCTCAAACAAAAACTTAAACCCTTACTTTTTCTAAGCAAGTAACTGTCAAACTTAACACCATCATTTTTAGTCAATTATATCACTACTTAAATCTCGGGACGAAATTTCTAAAAAGCAGGGGATACTGTAACATCCGTCAAAAACGGATTTACCAAACCCGCTCCGTTTATTAACCGAACAATCAGTTAAAAATTTTGTTGCGAATTTAATGCCCAAAATAATTTTAAACGATACATAATTAATTATTATATTGGAATATATAATTTGTTTTTGAAAAATTGTTAAAAATAATGAAATAAAAATAAAATGGTTCTGCCGGGTTTCGAACCCGGGTCAGTCAGCCGGGTCAACAGTCTTATCGCACACACACTCAACCACTGCGCCACTTGTATCTCTTGTTAAATATTGAAGACAATAAATTCATAACATGTTTTCCGAATTCGAAATCGGCGCGCCCAAATGCAGTCGTCGGAAATCCGGCGATCTCGCGAGATTTGACGGTTACTTCAGTTATAACGTAAACATTTAAACACTGCATCGGTTATAACCGACGCCTGAGTCCGCGACACAAACTATAACCGCCGGAAAACGTAATGACTTTGAATCAAGTTGGAAAATTGGACCAAATTCATCGATGACATACCTTATAAATACCCCCTCAAACCTCTGCAAGCTTTTTCGCTCAAAACCGCACCTTTACCCGACGTAATTCCATTCGCCGGAAAACTTCTGCACATCACCGGAAAACCGAACCCTTTACTTCTGAGCCTTACTGAACCTCCTGAGCTTATACCGAAGTCACCCACATCATTTTCAAGCTTTCTGAAGACTCTCTGCTGCAAGACACACGACGCCGGAATCTTTTGCTGTCGCCGGAGTTCTGCCGGAGAAACAGAGGAGTCCAGTCGGTATACCCTTTTTCATTCTTTTTACATATCTCATCTGTAATTAACCTCAAAACACTAAAGAACATGATTAAAACATCGAACCAGTCGGACTTCCGATTCTGGTTAAAATCAACGAAGAAGGCGAAGTTTCTGTAGTGTTTAAGTTTATTATAAATCAAGATATAACTTGGGTTAGACACACAGTCCAGCGGTGGACTGTGTGCACATTAAACACGTAAACGTCTCGAGTTCGAATCTTGCCCCACGCATGTTTGCCTTAATAAAAATGTCTTTTTTTTGTTAACAGAACTGGAGTCACCGCTGTACATGTTAAGTTTATTAATAACCGGAATAATAACCAAGTTAGACACACAGTCCAGTGGTAGACTGTGTGAATGTTTAATCACACGTCACGAGTTCGAATCCGGACTACCGCACCGGTCCGGACAATCATCCTACGTTTTTAAATAAGGCGGAACTGAAATTTATTTAATTGTATATAAGTATAATAAAAATCAGGTTATATAACAAGTTAAACACACAGTCCAGCGGTGGACTGTGTGTTAACCTAAACCACAGGTCCCGGGTTCGAGACCTGTGGAGCGCACCGAGTCACAGATTAAAATCTTTTTAGAAATAAGTTGATTTTCGGATTAATCTAATTAATATATAAATATAATTAAAAACAGAAATATTTCGGGTTAGACACGTAGCTCAGTTGGTAGAGCTGCGTGCACGCGTACGGGAGGTCTCGGGTTCGAGCCTCACTCAGCGCACACTTACACGCATACGAACCGGTCAAACAGTCAAGGTCAAAGGTCAACGGTCAACGGTCAAAAAAGTCAATTTTTTTATTATTTTTATTATTTATTTTAATTAAAAATCAATTAAAAATACTTAGAAATAACATTTTTAAGGTTAGAAAATAGCCTTAAACTCACAAAAATACACTCAACAATCCTACTAAAATGGATTAATAAAATCCGTTTACTTACCGAACCATAATGCTATTTATCTAGGTTAATTTCACTCGTGGTTAAAACCACTTCGCGTGCATTCAACATCATCAACCGAACGCACCCACTATGAGTGAATCTTACCACTCCCCCTTTTTAATTACACGTTTTGGGGTGTGTCATGTGTCACAAAATAATTAACTCGTTTATTTAAACTTGTGCCATACCATATCGTGATCTAAACTTAGATTGTTTTTTATTGTTGTGATTATGTATTTCATTTTGTCAACTTATATGAAATTCATTCATTAAGCCCATCAGTTCCTCGTGGGAGACGAGTTGAGCAACGCGTGCCTCAAACCAATCCATTATTGTGCATGTGTGTATCATTGAGTTTATATTGTTTGTAGTTATGTCTTTCATATTATCATGTTTATGCAATTCATTCATTAGGCCCATCAGTTCCTCGTGAGAGACGAGTTGAGCAACGCGTGCCTCTAAACGATCCATTATTGTTCATGTGTGTATTGTTTAATATTAAATTGATTGATGAATAAGTTTACATCTATGTTTACTCATGTGTGGTTGTGCACTTTATTTCATAATCAATTAAATAAACTTGTTCAAATGTTTTCCATAGGATTCACTCGCCAACTTTTTGTTGATCCAAAAACCCTTTTACACATGATACAGGTGAACAAGATGAAGCAAGGAAAACATAGGAAATGCCTTAGAAGAAAACAATGAAGCCTAGATTGATATTTAGGACATGTTGTAATATTGATTGTAATTCTCCATTAAAGTGTATTAATGAATATGAAACGTATAATAAATGTCATGAGCTTTGATGATAACCCAATCATGCCCCGGTCACCTTTTCCGCTGCGGGTCGGGGTGTGACACGTTTATGAATTATGTATTTAGTTGTTTATTTAAATTAAAGTCATTTAACTACTAATTAAATAAAGGTAGATGAACACAAATGATTAATTATGTAATATTATAATTATAAACTATAAATTAGCAATAAAATGTTGCTTTATGGAGTTGTATCCCACGTATGGGAGTTTCTAAAAAACAAAAGTTGATTTTCATTTCTAACTTAATACTTTTCATCTTTTTCAATTTTACCTTAACACTTTTTAATTTTCATCTTTGGCCCCTCATAATTTTCATCTTTCATAAGTTATTCGTTTTACGTTTCGTTTTAAATTTCGCAAGACACGCCGTAACGTGCATGTAGGGTTCACCGTTTTTGGTATATTTTTCCCATTTGACAGGCCTGTCGCAACAAGTTTATTTTTTCCCGTTCAACCTAGTTATTCTTTTCTACGTTTTATGTTTCGGTCTAATTCTTCGCATTAACGCACCGCAACAGGCATGTGTGGCTCAACGATTTTACATCTGCTTTTCGTTCAGTTTTATTTATTCCTTGTTTATTTATTTTATTTTTACGAACTTTTCCAATGTTGGGGTCACTAGCAATGGTGAGGCATTGGTGCTACTTGGCACGTTTTACGAACGTTTTAACCAATTAAGTTTTTTACTAATAATTTTTTTTCGAGTTTACCCCTGTACTTTCTTTACTTAAAAAAACTACTTTTTACGTGCATATTTTTATTTAGGTGTCGGTAAAAATTTGATTTGCTCTACGTTTTGACTTAAATTTTTTTTTTCTGGAAAACGAGTTAGGTAAAATATAATACGTTTTAATTAAAAAAATATTTTTACGTGCATATTTTTACGTACTATAAATTTGAGTTGGTCTACGTTTCGATTTTGGATATGAGTCGGCACAAATATAATATTTATTCGTGCATATTTTATGTATGTTTCATAAATTTTGTTTCCAATGGTGCGGAGTCAAATTGTAGTTTCTTTTCTACGTATGAGTCGGATCACATATAAATTCGATTTACTTTACGTTTTGATCAAATTGTAATTCTTATATAGGTTATTTCGATTCGAATACGTCAAACACGCGTTTTTATACGGTTAACGCATCACACGACGTTTGAACTAATCCATTCGATGTTTGCAATGTTCTTGCGCCACAACGCGTGCGGGTCTTATTGCTAATTGTTTATTTAAATAAAAGTCATTTAATTTAACTACTAATTAAATAAAGGTGGATGAATAGTATTTATAAGATAAATAATATATGTATTTTACTTATTAGATAAATAAAATGTATGTAGGAGAGATATATAAGGTGCCACTATTTGAGTGTAAATTCAATAGGTATGGTACACTATAACCTTAAGATCTCGTTAGACTTTGCGGTTACACCACATTGTGAGAAAACAACAAACCATACCACCTCATCCACTATTGCCTGCCTCCCACTATCGGCCATCGCCGGATCACCTCTTCACACTGTCGTCCGCCGCTGCTCAATTGTCGCCCTAGAGCTGTTGCGAGCTTGCTGGAAAATCGGCTTTGTCCGATTTGACCAAGTTTGACTTTTAGTATGACCAGGCCTTGACTTTTTTACTGAAAAGGAGTTCTCGGGTCACATGTTAGGTATAAAAACTCTTAAAAAGGTTCTTTAATGATCCGTTATTGAAACCCCGAACGCATGCCGACGAAAAACCGAATAAAAAATTGTTCTCATCACGTGGCATGACAGAGACTTTGAGGAGCGTCACGTCCGGATGGCCACGTGGCAAGCCTACGTGGCTGACTCATGACACTTATGCCCTAGGTCTCTCCGTTGGTGACGCGACAAGACCCTTTTGCTTTGTCGCATGGGGCGACGAGCACCAGATTCCATCTGGATTAACAAGGCCTCCTCGCGTGACACGAGGGGGAAATGATTTCTCGTCGCATGGCGTGGCGTGGCGTGACAGTGCCATTTTTCAGGTATAAATAGAGCAGTTCAGAAGCAATTCAGTTGCATAACTCGATTTCGAAAAATCAATCTCTCTGACCTTCGAATGTCTGTTCCCGAATCTCTGTCATAATCCCTGTGTGCAAAACCCTAATCACTGAAACAATACGGTGTTTGATTGATCCGAAACCCTAGCAACGAAAAGCCCAAGTTCTGCCTAAATAAGGTGAGACTTTATACGTTGCGGTTTTGTTCTCGTGATTATCGTTGAAGTTTGAATTGGTTTTTTGCACTAATACGTGTTATATTATGTGTATATCTAGGAACAGGAGGCTTAAAAACCCTAATATTTGCAATGTGAGTCATTCTCTTTTATCAAATACTTTCAAAACCTTAAATGTTTTCCAATTGTTACTTATATTACAGTGATTAAGTTTTTGTATTCTTACTAAAAACTACTGTCAGTATGTGGGGTTTTGTATACACTACTTTATAAGCTTCACTACTTGAGAGAATGATCAACAGTGATATATCACAATCACAGGAATTGCCGAGTGACAAATACCCAGTGGCAGATCCAGGAACTTTTTTCAGTGAACCTTTTCAGTGGGTTCATTGAAAAAAATTAAAACATTTTAACCCTAGAATGAGTTGAACCCGTGACCTCAAGCATGGAACTACATGACTTAACCAGATGTTTTTTATGGGTTCATATACCAAATTTTATATTAACATTTTACTAAAAATTTGAAACCGAATGGGTTCGTGTGAACCCGTAGCTCTCAACGTAGATCCGCCCCTGCAAATACCTTTGGGTAGTTGTAAGATATAAACAAATATAAAAAACTCCTTATGCTATAACTATAAGAAAGTTTCTTTTATACAACTGAATGAACTCACCGGTATTTTCCGCTAATCAAATGTTTTTAAAACACGTGTCAGGTGATTTACTGTAAAGAGAAGGAAAAAGTGCTACGAGGCAAAGCTTCAATATGTGGCTATGTAACCTGAATAAAACGTGTTTTGTAATTAAGGGTTTATCTCCGTGAAAATCCTTTATGTAAATATAGGTTTTATCCCACAACTTATGAAATGAAAACTATGGTGTTTGAAAACTCTGATATTTTTCCTGACACCCGGTCCTCATGAAATTTCCGTTGCGATAATTTTAATATACACGGATACCACTTGTGTTGTTCATGACTCCCATCCAGGGTAGGGTAGGGTCGGAAGTTGTGACATTAGGTATTTGGATTTCAAGATATGGGCCAAGGAGTTGATTTTGGGATCTCACTTTCGTGAACAAACGTCAAGTAGTGTGTTGATTCGTCAATTCAATGTGTGAATCTTCGGTTTTCATCTAAATGTTAGTATACAAAACACTCTATGGCTTGTTGAATAGTTTTAACAAATTGTAATAGGGATGAGCTCGATACGAGTATCGAAAATACCGCTACTGAAAATGCTCTATATGGTAAGGTATTTGAATGTAAAATTTAGTAAAATACTGGTACTGTACCGAAACGAAAATACCGGTACCGAAAAGGTAAAAACGCTAAAAAGTGATACCGCAACTAATTCGGTACCGGTACCCAATACTAAATGTTTATCCCTAATTGCAAATGGATCACTGGACGAGCTTGTCGGTTTTTTTTTGTAGACGCTTCTGCTTTGTAATTAATATGAGAAATTAATTAAGAGTAAATAAAATAAGATTTTACTTAAAAATATAAAATTATACTATGATAATTCTCAACACTCATACCAATCAATATTGTTATCTATATTAGAAGAAGCTCACAAAATTATTTTTGATTGTTTGCTTGAAGACTTATAAATAGATACTAGTAGCACCTTTTCCTCTAATCCACAAGCATTAAACCAAACCCGTATTAGTGACATTTGAACTTTGATATTCCCTATAAATCCAACCTTTCTTATGTACACAACAGCCAAATTAGAATTTACCTATCATGTTAAGAGTTATAGTTATTTTTATCGCTAAACTTCAACTTCTTTTGTTGCTTGCTTTCCAAACTATAGTTACCTTCTTTTTATAGAACTACAGTTTTAAGTTTCTTTACACTTTCAATTTTCTTTAAACTTTGTCATTTTAGACAAAACATGCTGATTAAAAAATTCTTACAATGGTAATTATTGTACGTTTCTTTTTTACTTTTTTTTTTCAAAATTGTCAAAATCAAGGCAAAATGTTTAGAATTTTAGTTTTTGCGAAGTACAATAAAATAGTCTTCCTAATAAATTACATTTTGAACATTAAATATGGGAGTGAAGACTAATGTGCTAACTAATAAAAGGGTTAATAATAAAAACAATTATAATAATTATGAAATAATTATATTCTATTTATATATATTACTAATTTACAACATAGCTTATCAGTGTGTGCTTGTACCTCATGCATTATTGTTTTCTTATACATACGGACTTTGTACCTGCGTTTTGTTTTGTTTTTTTTTTTTTTTTTGTGTGTTGGGGTTGGGTATTTAAGTCTTGTTTGTTTTGGTTGTTAGCTTCATTTTGAACCTTTCTATTTCACGCTTCCCAACAACCACCGCCTGAGGCTACTGCCACTTTGCTCTGATTGTTTACATCTTTGTTGTTTTTAGTATATGTTAAAACACGTTTTCGTATTCCCTAAAATTTCTTGGGTTTGGACGAAGGCTTTTCTAACTGATGTTTTTGTTTCATGGTTTTCTATGGGTTTCTGTCTAGTTGCATTGTTTTATGTTTGAGACCATTATTTTTAATCCGCTAGTTCAACACCGGATCAAACACAAAAGACATATATCATTTACATATTACAAACCATCTAGCATTTGACAAACTGAAACTAAGCAGATTTTAATATCTTATTTTTAGTGTAGTGATTTTAATATCTTATAATGCCCTGGATGAGTGCGTATATAATGTATATATGTGTGGGCCCTCGGGGGGACAAAAGTGAAATTACACTAATTTTAGTGTTATTTTACTAATTTCATGAAAATAAAATTAAAAGCGGCGGACGGTTAATCATGCATCATATGGTGGCGTTGATAGCCGAAAGATAAGGGGTTACATGCACTAATCGACATTTGTCCGGATTGCTAAGTGTTATGTGCCTTATGTCCAAGACTTGATGCAAAACAATTATCGAGTCGATTGTTTCACTGGAAGTAGTCTCTCTATTTCTATGAGGTAGATGTAAGCTATCTACATTTTACTCTTCTCAGACCCTAACTTAGCTTTGGTATTAGTAGGATTTACTGAGTATGATGATGATTTTAATATCTTATAATATTTATATAAAGTTTTAAGGATTTTTTTTAAATAAATATAAAAACACAACATTATCCAATTAGAGTAAATATTACCATGTTTTAAGTAATAAAATAATAGGATGTGAACTTTTCGTTTAGCTTGGACTATTTCATGATAAATGGGTGGGTATTTGTCTATTTTGGTAAATTGTAAATCGAAACATTCATGTGGGTTGACCCAACCCACTCCACCAAATTCGCACATCAAGACAAACGTATCACTACTATTTATAGATCTCTTTGTAAATCTAGCACTACTTTTTCATCATCACTCCTAAAACCCTAAACCCACAAATTTCCTGCAATTGCGGCGTCTTTGGAGCAAAAACCAGACCAATGCATCCCCTGCAAAGTTATCGACAAGCTCTGTTTGTAGGGTTGCATGTACGTCGAAACGTTCCCCACTACGGATGCATTCCTAACAATCGAGGCAGAATATAACATCATTTGGGGTAGGGAATGTGTGGTCGACATTAAAACCGTCAAATAACGGTAAAAATACATTCTCAGCTTGATTTCCTACATCAAATTCTGAAACATCGATCTGGTAGGTGGCGCGGAAAAGGAAATGAAAGAAAAGATGCCGAAAGCAATGAAGAACGAAGAAAATGTCCTCGAAAACTGGAAATGGAATCTGCAAAGGTTGAGAAGATCGCAACGGTGGCGAGTGATGCGAACCTCAAGACGGCTTCTAAGTTCTACCTCCATTGGAGTTGATCCGACAATGGACCAACTTTCCGGAGCTTATGCGTCATTTCTACTTTACGATGCAAGAATGGAAATCAGTTTAAAAGAAACGTCTTCTATTGCTTTTTTACGGTTCATATTTGTTAAAAATATTTGTTTTTTTAATTTTGTATGTATACGTCTTAAATCGCTACGATTTTTGTAGCCGCGAATGTCCGATGTAAGTCATACTTGCCTGCTTTGTTTGAGAAATTTGCAAAGAAGGAAGAGGTGTTCAAAAATTCAATCCTAAATGTTGTTGGTCTTTGAAGGGTGGGAAGGCGGTGGTGGAGCGCAACGTCTGGTTTATCTTTGTTTCATGCAGTTTGTTATGTTTTAGTTTTAATTTTAATTTTAATTATTGTTTTTGACTAAACTGCATGTTTATCTTTTAATTTATCTTTGTTTTGACCTAAATTCGTTTTAAAAATAGTTTTTGGTAGTTAAAATACAAGTAATATAATATTCTTAAGATGAAATTGTAAACTTTTATATATTGTTGTGTTGATTAAACTACGCAGCTTTCAATCAATTGTCCATTGGCAAGAGCCATCACGAGCAAAACACCGACCCTTCATTTTGTTAATGGGCTTTTCTGGGACGAGCTCATGGTTCTGGTCACTCGTGAAAGAAAGAGATAATGGTATTAGTATGTCTGACACTAATTATTTAAAGTTACTACGATCCGAAGAGTTACACTTTGGAGGACAGACACGAATGATATATTTAATAGTTAAATTTATTTAAAAAACGATAGACGGTATAACATCACAGATATTAATTATTCGGAATAATCTATATATTGTTCAAGAATTAATCAAAAGGAATGGTTTTGTTATTATATAATAAATAAAGTTGGGGATTGATCGGTGATTAACTGTTAATCACATGGCTTTAACTTCGAGGGAAAGTTATAACGTCGAGTTTAGCTTGTAATTATATCATATATAAATACATGCTTAAACCTAAACCCTAAGAGAGTCTTTTGTTTAATCACAAAACAACCCAACATGTCCCCACCCCCTCTCCCTCGATCTCGACGCACGGTCGGCCAAAGCCGCCGTTGTCGCCGTCACCACCATTGAGAACCACCATCTCGGTTCGCGTGTTTGATTTGATCAAGCTACTACGTGAGATCTCAAGTGTTGGACCCGTTTCTGTTCGGTTTACTAGCGGAACCGTCTAAAATCCATCGTGTGATCTCTTGGTTTTTTTCGCTAAGGTATTTTACTGAACACCCTATGGTTGGTTAAAATTGTTTAATTAAATTGCATATAGATCACCGGAAGGAATCAAGCCGGTTTATATTTGTTTATTCACGTCTCCACTTATTTGATAAATATGTGATGTTAATAATTTATAAACTCAGATTTGATACAATGATATGATTCTCATCAAGAGATTGGTTGGTAAAGAGAGAGAGAGAGAGTGAGTGTGAGTGAATGTGGATGGAAAGTGAGTATTGATTGGTATAGTAATTAATCAAGGAGGGTGAACCACTACATCGAGGGTGAACCACTACATCATTTTACCTAGTAAACTGATTTTGATGAGATAGACACTTGATCAAAAAGAGAATTTTATATGTATCACCACTACTCTTGGTGTTAGAAGATAGGGTTGGAATGATGGTAATGGTGTAGACGACTTCCTCTCATCATTCCAAAATTGATTGCATGTCACCAAAACCATTTATTTGATAACATGCATTAGATTTTAACTTTTTAGGATATTTTCTCTCTCTCTCTATATATATTGAACGGCTTAACTTACGTGAAGTTTGTTTTTTATGAGGCTCGAACATTTGATCTTAAAGGGAGTAACATCTTAATTCAGATGGCTTTGTCAATTGTACTCAATCTCACTCAAATTTTTACAATATTTTCTATATAATTTTCTAGTTTTGTAGTCATATTTTTGGATATTTGTATTATTGTACCGTGGTGATTTACTGATTATATGTTTATGGTATTCTAAATTGATAAAGTTGTAATTATTGCATCCTAAAATTGATATAATCATTTATTAGTGTTTTTATGAATCTAAATATTTATTAAAATTGGTTATTAGAAAATTATTTACCAAATAAAAAACACGACCGACGTTGAATTTACCTATCATATAATACAGTTACAATTATTTAATAGTTAACCGTCAACTTCAAAATCAAGACAAAATGTTTAGAATTCTAGTTTTTGTTAGGTATAATAAAACAGTTTCCTTCTAAATTACACCAAATACGCTGGTTACAAATGTTAATAAAAGATCATATATAAATACCTTTAGATACCGTTTGATATAAAGGAATCGAAGGTTGAATAGAATTGACCATTATGATGAAATGAAAAGAAACATGTTTTATTATCATGTAATAATTGAATGAAACATTACAAGGAAATGTAACTCCTTCTAACTATAACATTTTCCATTTCTTATTAAGGGGGTGTTTTTTGCATTTCTTAAAGGAATGAAAATAAATATATTATTATTATATTAATACTAATATTAATATACATCAAAAATTTTATTTTACCATTAATATATTATTATTATTATTGAGGCAATTATATTTTTGTCGTTTTTAAAACAATCGTGTTTTCTTACTTCATTTTTTTGTCTGTCAAATTATACAAAGTAATGATTCATTCTATTTACATATGAGTAACCAAATATCACAATGGAATTGAATGATCCATTTCATTCCGTTGTCCATTCCGTTACCCCATACCAAACATGTAACATTTGTGTAAATCAGGTTTCGAAAATCCGCCTCAAATTACCGATCAGTGTATTTATTTATGATCTTTTGATTTTACATTTTTGTTCATTGTTTTAAACATTAGAATTTATATATATGTGTGTGTGTGTATAATAATAATAGTAACAAAGGTTTAGAATAAATTTAATAAAATAAATAAGCAACTAAATATCAAATACATATAATTAGTAAATAATTTATCTTAAAATAATTAAAATAAATAAAAAGAGGGTGAACCGGGATCGAACCCGGGTTCCCCGGGTAACACACACACTACAAACACCACTACGCTGCACACACTAGTTGTGCCATTCTTATAAACGAAATTCTCTTATATCAGGACTAAGATGAAACCTGCAACCATGACCGGAATCAAGACGCGCCTTTCCCTTTTCTTTCGAATCTTCGCGACAACTGGCAGCGTGTATTTTTGGCAAACACCAATCTCGCCGGCTGTCATCCTCATGGCAATTGCCAATCATCGAATTGGATTTCCAAAAAAATCGAAACCAAGCGCACCCTGTTTTCCCCTATAAATACTGGTCGAATACTCTCAATCAAAACTCGCTCATCACCTCTAAATCTCTATGTTCACTCCTAAGTTCCTACGTCGCCGGAATCTCTCCCTCGCCGGAAACAACAGGTCGCCGGAATCGTGCCACCGCCGACTTTATCATACGGTAGACCTCTTTTCCCTTTCTTTTGAGTTTAATCCAATTAAGCTTTTCGTTCAGACGATTAAATCGGAATGAAACAATTTGATTCAGGCGAGTTCAGGTTTGGTTTAAATTCAAAATGAAGAAGACGAAGTGGGTTACGTGTTTTATGTATTTAAATTTTGGGTTTTAAACAGGTTAGACACACAGTCCAGCGGTGGACTGTGTGCAAACCCGGACTCCACGTCTCCGGTTCGAATCCGACTTATGACCGCTTTAACACGCACCATCGTTTTTAATTTGACCAGGATATATTAGTAAACAGCAAGTATATAAATGTAATTAAAATACCAGTAGTGTCGGGTTGGACACCCAGCCCAGTTGGTTGGGCTGGGTGTAAACCGAACCCACAATCACCGGTTCGATCCCCGTCTCACACACCGGTCGGATCAGTTAATTTCCTTTTTAAAATTTAATTAAAATTTGATTGAACCTAAAACGTGTATAAATATAATTAAAATCTAGATTCTTTCGGGTTAGACACGTAGCTCAGTTGGAAGAGCTGCGTGCACGCAACCGAGAGGTCACGGGTTCGAGTCTCAACACGCATGCTTACAACTCCAATTAAACCGGTCTGACACGTGTCAGACTGACATTTTTTTATTATTTTTATTTTATTTATTCTACTTTCATTTTTTCTTTTATTATTTCATTTCATAGTTTTTGTTAAAAGAGAATATATTTTTAAACACTTAAAAAAACACATAATTTCAAGGGCTTAATTATATCAATACAAATCATAAAATTAACTTAAAATCTCAACAAGGGATCATAACCAAAATATTAGTTTATTTATTTATCGCATTATTATTTTTAGGTTAGTACTTCTTCGTTGGTCAAATCCGCAACTCGTGCGCTTTCATTTCCACTCAAGAATACGCACCCAATGTGAGTGAATCTCTACAAATTCCCCGTTTAATCATGTTTTGGGGTGTATCATGTGTCGTATCATTTCTTTATTGTATTTAACACTTGTGCCTATATCATTTCGTGATCAAATGTGTATTGCTTGTAGTGGGGTTTATATGTGGATACATTTTATCATTCCAGTGCACTCATTTCATTAGGCCTATCAGTTCCTCGTGGGATACGGGTTGAGCATCAGGTGCCTCATTAGATCGGCTCCGTTTGATTGAGCCTTGATCTTAGATACATCATCATTCATGTGTTTCTTGCCTCAGCTGGATCACCTGTATCATGTGTAAAACGGGGGATATTTTGGGTCAACAAAAGTTAGCGAGTGAACCTTGATAAAACATTGTTATTAATTTCTTGTTTTATTTAATATGGAAAATTTGTGCACTAATCACATGTGAGCAAACATATATAAGTAAACAAACACAAATCACTTTAAATGAGTATATGATATGAATGATGATGAATGTGAGATCAAGACTCAATCAAACGGAGCCGATCTTATGAGGCACCTGATGCTCAACCCGTCTCCCACGGGGAACTGATGGGCCTAATGAAATGCGTGCACTGAAAATGATAAATCCAAACTACATATAATCCACACAACAATTGATACACATTTCATACACATTTGATCACGGATATGATGGATGCACAAGTGTTTAAATATAATAAAGAATTAAACGACACATGATACACCCAAAAACATGATTAAAACGGGGAATTGATAGAGATTCACTCACATTGGGTGCGTTCTTTTATGACGTTGGATGCGCACGAAATTTAGGATTTGATCGACGAGAGAAAAACTAACCTAAAATAATAACGAAATGATTCGGTAAATAAATGGATTTTATTTGGGATTAATATTTTTATTTATTACTCTTAATGGAATTTTTATATTTATCTTTGTGAGTTTAAGGTAATTTTCTAACTTTAAAAATCTTATTTTTTAAGTATTTTTAAATGATTTTTCAATTAAATAAATAAAAAGGAAAATAAAAAATGTTGACTTTTGACCGTTGACCGTTGACTATTGACCGGTCGGACTGTGTTTAATTATGCGCTGACCATTGACCATTAACCGGTCGGACTGTGTTTATGATACATGTTGAAAGATGATCTGAATAGGTTTTAAAAAGGATTGGTTTTATTTCTGAAAGTCGGTAACATGTGCGATTCGAACTCAGGACGTGCGTGTTATGTTGCACACAGTCCACCGCTGGACTGTGTGTCTAACCCGGTTAAATATCCGGTTTTAATTAAACTAATACACATATCTTAACTTCGTCTTCTTCGCTTAACAATACAGAACAGTGAAATCCGACTGTTCTGTTTAATTGATCTTAACTTATACTTGATTGAAATGAAAAGAGAAATTAAATGACATGGTATACCAGAACGGCGAGTTTGCTTCAGGTTTTCCGGCAAGGTCTCGTCGGCTCCGATCCACGGGTTCCGGCTGAGGGAAACTGTTTGACAGTTTTGATTACTGTGTTGAGTAATTAGGTTACTAATCGAGAGATAGCAAGAAAAGTTTAGATGATTGTACCGTCTGAAGACAATCGCGGTTTTCCGTTCAGCGATTCCGGCGAATTGAAATTTCCGGCGACGTGCTCTGGAAGGATTAAAGCTTCGAAAGAGAGTGCGATTCTGGGCGAAAAGGTTACCAGAGGTTTGGGTGGGTATTTATAAGGAAGAACAGGGTGTATTTGGTTCGAATTTGGGTCTTGATTCGTGGTCAAAGTTTTCCGGCGGTTATGACTGAAATTGAGGGTTAGACATCGGTTATAACCGATGTCGAAATTAGTTCACGCGTTTCAGTCAAAGGAAACGGTCATAATTCGCGATAATCTCGGCTTTTCCGGCGACTGCGAATTTGGGCGCGCTGATTACCGGTTTGACTTTCAGTTTTATTATAAATGTTATTTGTTTTAATGTTTATCACAAAGACAGTGTGTGGCGGAGCGGTGTGTTGTGTGTTTTGGCTTGTGGGTGACCCGGGTTCGAAACCCGGCGTCTACATTTATTTTTTTATTCATTATTTATTAGTAATTTTAATTATGGTTTTTAAATTCTAATATATTTATTAATTATGATTCATTTAAAATTAATAACAACTATAAATACGCAACGAAAATTATAACTGGATATTTGATTGATAAACGAAGTGGGTTTTGAAAACCCGTTTTTCGACGGATGTTACAGTATCCCCTACTTTTAGAAATTTCGTCCCGAAATTTAAGTCGTAGTGGTAACAGGAAAAAGATGCGGGTATTTCTCGCGCATTGAGTCTTCACGTTCCCAAGTAAACTCAGGTCCTCGTTTCGACTCCCAACGTACCCTGACAATTGGAATACGACTTCGTCTTAAATGCTTCTCTCAGAAGTCCATGATTTCTACTGGTCTTTCAATGAAGTGCATAGTTCATCGATCTGAATGTCTTCTAGAGGAATATGGAGGTTTTCATCGGCGAGGCACTTCTTCAAGTTTGATACGTGGAATGTGGGATGAATTCTGTTGAGCTCTTCTGGTAGGTCAAGCTTGTATGCTACAGGACCTACTCTTTCGAGTATCTTGAAAGGTCCTACGTAGCGTGGTGCTAACTTGCCCTTCTGGCCAAAACGAACCACTCCCTTCAACGATGATACTTTTAAAAGTACTTGATCCCCAATGTCAAACTCCAAGGGCTTTCGTCGTTTGTCTGCATAACTCTTTTGACGACTTTGAGCCGCTAGAAGATTGTTTCGAATTTGAATGACCTTGTCGGTTGTTTCTTGAATTAACTCTGGACCGGTGATTTGTGATTCCTCAATTTCGTGCCAACATACTGGAGATCGGCACTTACGACCATATAAAGCTTCGAAAGGAGCCATGCCGATACTTGAATGATAGCTATTGTTGTACGAAAACTCGACTAACGGTAGATGAGCGTCCCAGTTCCCTTTGAAGTCTATGACACATGCTCGAAGCATGTCTTGAAGAGTTTGGATGGTGCGTTCAGATTGTCCATCAGTTTGAGGATGAAAAGCGGTACTAAGGTCTAATCGTGTACCTAAGGCGGTTTGTACGGCTCGCCATGTTCGTGAAGTGAAACGACCATCATGGTCTGAAATGATGCTTAAAGGTACACCATACGGCTTACGATCTCGCTGATGTAGATACGAGCTAACTTCTCGTTTTTTGAAGTCCTCGCGAATCGGTATGAAGTGAGCTGATTTTGTAAGACGATCGATTATTACCCATATTGTGTCATACCCTTTGGAGGTGCGAGGTAACCCGGTAATGAAATCCATGGTTATGTTTTCCCACTTCCATACAGGTATTTCAGGTTGGACTAGAAGTCCTGAAGGTCTTTGATGTTCAGCTTTTACTTTGGAACAGGTAAGGTACTTGGAAACAAAAACAGCGATATCCTTTTTCATGCAGGCCACCAGTAGGTGTATCGTAGGTCTTGATACATCTTGTCGGCCCTGGATCTACAGAGTACCGTGTTTTGTGCGCCTCATTCATGAGGAAATCACGAAGGTTATCGCGATCGGGGATCCATATGCGATTTAAATAGTATAGAGTACCGTCGGATTTGGTTTCGATTTTGAGTTCAGCTCCACATGACAGCTCATCGCGTACGTCATTTTCTGTTACAGAAACATGTTGAGCTGCTTCGGATTCGATCTTTGATGTCAGTTATGATTTGCGAACATAGAAGACGAATGGAGTTCGCATAACCTTTTCGACTGAGCGCATCATCCACCACGTTTGCCTTGCCAGGATGATACCGAATTTCACAGTCGTAGTCATTGAGAAGTTCGACCCATCTTCGTTGCCTCATATTCAACTCCTTTTGGTTGAAGATATGTTGGAGACTTTTGTGGTCAGTGTATATTTCACACTTGGTACCATAGAGGTAATGTCTCCATATCTTGAGAGCGAACACAACGGCTCCAAGTTCCAGGTCGTGGGTGGTGTAATTCTTCTCATGAATTTTGAGTTGCCTGGAAGCATAGGCTATCACTTTTCCTCTTTGCATTAATACACAGCCTAGCCCTTGCCCTGATGCGTCGTAATATACTACAAAGTCACCGCAACCTTTAGGGAGTGTGAGGATAGGTGCGTCACAAAGTTTTTGCTTTAGAGTTTGGAAGGCTTCTTCTTGTTTAGGTCCCCGTATGAAGGGTTTTCCTTTATGAGTCAAAGCCGTGAGTGGTACAGCAATACGGGAAAAATTTGCAATGAAGCGGCGATAGTAACCAGCCAAACCAAGAAATGACCTTACTTCGGTTGGGGTACGTGGCGCTTGCCATTCTTGCACTGCCTTGATTTTGAAGGATCGACATGTATTCCCTTGTCATTGACGACATGTCCAAGGAATTGTACTTCTCTTAACCAGAATTCGCATTTTGAGAACTTAGCGTAGAGCTTTTCAGTCCTTAAGAGTGTAAGGATGAGTCGAAGGTGTCGTTCATGATCGGATTTAGACTTGGAGTAGATAAGGATATCGTCGATGAGGACTATGACAAAACGGTCGAGGTAGGGTTTGCATACCCTATTCATTAGATCCATGAAGACAGCGGGGGCGTTGGTTAACCCGAATGACATGACCATGAATTCGTAATGACCATAACGAGTCCGGAAGGCGGTCTTTGGGACGTCTTCTTCATGTACTCTGAGCTGATGATAACCAGAAAGAAGGTCGATTTTTGAAAAGCAGGTGGCGCCTTGAAGTTGGTCTAGGAGGTCATCGATGCGAGGTAGTGGATAGCGATTTTTAACCGTTAGCTTGTTGAGTTCTCTGTAGTCGATACACATGCGAAACGTTCCATCTTTCTTCTTCACAAAAAGAACAGGTGCACCCAAGCGAGGAGCTAGGACGTATGAATCCTTTGTCAGTCAGCTCTTGCAGTTGACTGGCCAGCTCTTGCATTTCGGATGAGGCTAACCTATAAGGAGATTTTGCGACTGGTGTAGCGCCAGGTACAAGACGATGCGGAATTCGACTTCTCTCACAGGAGGGAGTCCTGAAATGTCGTCGGGAAAGACTTGTGGAAATTCTTTCACAACTGGGATATCTTCGAGTTTCCTTTCCTTGTTTCCCCTTTTGACGACTTGAGTTAGGAATGCGACATAGTTCTTGCGGAGATATCTTCGGGCTTGAAGGCAGGACATTAGTTTGAGTCCTTTCGAAGGGGTTTCTCCAAAAATACGTAGAGTCTGGCCGTCTGCAAGAGGAATGCGAATGAACTTTTCGCGGCACACTACTTCAGCGTGATGCTGGCTGAACCAGTCCATACCGATTATAATATTGAAACTTCCCAACTTCATAGGAATGATTCGGTAAATAAATGGATTTTATTTGGGATTAATATTTTTATTTATTACTCTTAATGGAATTTTTAGATTTATCTTTGTGAGTTTAAGGTAATTTTCTAACTTTAAAAATCTTATTTTTTAAGTATTTTTAAATGATTTTTCAATTAAATAATAAAAAGGAAATAAAAAAAATTGTTGACTTTTGACCGTTGATCGTTGACCGGTCGGACTGTGTTTAATTATGCGCTGAGTGAGGTTCGAACTCGGGACCTCTCGTACACGTGCACGCAGCTCTACCAACTGAGCTACGTGTCTAACCCGAAATATTCTCTGTTTTAATTATATATATATACTAATTAACTTTAACCTTATTTATTTTTATTAAAAACAGTTTCATAAATTGCCAACCCGGTTTAGGTATCCAGAGTCGAACTCGCGCTCTTCAGTTTACGTGCACACAGCCCAACCTGTTGGGCTGTGTGTCTAACCTGTTTATATACTGAATTATAATATATTTATATACATGTTAAAAGATGATCTGAATAGGTTTTAAAAAGGATTGGTTTTATTTCTGAAAGTCGGTAACATGTGCGATTCGAACTCAGGACGTTCGTGTTATGTTGCACACAGTCCACCGCTGGACTGTGTGTCTAACCCGGTTAAATATCCGGTTTTAATTAAACTAATACACATATCTTAACTTCGTCTTCTTCGCTTAACAATACAGAACAGTGAAATCCGACTGTTCTGTTTAATTGATCTTAACTTATACTTGATTGAAATGAAAAGAGAAATTAAATGACATGGTATACCAGAACGGCGAGTTTGCTTCAGGTTTTCCGGCAAGGTCTCGTCGGCTCCGATCCACGGGTTCCGGCTGAGGAAACTGTTTGACAGTTTTGATTACTGTGTTGAGTAATTAGGTTACTAATCGAGAGATAGCAAAAAAGTTTAGATGATTGTACCGTCTGAAGACAATCGCGGTTTTCCGTTCAGCGATTCCGACGAAATTGAAATTTCCGACGACGTGCTCTGGAAGGATTAAAGCTTCGAAAGAGAGTGCAATTCTGGGCGAAAAGGTTACCAGAGGTTTGGGTGGGTATTTATAAGGAAGAACAGGGTGTATTTGGTTCGAATTTGGGTCTTGATTCGTGGTCAAAGTTTTCCGGCGGTTATGACTGAAATTGAAGGTTAGATATCGGTTATAACCGATGTCGAAATTAGTTCACACGTTTCATCAAAGGAAACGGTCATAATTCGCGATAATCTCGGCTTTTCCGGCGACTGAGAATTTGGCGCGCTGATTACCGGTTTGACTTTCAGTTTTATTATAAATGTTATTTGTTTTAATGTTTATCACAAAGACAGTGTGTGGCAGAGCGGTGTGTTGTGTGTTTTGGCTTGTGGGTGACCCGGGTTTGAAACCCGGCGTCTACATTTATTTTTTATTCATTATTTAGTAATTTTAAATTATGGTTTTTAAATTCTAATATATTTATTAATTATGATTCGTTTAAAATTAATAACAACTATAAATACGCAACGAAAATTATAACTGGATATTTGATTGATAAACGAAGCGGGTTTTGAAAACCGTTTTTTTACGATGTTACAACAGATTGGTATCAGAGCCTAGTGTACGAATAGGGATTATGGATAGGTTATTAGACCCTTAGAGTCCTATACTATAGTTGACTAGATTTTAATTGTTTTATGTGTTTACATGCATAAATTCATGATTTATATGTTTCATAGTTATTTTCACACACAATATGATACAAGCACTCTCACAAGTACATGTTTAATATGCAATGCTCATCATAGTTCTATCCTCATAACATATCATATCTATGAAAGCAACACACCTCACGATTTCACAATTTTCCATGATTTTTTTCGAAATTTTTTTGCAATTGTTTTTCATATTTTTCAAAGCACATCAAATGTGAGTTTCACGACGGGGATGTAGTAACTGGAAGGGTACGAGTACCGGTAGTCGGAACGTCCTGTCTAGGCTTGGCATTCATATAAATCCAAATAAAGGACCAGTTTGCCTACCTGGGGACTAACGATGAGAGTACGAATGACCGATTAGGCCAAAGCATGCTATACCAAACGTCGTGTGAACTAACCCCACTTTGAGTTGTCATTGTGTCCACACCTGGACACCCTCCGACCATACATCTCGCGAATCATGTTTTACGATTTTCATTCGGGTGGTGCGAGTGTTAACCCGCCGACACCAATGTGAATCCTACCAAGCCCAATAGTTATGTGGGCCCACATGACTACACATGGCAATGGTATGGGGGACATTTGGAGGCCCAAACATAAGCAAACCCAAGACATCTTATGGATGTAGTTAAATTATTTTCAGTTATGTTGTTTTCATTCTTTTTACGACACATGACGCCTAGGAAATTCTTGAACTCACAATCTCCATACATATATTCCTGTAGATGTCTGCTAGGCAATTACGTGGAGGTAGAAGGTCAGGAAAGTCAAACGAACGCTTGGCCACGCAAATTGCTAAACAAATGGCCGCAGTGCTTCCTGACATCGTACTACAAGTTCAACAAGCTCTCACCACTAATCCCATCAACTCTCCCAACCAAGAAGACCAAAGCGTCGCCAACCCTCCTCCCAAAACCCCCAAATGCACCTACAAACACTTCAAGTTCCGCGATCCCCAAAATATGAAGGGACTGAAGGTGTCACCGCTCTCCTTCACTGGTTTGAGGAGATGGAAAACACCTTTCTCAATTGCGACTGTCCCGAGGACCGTAAGGTACGTTACGCGACTAGAAGATTGTTTGGGGTAGCCCTTACCTGGTGGAACACGGAAAAAGGAAAGCGAGGTGTAGACGATGCCATGGCCTTATCATGGAGGAATTAAGAGAGATCATGACAAGACGCTTCTGCCCTAGAAGCGAGATCAAGAAGCTTGAAGATGAATTCCATTCTCTAAAGCAAAAGGAAGGAGATCACACCTCCTACAACAAGAGGTTTCTTGAGTTGAACCAAATGGTTCCAATCTGTTAACCCCATTATACCGCCTAATTGAACACTACATTCGAGGCCTCCCATCAAAAATCCAAGATTCGGTTTTAAGCACTTCGCCTGCAACACTCGAAGCCGCAATGGAGTTAGCTACAGACTCACTGAAAATCGCATTCGAAATGGCAAATTTAAAGATGAGAAGAAGAAAACACCCATTGAGACCCCAATTCCAAACCACTCAGGTTCATCCTTGAAGTTTGTTGGTAAGAGGATGCGAAATGGCAAGAACTTTGCTGTCACCCAAACCAACCCTCCCATCACTGCTGCTCCAATCACGCAAGTCGCCCTTCCAGCCGCACCATTCAAAAGGCCATACACTGGCCCACACCCAAAGTGTAACCGTTGCCAATACCATCACCCTCCCCAAAACCCTTGCCAACATTGCACAAGTTGTGGCCATGCGGGTCACACTATCCAAACCTGCCGTACCCTTCAGCGATGGAACCGCAGTCAACCTCCAACCCAAACCCAAAATCAAATGGTGGGCCAAGCCCAACAACCCTTACTTCTACCATCTGCGCAACTCGCAGCCCAACCTTACTACCAACCCAACTACCCCATGATGCAATCCATGCGAGCCTGTTTCAATTGTGGGGACCCAAACCACTTCAGGAATACTTGCCCACACCTGGTGAACATCATCCATGCCCAAGCTCAGCAAACCCGGTAAACCAAGCTAACCAAGCTCCTCCACCTGCTAGAGGAAGAGCTTTCAATATCAACGCTAACCAAGCCAGGGCTGACAACAATGTAGTCAATGGTACGTTTCTCGTAAATGGTAGTTATGCATCCATATTATTCGATACTGGTGCGGATAAGAGCTTTGTGTCTTTAGAATTCGAATCTATTCTCGACCAACCTCGTGATAATCTCGTTGAATCTATGACGGTGGAAGTTGCTGACGGAAAACCCACTTCATTAAATTCTATTATACGCGATTGTACTCTCACCCTAAATGATCACGATTTTTCAATTGATCTCATTCCTATGAAATTGGGAATGTTTCGATGTTATCATCGGCATGGACTGGCTCAGCCAGCATCACGCTGAAGTGGTTGCCATGAAAAGTTCATTCGTATTCCTCTCGTCGACGGTCAGACACTACGTATCTTTGGGGAAACTCCTTCGAAAGGGCTCAAATTGATGTCCTGCCTTCAAGCCCGAAGTTATCTTCGTAAAAATTACGTCGCATTTCTAGCTCACGTCGTCAAGAAGGAAGGCAAGGAGAGGAAGCTCGAAGATATTCCAATTGTGAAAGAATTACCGCAAGTTTTTCCTAACGACGTTGCAGGACTTCCTCCTGTGCGGAAGTCGAATTTCGAATCGATCTTGTGCCTGGCGCTAGAGTTGGCCAGTCAACTGCAAGAGCTGACTGACAAAGGATTCATACGTCCTAGCTCATCGCCTTGGGGTGCGCCCGTTCTTTTTGTAAGGAAGAAAGATGGAACGTTTCGCATGTGCATTGATTATAGAGAACTCAACAAGTTGACAGTTAAGAATCGCTATCCACTGCCTCGTATTGATGACCTTCTAGACCAACTTCAAGGCGCCACCTGTTTTTCCAAAATCAACCTTCGTTCGGTTATCATCAGCTTAGAGTGCGCGAAGAAGATATTCCAAAAACTGCCTTCCGAACTCGTTATGGTCATTACGAGTTCATGGTTATGCCCTACGTTTTAATCAACGCCCCCACTGTCTTCATGGATTTGATGAATAGGGTATGCAAACCCTATCTCGACCGTTTCGTCATAGTCTTCATCGACGACATTCTCATCTACTCCAAGTCAACATCCGATCATGAGCGACACCTTCGACTCATTCTTACACTCTTAAGGACTGAAAAGCTTTCGCTAAGTTCTCAAAATGCGAATTCTGATTAAGAAAGGTACAATTCCTTGGTCATGTCGTCAATGACAAAGGGATTCATGTTGATCCTTCGAAAATCAAGGCAGTACAAGAATGGCAAGCGCCACGCACCCCTACCAAAGTTAGGTCATTTCTTGGCTTGGCTGGTTACTACCGACGCTTCATTGCCAATTTTTCCCGTATCGCCGTTCCGCTCACGGCCTTGACTCACAAGGGAAAACCCTTCATTTGCGGACGTAAGCAAGAGGAGGCCTTCCAAACTTTAAAGCAAAGACTTTGTGACGCACCTATCCTTACACTCCCTGAGGGTTGCGATGACTTTGTGGTTTATTGCGACGCATCAGGGCAAAGTCTAGGCTGTGTATTGATGCAAAGAGGAAAGGTGATAGCCTATGCCTCTAGGCAACTCAAAGTTCATGAGAAAAATTACACCACCCACGACCTGGAACTTGGAGCCTTGTGTTCGCTCTCAAGAGATGGAGACATTATCTTTATGGTACCAAGTGTGAAATATACACTGACCACAAGAGTCTCCAGCATATCTTCAATAAAAAAGAGTTGAATATGAGGCAACGAAGATGGGTCGAACTGCTCAACGATTACGACTACGAGATTCGGTATCATCCTGGCAAGGCAAATGTGGTGGTGATGCGCTCAGTCGAAAGGGATATGCGAACTCTATTGTCTTCTATGTTCGCAAATCATAACCAATATCAAGGATCGAATCCGGGCAGCTCAATATATCTCTGTAACGGAAAATGACGTACGCGATGAGCTGTCATGTAGAGCTGAACTCAAAATTGAAACCAAATCTGACGGTATTCTATATTATTTAAACCGCATATGGATTCCCGATCACGACAACCTTCGTGATTTCCTCATGAATGAGGCACACAAAACACGATACTCTGTACACCCAGGAGCCGATAAGACGTATCAAGACCTACGATACACCTACTGGTGGCCTGGCATGAAAAAGGATATCACTGTTTTTGTTTCCAAGTGCCTTACATGTTCCAAAGTGAAAGCTGAACATCAAAGACCTTCAGGAGTTCTAGTCCAACCCAAATACCTGTATGGAAGTGGGAAAACATAACCATGGACTTCATTACCAGGTTACCTCGCACCTCCAGTGGGTATGACACCATATGGGTAATCATCGATCATCTTACAAAATCAGCTCACTCCATTCCGATTCGCGAGGAATTCAAGAACGAGAAGTTAGCTCGTATCTACATCAACGAGATCGTAAGCCGTCATGGTATACCGTTAAGCATCATTTCAGACCGTGATGGTCGTTTCACTTCACGAACATGGCGAGCCGTACAAACCGCTTTGGGTACACGGTTAGACCTTAGCACCGCCTTTCACCCTCAAACTGATGGTCAATCTGAACGCTCCATCTAAACCCTTGAAGACATGCTTCGAGCATGTGTCATAGACTTCAAAGGGAACTGGGACGCTCATCTACCGTTAGTCGAGTTTTCGTACAACAATAGCAATCATTCAAGTATCAGCATGGCTCCTTTCGAATCTTTATATGGTCGTAAATTCCGATCTCCAGTATGTTGGCACGAAATTGGTGAAGCGCAAATCACCGGACCTGAATTGATTCAAGAAACAACCGATAAAATCATTCAAATACGAAACAATCTTCTAGCAGATCAAAGTCGTCAAAAGAGTTATGCTGACAAAAGACGAAAGCCCTTGGAGTTTGACGTTGGTGATCAAGTACTTTTGAAAGTATCACCGTGGAAGGGAGTGGTTCGTTTTGGCCAGAAGGGCAAGCTTGCACCACGCTACGTAGGACCTTTCAAGATACTCGAAAGAGTAGGTCCTGTAGCATAAAGCTTGACCTACCAGAAGAGCTTCACAGAATTCACCCCACGCGTATCAAACTTGAAAAAATGCCTCGCTGACGAAAACCTCCATATCCCTCTAGAAGACATTCAAGTCGATGAATCAATGCACTTTGTTGAAAGACCAGTGGAATCATGGATTTCGGTGAGAAGGGTTTAAGGCGAAGTCGTATTCCAATCGTCAGGGTGCGTTGGGAGTCAAGACGAGGGCCCGAGTTTACTTGGGAACGTGAAGACTCAATGCGCGAAAAGTACCCGCATCTCTTTCCCGTTACAACTACTACTTAAATTTCAGGACGAAATTTCTAAAAGTAGGGAATACTGTAACATTTGTGTAAATCAGGTTTCAAAAACCCGCCCCAAATTACCGATCAGTGTATTTATTTATGATCTTCTGATTTTACATTTTTGTTCATTGTTTTAAACATTAGAATTTATATATATGTGTGTGTGTGTGTATAATAATAATAGTAACAAAGGTTTAGAATAAATTTAATAAAATAAATAAGCAACTAAATATCAAATACATATAATTAGTAAATAATTTATCTTAAAATAATTAAAATAAATAAAAAGAGGGTGAACCGGGATCGAACCCGGGTTCCCCGGGTAACACACACACTACAAACACCACTACGCTGCACACACTAGTTGTGCCATTCTTATAAACGAAATTCTCTTATATCAGGACTAAGATGAAACCTGCAACCATGACCGGAATCAAGACGCGCCTTTCCCTTTTCTTTCGAATCTTCGCGACAACTGGCAGCGTGTATTTTTGGCAAACACCAATCTCGCCGGCTGTCATCCTCATGGCAATTGCCAATCATCGAATTGGATTTCCAAAAAAATCGAAACCAAGCGCACCCTGTTTTCCCCTATAAATACTGGTCGAATACTCTCAATCAAAACTCGCTCATCACCTCTAAATCTCTATGTTCACTCCTAAGTTCCTACGTCGCCGGAATCTCTCCCTCGCCGGAAACAACAGGTCGCCGGAATCGTGCCACCGCCGACTTTATCATACGGTAGACCTCTTTTCCCTTTCTTTTGAGTTTAATCCAATTAAGCTTTTCGTTCAGACGATTAAATCGGAATGAAACAATTTGATTCAGGCGAGTTCAGGTTTGGTTTAAATTCAAAATGAAGAAGACGAAGTGGGTTACGTGTTTTATGTATTTAAATTTTGGGTTTTAAACAGGTTAGACACACAGTCCAGCGGTGGACTGTGTGCAAACCCGGACTCCACGTCTTCGGTTCGAATCCGACTTATGACCGCTTTAACACGCACCATCGTTTTTAATTTGAGCAGGATATATTAGTAAACAACAAGTATATAAATGTAATTAAAATACCAGTAGTGTCGGGTTGGACACCCAGCCCAGTTGGTTGGGCTGGGTGTAAACCGAACCCACAGTCACCGGTTCGATCCCCGTCTCACACACCAGCCGGATCAGTTAATTTCCTTTTTAAAATTTAATTAAAATTTGATTGAACATAGGTTCGTGTGTAAATATAATTAAAATCTAGATTCTTTCGGGTTAGACGCGTAGCTCAGTTCGAAGAGCTGCGTGCACGCAACTGAGAGGTCACGGGTTCGAGTCTCAACACGCATGCTTACAACTCCAATTAAACCGGTCTGACACATGTCAGACTGACATTTTTTTATTATTTTTATTTTATTTATTCTATTATCATTTTTTCTTTTATAATTTCATTTTATGGTTTTTGTTAAAAGAATATATTTTAAACACTTAAAAAAACACATAATTTCAAGGGCTTAATTATATCAATATAAATCATAAAATTAACTTAAAATCTCAACAAGGGATCCTAACCAAAATGTTACTTTATTTATTTATTGCATTATTATTTTTAGGTTCGTACTTCTTCGTCGGTCAAATCCGCAACTCGTGCGCTCTCATTTCCACTCAAGAATACGCACCCAATGTGAGTGAATCTCTACAAGTTCCCCGTTTTAATCATGTTTTGGGGTGTATCATGTGTCGTATCATTTCTTTATTGTATTTAACACTTGTGCCTATATCATTTCGTGATCAAATGTGTATTGCTTGTAGTTGGGTTTATATGTGGATACATTTTATCATTCCAGTGCACTCATTTCATTAGGCCCATCAGTTCCTCGTGGGATACGGGTTGAGCATCAGGTGCCTCATTAGATCGGCTCCGTTTGATTGAGCCTTGATCTCAGATACATCATCATTCATGTCATATATTCATTCAATGTGGTTTGTGATTGGTTACATATATATATTTGCTCACATGTGATTTATGCACAATTTTATTTAAATAAACATAAAAAAATCAATTATTTAAATGTTTTATCAATGTTCACTCGCCAACTTTTGTTGACCCAAAATTTCCTCTGTTTTACGCATGATACAGGTGATTAAGTTGAGGAAAGAAACACTTAGGATGGCCTAGAAGAATAATCAAGTTATTTCGTTGGAACAAGCATTTAGATTATTATTTGTGTTTGTATGAAATTTTGTTGGATATTTGAAATTTTAATTTGAATTTAATAAATATGAAACTTCTTAGTAAATATCATGAGCTTTGGTGATAACCCAATCATGCCCGACTTTTATCCCGCTGCGGGTCGGGGTGTGACAAAACAGACCTTTAACGTACAAAACGTACAAACTAAAGGTTATCTTAAAAAAACACGATGACATTTTCGTGATTATTTTACTCGTAGATAATTATCAAAATTACTCTACAAATGATCTTGTAGGGTAATTTTGTAGAGTATTATAATTACTCTACAAACGATCTTGTAGGGTAATTTTGATCTTTATAGGGTAATTACGAAAATGCTACCACATTTTCTTAATTTTCTATGTCTTTTGTAAGTTTTGTATGATAATATATTTTGTACGGAATCTTTACTCTACAACTGTTAGCCTATTTTTATATGTTAGTTACAAATGTTTGCTTATTTTTTAGAAATAAAAGCATGCAATAACGTAACAATTTAACCTTTTAAAAGGTAACATATTAGTAAGCATATCAATCTCTTAAGTAGACGGTTAAACTAAACTTCCAATACTTCTATGTCTTTGACTCTTAATGTCACATGTTAAGCATAAGCTACGTTTTACCCACCTTGTCAAATAACAAGGTATTAACTCAACAATGAGTTCTCGTGGTTTTAAAACTAAAAGGGGTGTTAAAATGTTTATCAAAACCTAAAGGACTAGCTATGACAAAACTAGTCACACCTATAAGATCATCCGTAGTGGGGGGTTTTCGGGCGTTTTTCCCAAAAAAACGTCCCAAAACGCCTTTCAATCGCTCCTGAGCGTTATTTTCAAAAAAATTGTGTTTGGCGTTCTTTTTTCCACGCCGTTGTTCAAATATTTTGGCCAATACCGTTGCAATGGTCGGAATCTATTTTATTTTTAGTTTTTCCTTTATTCAACTTATATATATACCAACTTTTAGATGAGTGTGGTGAAGAATGACCGAGTTTCCAACTCCGGTGACCGAATCTTATTTAAAGAGAGAGCAGAGAGAGAGAGTTGAGAGATGATTGATAAGGGTTTTTTTTTTTTTTTTTTGTGTTTGATATATCTATAAAGAAAAGAAAGACGGGGGTTAGAGTTTTAAAATGAAGGAGAGAGGGGAAAGTCGGTTAAATAGCTAGGGTTCTTAATTTTAAGTGAAGGCCCATCAGCATTTTTTTTATATTATTTTTTTCAGTTTTCTATCTTTTTTAGCATTGTAATTTTTTATTTCTTTTTTCGGTTTTTGTTCTTTTTAACATTGTAATTTGTTTTATCTAAACACACACACAAAACCCCACTCATATCTTCATCTTCTGTATACTATAGCAACTCCTAAAACCCTAATTGACACAACAATTTCTTGAAAGAAAAAGATGTTACTCCTTCCAGCAATCTCCCAATCTCAACCACATCCACAATCCATTTCCCTCTCATTATCCTCATCTTTTCCCTCAAATTCTCTCAATTTCCCATACGGGTTTCGATTTTCACCCTTCAAGAAACCCCAATTCAACCCCTTTATCATCAAAAACACTTATTCTTCTTCTTTTTCTTCTCAATCACCAGTTTCAAAGGGTAACAGCTATGACGAAAAGAGGCGTGGAATATCGGTTACTTGGAAAGCAATTTATAAGAGGATTAATTTGATGGGTAATCCTGAAAAGGGGGCAATTGAGGTGTTGAATCAGTGGGAATGAAGGGAAAACAGTTTCAAAATGGGAGCTTTCTAGGGTTGTTAAAGAGCTGAGGAAGTATGGTCGTCATAAGCTTGCTCTTGAGGTATGTGTGGGTTTTTTTTGTTAGTTTTATCATGGGTTTCTTGAATCTGCTTCTTGTTGCTGTGTGTATGCATTGTTAAAGGTTGAACTTTGTGCTATCTTATTTTATAAAAGGAGTTGGTTGTTAGCTTAAAAGTGATGTTGTATTAGAGAAAAATAAAGGCAACCACATTGAATTGGTTGAAACTATATCTGAATGGAAGCATGTTTGAGTTGAGAAATTTAAGAATTTAGATTACATCTTGATCTGAGGAATGTTAACTGAATTTATAAAGTGATTGATGAAATATTAGCACTCGAGCCGATAGTTGGTTGTTGTGGTTTTTAATTCTTTAATAAGGGTGATACACAACGCATTTATGAGGATCATAAAACTTATTCTTTAGGTCATTCAGAGTTTTTGTCTCATGGTTTTGTTGATATACCTATGGGGACTGGGGTAAGCGAAGATGTGATTTTGGGCACATTTACTTAGAATGGAGAAAATTATGTAAATGAAGGGACCCCGTTTTTTATTAATATCATTACATAGATAGTCTAGTGGTATGTTCATAATATTCACGGATAGTCTAGTGGTACCGGTATGTTCATATAATTCACGGATAGTCCAGCGGTATGTTCATATTATGGTTTTGGTCCCTACTTTTCGGATAGTCCAACTGTTTTCTGACCTGTAACACGGATGGTCCTTGGCGCTAACAGAAGTTAAAAAATCTGTCAAAGCTATTTTTTACTAAAGCAGCCCTTACTATTAAAATGACCGTCGCTGCACCCTATCAGCCCCCTCTTTGGCGCTAAACTTGACTTGGATCGGAGACCTGTGTGTTGTGGTTTAATTATGGGTTTTAGGGTGGCCGAAAATCAAACAACAGACGGATTAGAGGTGGCAAAGCATCTTACAATAGTGGAGAAAGAGGAGGTTTGATGATTTCACCAACATTTTTTTTAACACCACTTAGTGCCAACGATCATATGTGTTACGTTGAACAAACAATTGGACTAAAGATGTAATTCTAGAAAAGTAGGAACTAAAATCGTAATTTGACCATACCACAAGGACCATCCGTCATTCGTGCAATTAATTCTTGATAAGATTGTCTTGGCTTGTATTTTAGAGCATAGAAGTTGTAGTAATGGTTGTTTCGTATGGAGAGTCCATGTGCATTTTTCTTCAGAAGAGTCGTGTTTTTGTATTTAGCATAAAAGTTATACGTGCTAAACTGCCCATTGTTTTTGAGAGAAAGAATACAGTATTTAATTATGTGTAAAATTGTTAATGGAATTTGTCTTCTAATGCCTTTTTGGTCTATAAAGTTGATTCTTTATCAAACCATTAAACTTGGTCCCAAAAAATGCATCATAGTACTTACATCATGATTACTATAACCAAAAGAACTGTAGACATTAGAGTACCAGTCAGGACTATTAAAAGAGATTTTTTAACGCCAGTTAGTGCCAACCACCAAATGTGTTACATACTTACGTTTGAGCAAATAGTTGGACTAAAGTTGTAATTTCAGAAAAGTAGGAAGTTAGGAACTTAAATTGTAATTTGACCATACCAAAAGGACCATTCGTGTAATCAATTCTTAATAGTGTTAGCATAGAAGTTGTAGCACAGCAGTAGTAGTTGTTTCATATAGAGAGTCCCCGTTGGAATAGAGAGGTTGCTTCCAGCGAGACCTTTGGCTCGATAGTAGTTTTGCATCAAGCCTTGGACCTAAGGCACATAACACTCAGCAATCGGGACCAATCGGTGCATGTACCCCCGTGCCTTTCGACTATCAACGCCACCACATGATGCATGATTAACCATCCGCCAATTTTAAGTTATTTAATTTAAGTTAAATTAAAACTGTTATATAGGTTAAATTAAAACTGTTAAAGAATGCCCACACATACATACATACATACATTATATTCTTTATGTATGCGCACACCACACATATATAAAGAATCTAGTATTTCTTTGTGCTTAATTGTGCGTAAAAATGTTGATGAAATTTGTCTTTATATGCCTTTTTGGCAGCATGATTATAATAGCCAAAGGAACTTTAGACATTAGACTACCATTCATGACCGTTAAAAGTAAAACAGGAAAAGTAGAGCTTAAAGGAAAAAAAAGGTGTTAGCATGATTGAATAAAAGTGAATTGATTGACCATATTTTAACACACACTGCTTGTTGTTTTATTTATTAAGTAACATGTTCAAAGAAATAGATATATCCATTTATCCATATACGTATTTACATACATTGATATACACACGGCACGCTCAACATATATGGAATTCAGTTTGTTAAATATTTCATGGCAATGTACCTTGGCTGCGGTGAGGTATAGCAACATATATGGCTTGGGTCGACCCACAGACACTTTCTTTTTAACTGTTTTGAGTTATATAAGTACTTAATGTGTTAACGATTATTGCATAAGCTGTATTATTACAATAACAAACCCAAGTTTTATTTAATAGGTTGGATGTTAAAACATTATCTTGTAAGTAAATTGAAACTTTGATGACTAAACATCATATTTGGGTTATTGATATAATTTTCCTCACCCGCAGATCTACAAGTGGATGAATAACAGACCAGAGAGGTTCAGAATATCCTTAAGTGATGCTGCAATTCAACTCGATCTAATTTCTAAAGTCCACGGCATTTCAGGTGCAGAAGAGTACTTCAAAAACCTACCCAATAATTTAATTGACAAACGCGTATACGGGTCCCTCTTAAACGCTTACGTGCGTGCTAGAATGTTAGAAAAAGCCGAATCTTTATTAGTTGAAATGAAAAATAAAGACTACGCTAGTCACGCGCTTCCGTATAACGTGATGATGACCCTCTACATGAACCTTAAAAATCAAGAAAAAGTGGAATCTTTAGTTTCGAAATTATGGAAAATAACATCGATTTGGATTTGTATTCGTATAATATCTGGATATCGTCACGTGGGTATCAAGGATCTACCGAAAAGATGGAAGAAGCGTTCGAAAAACTTAAACTTGATGCTTCGGTTAACCCCGATTGGACTACTTATAGCACCATGGCTACTTTGTACATCAAGAATCAAGAACTCGAAAAGGCTGAAGATTCTCTTAGAAAAGTTGAAACCCTGATCACGAATCGCGATCGAATTCCGTATCATTACCTTTTAAGCCACTATGGTGGTCTCGGGAAGAAAGAAGAAGTTAAAAGAATTTGGGAATCTTATAAAACGATTTTTTCGTATGTACCAAATAACGGTTATCAAGTTGTTATCTCTTCGTTTATCAGAATGGACGATATTGAAGAAAGTGAGCTTCTTTACGAAGAATGGGTTTCGATGAAGTCAACTTACGACCCGAGAATCGGGAATCTTTTACTCGGTTGGTATGTTAAAAACGGGTTAACGGAAAAAGTTGAATCTTTTCTTACCGAAATGTTGAAAGTTGGAAAACCGAATTCAGTACTTGGGAGATTGTTGCCGAAGGTTATATCAAAGAACATCGGGTTTCTGACGCGTTAGCTTGCTTTGAAAAGGCATTATCTGATGAAGGATCAAGCTTTTGGAGACCAAAACCTTCTAATATCTCGGTTTTGTATGATATTTGTGAACACAAAATGATGAAAAAAGCAAGGAGGCGTTGTTTGAGGTGGTGCGAAAATCCAATGTTCTTGAAGATGATGTTTATATGTCGCTTTTACCCTTTTATAAACAATCAAATTCCGAAAATGGACCTCAAAAGGTTAAAGAAAGCGAGGGTGGTTATGAAAAGAAGGTGCAGATATGCTTCTAAATGAACTGCAGGCTAGCATTTAATATAGGGCTTGTGGAGTATGTTTTTATGTGATAATTTACTCTTAAAGATTAATGCAGATTCTAGCTATGGTCAAAGAAGGTAAAATGTGTGATCCTCTTGTGTTGTACAAGATTTTGTAGAGTTTATTTAATGTGTATGCAAAGTTTTTTTTAGTTATGATTTTGCAGAGATTTTAATGATCATGCAAAGTTATTATGATGATATTTGACAAACTCCTGAGTGATGTACAACTATGTTCGCAGAACGTACAAGTAGTCAGCCTACAGGAAACATTTCGTTGGCCCGATTTGGACGGAATGGTGTTCTAGCGCGGTCCGAATCAACCTTCCAGATTCCATTTGGTTTTCTTTTCCTGAACCTTCTTAAATTAATAAGTAAGCTATAAACTGATTAACATTATTTTCGGAGTTCCAATCATCGTCTTCTTCGCGAAATCACCTGAAGCCCTCCTCTGGTGGGTAAAAGTCAATATACCGCTACCATAATGACACACCCAAACACAAAATCAATTCATCGTGAAATTGTAGACAAACACTGTTAAAGACCGATTCGAGATGGTCAATCTTCAAATGATAAAGACCGTTAGAGATGGCAAGTCTCCTAAGAATCAAGATAAGAAAAGACAAGTTTTTGCAACATTTTTTTGATCATCCTACAACAAAATGCAGACAACAATATAAAACTTCAAGTGGAAGGTACTGAACCTAAATTTAAGGAACTAAAACTACTACATGACTAGAAAATGAAAACATGGGGGGGGGGGGGGGGGGGGGCATAAGAGTATAAGACTTCCTCTCCTTGAGTTAGCACACGCTCCAACTACCCTGTGGGTACGTGAGCGGGTGGACCGAGTTGTATGTATCAAACACATAATAAATCACACCCAATTATGCATACCCAAAGGTGATACAAAACAACGTTTCGAATTACATAAAACAAAAATAACGATCTAGGGAATCTTAACATTTGTTTAAAACTTCAATTTGGAGCACAAATGATTATGTTTCTAGACAACAATTAGAGTTGGGGTTAAAATTTGAAACATCATCCTGTGGTGAAAATTTTCAACCCCATATAAAATTTGGAGCACAAATGATTATTCTTCCAACTGTCACGGTCCCACTAAAACATGACGACTTTTCAACCCCATATAAATAGAATTAGATTGGTGAAATATCATTTGAATTTCACAAAAAGAAAATACTTCTTCTAGGAAATTGTCTTATCCGATTGATAATTATACTTTGAATTTCACAAAAAGTACTTCAATCCGAAAATCATTTAACACGATATCTAAGTCACAAACAAGATCTCAAAACAACATAATTTTCAGATTTTACACTTACTTAAACATTATGTAACATCAAGCAAACATAAAAAAAATTAACAAAAACAGAAACAAGTAAAATAAATCGTCATTCCTTTCAAAACGATACAGCATTGCCTTGATTTTTATTATATATATATATAAATATTTTTTGTAATTAATAGCATACCTGTTATAATAATTATGGATGTATTAATTATTTATAAAAAAAGGGCTTTTTGCCGAAATCCTTTTGGGTTGATGATGGTCCCGGTGGAAAGAGTCACATGGAAGACAGGTTGGTACGGAGAGTGAAAGATAGGCGTCGATGCCGTGAGTACGTGCACCAAACAGTACCTTTTGTTTTTCTATTTTTCTATTTTTTTTATTATTATTTTAATAAATATTAAAACGTCCAAACAGCTGCTCAAACTCTGTTGCACGACATGCTTTCCTCTTGTTTCACTCCAAGAATAGTGAAACATGCCTCCAGCCTGGCTTCTTATTCCTCAATTGCCCTTTCTTTTTTTTTTTTTATTGATCAACAAATTTTATTTTATCTATAATCCCATAAAATTGTTTCATATTTAATTGAACGTATTATAATAGACCTAAAAAAATATAATCCAACTACAAGTTTTAGTTTTGGTCTATAAATAATTTGAACGGACACAAACAAAATATGAAAACGTAAAATTTTTTTTGTGTGTTCATTTGTTGAAAAAATAAGATTGTTCGTATTTGGTTCAGTTCGTTTATTAAGTTACCAAACAAAGTAGAACATAAACGCAAAAAATTATTTGCAAATGTACATTCACTTTTACACGATCCTAAGTTGGAAGCCTGGAAAGAGGGAAAGGGTTTTCATTGTAAAAGAAGTCTTACACACGAAAAGTTAATATAAACGAATGTTAACAAATGGATATAAACTAATTTATTATTAAACTAGTAGGTTTTACCTGCGATTACGCATGGAAAATGTATACTATAAAATAAAACAAAAGGTTTAGAACAATATTAGAATTAATCACATATATCGATCGAAATAATATGGTCACGTGTTTTATCGATTGAAAACCACAAAAACGAATGTTGATACTGGTTCAGACAACAACGACTTCGGTACCGATGTTTACAGTTGATATCGGTTTGCTTTATTACGGCACCAGTATTTGGTATAGTTTACGACACCAAAATAATACTTTATTTTGAATACAATTCTTTTTCTAATTAAATTTATGTCGGAATGTTCAGAGAAAAAAAAACACAATTATATATTTAGTTTGTTTTTTAAATCTATCAAACACAAGTTATTAGAAAAAGTAAAGCTATTAAAAAAATTAAGCAAGTTAAAGATTTATATTCTTTTAAGAGTTGAGACAAAAAGGTTACTATTACTTGAAGCCATTTTGTGTGTCGAGGCTTTTTTTAAAAATACAATCTAACCGACATGCCTTAATCACTGATTATACTATTATTATTATTATTATTATTATTATTATTATTATTATTATTATTATTATTATTAGTATGTAAATATGTAGTAATTATATACTCAAGTATTTTTTTAACGGCAGATGATTTCCAGTTCACTCCAAAGGGCCAACATATGTAATTTAAACCCTTCACCCTATGTTCGAATCCCTCCTATAGGTGCTCTCTCATATTTACATAATTTGCACTTAGTAGAAATGAGGAAACCACTTAGTGGAAAATTAAATAAATGTATTAATTATGAGAAGTTTATTAAATGAGAACAAATTAGGATTTATTTTATAGACACTTGTACCATATGTGATGAAAATTATAACAGACGTCTTAAAAGTTTATTAAATTACAATGTAAGCCAAGAAGATGTTTTATAAAGTAATAGAGATATATAATATAATTTCATGTAACTTGTTGTTTATGTATATTCTTTTGATTGATAAACGAACGTAAACTCATCGTTGTTTATAAGACCATGCATAGTAGTTTTGTGAAATCTCATTTTACATCCAACCACATGGGGTACGCGGCCCCTTCTTGCATATGAAAGTGACAAAGTTGGTGCTTCTCGTGGTTAGTAATGGCAATGGGCCGGTTTTGGCCAGATTCTTTGGTCCATACCCGGTCCATTACCCGTTGGGTATTAACGAACGAACACAAACAAAGTTCGGGTAATTACCCGTCTGGTATCGGGCATACCCGTGGTATCGGTGTTTGTTGTTTATAAGAAAGCGAGTGAGTGTGTACAGAAAGTGAGTATTGATTGGTTTTGTTTAATTCACATACTTCAGACCACTACATTATTTTAGAAGTAATTTCATCAATACTAACGTAAACACCTCATGATAAATTTTTCCCTTCGAACTGTTGATGTTATAAACTTTGACTGCATCAAAACAAAATCAATAATTATGTTTGGTTCAAGGTATTTTTAAAGCAATAATTAATTAGCTACGGTCAGGTTCATGTTTCCAGCTAAAAGCCAAAAAACCAAATCATATCGATCTACGTACATAATACTTAATTAATTAAACTTTTTGTGTAATATGAGATGTCTCAAGCCAAATCTGCCTTTACTTGTGTTTGATGTTTATAAAAGGGGAAACGAATATAGAGCGGATACTTGAGGAGTTGAGGGTTGAATTATATTTGTGACAACACACTATCATTTTTTTTAGTCTATGATATATTAAAAATATAAAAAGTTAACATTTCATGTTCTTTATTAATTTGATATCATTTTACTATAAAAATAATGAATTTTAATAATCTTAATTATATGTTATTGGTAGATTACATTTTTAACTACAGAAATAATCACTGATGGTCCTACCTTTTAACATATTGTCCACCAACGCACATTTCTAACTAAGGTATCACCCAATTAGTTTTTTGGTGACAAGGACGTTGGCATGACACAAATCTTTGTTATTTGATGAGGCGACTGCCTATGTGGCACTCTCATCACCACCTCTACCTCAATTCCACCACCACCACCACCATCAGCCGCCACCACCCACCTCCACTAATACTTCAAATATTCCCACTAACTCATAAAATTTAGCTAGTCAGATCGGAGTTGAGGTGGAAACCTCAAGTCGCAAACCAAAACGAAACAACTATTTCCAATCAGATCTGAAGCTGAAACCTGCAACTCAGAAATGTAGCCGGAAAATGTGAAGTGTTGGTGGTGGAGGTGAGGTGAGGTGAGGTGGAGGTGGGTGGTGGTGGTGGTGGTAGAGTTGAGGTGGAGATGGTTGTGGAGTTGAGGTGGATGTGGGTGGTGGCGACTGATGGTGATGATGGAGTAAAGGTGGAGTTGGGTGGTGGTGGCGTTGAGGTAGAGGTGAGGTGGTGATGAGAGTGCCACATAAGCAGCCACCTCATCAAATAACAAATGTTTGTGCCACGTCAGCGTCCATGCCACCATATAATTAACTGGGTTAGAACTTAGTTAGAAAACATCCGTTGGTGGACAGTAGGTTAAAATGTGAGACTATCAGTGTTTATTTTTGTAGTTGGAATTGTTGTCAGCTAATGTTGAAATTATTAAAATCCATAATTCCTTTCCTATATTGTGTTTTTAAAAATTTAATCGTGTTTTCACGGTGATAAATCAAGAATCATAATGGTTTAAGAAAGCGTTTGAGTGAAACATACTCGGCAAGATAAGAACAAGATATCATAATCTACTTACAAGGCTCACAAGGTAAACGATGGATAACATTGTTCCCACAAAAACAATAACGTTTGAGTGTCCATGAGTGTTTCTGATGCCGAAATAAACGAATTTGTCTTCCAAGTCATCATCGACAAACAACAAAGATCAGCTCACTTCATATAAATCACAATGACTTCCGATTTTTTTTAAAGATACCAGTTTGTGGCTAATCCATGATATTCCACAATAGTTTTCAGACGATTCAAGATATAGTTTGTAGGGTTAAGTTATTCTACAAAGCCTTCTAAAAATAAGAAATGTACAAAGACACAATGATACAATAGATCACACAAGATGACACAATGTCGAGCTATAACACATTTGTGAAAAAATATAACACAATCTCGAGGAAAAAGACACAATAAGTTGCAAAAAGACACAATGACACAAATATAGAAAAAAAAACACAATGATAAATAAAAGACATAATGATAATAAAAAATATTATAAAATCTACAACTATAAATCCAAAAGTGAAAACCTAAAATCTCACATCATAGAGTTCGATAAGACAGTTACAATACCGCTTGAATGAGGTTAATCGAAATCTGTTTGCTACCCTTTATACAACTTTTTTTAAACAACTTTGTATTTGATTGTAAGCCATAGTTTGAAATGATTCACAATACCGTTCATAACTAACCATCACATTAAACCTAAAATTGTGTGAATTTGTTAGTTTTGTTATAGTGACTACTTCTTTCGCAACAAATGATAATAATATTTTAACAAGATATCAGTTTGGAAAATGTGTAGGTTGTAAGACAATAAATAAACAGATTGGGTCAAGATAAATATATCACATAATATTTGGCCAATATATTCTTGCTAAGAAATGATCATGTTGGATAACCACCTAAAGGAAGATTCATACAACCCATATCTTTGTTTAAACATTTTTTTTATAAAGTTGAACTATTTATAAGAATTAAATTTGTTTAAAAAGATGTTTTCTTTAACATGATCAAAAAACAAGTTTATTTTCAGTGATCATTAAAAATTCTCAAACACAAGCCACTTACCTATAATTTGAATGTATATTGATTAGAATTTGCAACGCTATCCATGCTAGATCATGGCTTGAAAAATGAAATTTGGCGAGGTTTCGTCATAAAGATCACAAGTGCGCTATGGTTGGACTATAAATCGATTATTTTCAATTTGGTCACTTTTCTTTAGTCTTGAAACAAACAAGAATATTGTTGTTGTTGTTGTTGTTCCTCTTCTAGTTTCAAGCAATGTAACTCGATACTCAAAACATCGTCGATTGTTCTTCATGTGTAAGATCCGTTAGGATCATTTAATACATAAACATGTGAATCAGAACCTCACAACAAGGTAAAGGTTCAATAATGATCTTAGTAGTATAGTTATTTGTTCACAATCATTTGGATTGCTTTTTTGCAAGGTTAAGAAGAAAACAACACTCACCGTTGTATAATAATTAGTCTCTACCGAAGACAACTGCCGTTAACTAAAAGAAATCTCTTAAGTAGTTAAGTTAGATACCTCTGTTGATTGAAAAATTGGTCGATTGGTGACCCTCGAGCTCTACCTATGTTTAAGATTGTCCTGGCTTATATAATCCAAGTTGGTTCGGTTTCACTAGCCGCAAACACATCCTTGATCACATACTTGAAGTTTGATGTACTAAAACATCTTGTCTATTTGAATAATATTATTTATTTTATTAAAAAAAAGATAATACATTATCAACTTTTAGAATATATATTTTCAAAATTAATATATGCATGTATATATGTGTTCTCATTTTCTATTTATAATTCTACACAAGATCCTAAGGGTATTTTTCGTTTTATCGTTCCCCAATGTCAATAATATTTTCAATGACATCTTGTGGAGGGCTAAAAAGGAATTGAAAACTTGTTGTAAAGTCACTATCTTCCTCATTTCTTTCATGTCCTTCACAAAACTTTAAAGTTTTGTCACTATTGCTTACCGACAATGTAAATGACCATATCGTCCATGAATTAATAAATAACATTTATTGTATTTTTTCTGCATTTCCATGCAAAATCTACGTTTTATATTTCTCATCAAAAGGCATTTCTTTGCGGTGGAAAAACAAGTGAAAGAGTGCAAATAGTGGATCACTTGTAAAATGGACAAATGAATTTGTAACACACAAGACATAACTATACTTTTTTATAAACATTTTCTGCTTTCCTTACTCTTTAAATATTGTCAGTTTATATATAGTACTAAATACGCTTTAGTGCTCCATGGCATTATAGCATATTGGCATTTTAGGAGTGAGATGAGACTTATGACCGTTAGGTTATGGGGCGATTCCCACAAGAGAGTTTTCTCAGATTTATTGGGTTTCCTCCTGAATTTGTGTATATACATCATTGCCTAGTGGAGATGGATATGATCAGATGATTCCGCTGGTATAATACTCCAGTGATTCATCAGTGATCTAAATTTATTGTTTAAAAAAAAAAACTAAATACTCCTTAGATATATTTTTATATATGATTTCTCATATTTTGTTAATAATACTCTTTTAGATAGTGACAAGTTTGTTTATTTATATGTTTATTCAATCTTATAGAATTATCATCTAACAAGTTGATATTTTTATATCCCCCCCTCTCGTAATTTGAATTCTCCTTTAAATTTGATGTTGACATTATTGTCTTAAGTTTCTAACAATCACATGTAATATTTGGGACCTTAATTTTAATTGTATTACCAAATTACTGGTTTTTACTACTTTTTAATACTTAGAGGCTTTTTGGTAACTTCTGAATGGTTAAGTGCTAAACCAGTAAGAGTTCTGAACTATTAAAGGGCAGTATATTGCTTAACCGGTCAAAGGCAAATGTCTGCCTATTCAGATTAGAGGTCTTAATCATTCAGACTCTGTATAATGCTTAACCATTCAGAGGCAAATGTCTAAACCATTCAGACATTTGCTCGCAAAACAAACAGTCTAAACCATTAAGTGTTGAACCAGTAAGAGGTCTAAACCATTAAGAGTCTCATCAATAGGTAAACAAATAGCCCTTATAGTCTTTATGTTACTATTCTAAGAGAAAACATGGTCATAAATATTAAATATAATTTAGTATCTTCCAAAATTGAGTTATCTAGTATTTTGCTTGCAAGCGTTGCCCCGCGGGCATCTAACTTATCAAATACGCGATTAATTATACGTTAATTTTATGCAAAAATTGGAATCAGTCATTATGACTAACATAATTGATTGTATATTTATACATTATGAAATTTACAACTAATTGTTATAACATATAACATATTAAGTCTAACCTAGTCTTTAATATCTTTGCGAGCTTAGCAATACGCATATAACAAGTCAATGGCTGCTCGTAACTCTGCTTGTGTTTTACGAGTGTTCCTCATTTTCTCAGTTGATACGTATATTTTTTGCATAACTCAACGATTGAAGGCGATGATATCCTCAATATTTGTTGGAGTCGTATGAACACATTCGTTTCCCTCATTTAAAGACAACATGCGAAAGAAACATAAAGGACAAATACCTAAGTGACTAAGTATAGTGTGTTTAAATATTTTAAAGCATATAAACAAATTATCATAAAGAGATTCAGAACATTGTCATTCATCATGCCGTTGATCATTTATTAGTATTAGTTTGCATTTTGAACACGTATAGTGCTAAGAGGCTGAGAATAATAGCTGCTATCAGTTGCTTATTTCTAGTCATCTTAGTTGCCATGCTAAAAACAACGTATCGTTATTGCCAACAAAAACCAATCTAATTACGACTTGTAAATGATAACCAAAAAACGATTACTTATCATGTTACACCCAGATCGCGAAAATAGAAACCAACACTCAAACACAATAACATTTGAGATGATACCAAGGTCATCTTCATCAACTTTTGAAGTTGTTAGGATAACCCCAAACCAACAACGATGCCATACACAAAAAAAGAGGCCCATGTTTTATGAAGTCATGACAAAGGCCAACAACAAATTATATACCAAACAACCACAAAGTACAACTTCCAAAAACATAAAATACCAACAAAGCATGAAGTACAACATCACAAAGCCCAGCATTAGCACCTGAAGGAAAAGGAGGAGAGAGAGAAAGAGATAATAGAGTTAAATGATGGTGGGCTAGGGTTTAAAACCCAAACCAACGCCATTGGCACTAAGGGTCGGTTCGGTTATTAGCATTATCCGTAACATAACCAAAATCATAGCGTTAATCGGTTCAGTTAATTTATCGGTTTTCCGTTCGGTTTGGTTAATTTTCGGTTAATATCCACTTCAAACAAGGGCTAAAATTTTTGCTTAGAATACATGTAATTGAGGTATAAATGCATGAAATAGATGTATAAATACATGAAATGGATGTACAAATAAATGAAATGGATGTATAAATGCAAGAAATAGAGGTTCAAATATATGAAATGTAGGTATAGATAAATGAAATGGAGGTATTATTACATGAAATGAAAGTATAAAACATAAAATACATGAAATGGAGGTATAAGAAATATATAAAAAATAAATGGTTCGGTTAACCGATTGTAAAAAAAATTATCCGATAACCGACTTTCAGTTAATTTCGGTTCGGTTTTATCGGTTTTCGGTTTGATTTCAATTAACGGTCCGATTATTGCACACCCTATTTGGCACATAAAAAAAGAGGCCCACTTGACCAACATCAAATAAATACCAAATAACCACAAAGTACAACACCCAATAGCACATATTACACACAAAGCTCAAAGTACAACAACATAAAACATAACAATATTACAAATTAATACTATATAAATATAATTGTATACTTGAGATTTTGTTTTCCAAATTGTTCCCTATAATTATTATTTTTTTTATGAAAATAACCATCTTTTCATTTGCATAATTGTTCTGATAAATGGACCAACTAGGAAACTTATCTTTTTCACCTATAAACCTCTATTGATTAGTATTTGATGTTAAAATAAGATTCATAAACTAAAAAGATTATAATCATCATCTACCACCCTCAACCACTAATTTTGTAGTCTTTGTCACCAGCAGCAACTATACACCTCCGAGATAACACAGTTAAATAAAATTTTCTAGTATAAACAAAAGCATGTAACCTTAAAAAATGCCATTTGAATTTGATTTTTATTTACAAAAATGAAATTTTATTAAATGCCCAATTTCATAAATGTGTCAAGGTTTAAGACTGTGGAGTAACTCTTGTAGTGATTGCTCTTAGATAAACCACAAAACGTAATGTTGTATTGATTGTTGATTGATATAGGGTTACAAATAAGGGTTCTTTATACAGAGGACTATATTATATTTTAGAACCCTAGACAATAACATAATATCATTCTTGATCTAATATTCCCTCACAATCTAAGGCAGAAAACAATTGTAGCTTGAAATGTAAACACAAAATGTAAAAACCATTATTTATGTTTTCTGATTAGATCTAGCCGCCTGTTGTGCTGAGTAACGGACTAAACCCTGATGAAGAAAGAATTGTAGTTTGTTTCTTCGCATGACCAGCTACATGAACTTCTCACATGTTAGTTTTCACATAATTAGTTCTTGCATTGCCTTCGCATACACCATCTAAAGTGCAGTTGTGCACCAGGTTGTTTGTGAACAATCGTTGTTGGTGAGCTGCGACACAACCATGGTGAAGGCGACGATAACGTCGCATTGTGGCTGAGATGGCTAGGGTTCCAAAATGCAGGTTGTTTTTATCAACCCCATAGAATGTGAATGAGACATTAGTAACACAACGGTGGTTGAAATATGAGTGGTGATTGCCTGTGGTGGTTGATGCGCTAAGGTTTAGTTGTTCCTTATGAAGCAAAAGTGACAACGGTGGTTGCGTTGTGTTGTGATGGCAACGGCTAATTTGGGTTTGGGTTTGTCTTGAACACTAAGAAAGCTATAACAAGGCAAGGTTATCTGGTGGTTTGTATAGGGTGCTGATAGCGGCACGCCACCCATCTAGGGTTTCTGCAAAGTGTTTAAGCCCCTGACTTTGATACCAAGATAAACCACATAATGTAGTGTTGCATTGTTTGTTGATTGATTTTAAGGGTTACAAATGAGGGTCCTTTATATACGGGACCATATTACACTTTAGCACCCTATACCATAAAACAATATTATTCTTGGTCTAATGCTCTTCAGCAATCAAATAATATCTTGTTTCAAGAAAATATTGATCAAATCAAATGGGGTTTTTGTACTACTATTTCAAGGAGATAAATAGTCTATTGCAAAATGCAAAGTGCTACAACTCACGTAAGTCCCATAATATTCATCCTAAAATCAAAATCGGTTTAGATAAATTAAATCGAAATATTTGTGTTCCTACAAAGGCGTTGGTACTAGATAAAGAGCTTGATATTGTGCTAGAGAAGATGAATGACATACTAGAAACAACCGTTAGTCTTGTCATGGTAAGAGGAAGTTTCCCGTAACCCGACTCAATATTGTGGGGGATTAGGTTGAGTCATGGATTGCCACGCGAGACATGGTTCTCGTGGTACACCGCCCCCTGTCTTTCCATCGTGGTTCGCGTGCTTTAATCCACGGCAACCGCGGCCCACCTTAGATGATTTTGATGAATTATACAAAACAAAATAAATTTAAAAAATAGAAAGTGGTTGGTGATTTGGGTCATGATCACACCATATAGATTGGTGGATTAGGGTGAGGTGACATGACGTTGACGTGGAGGGTGGTGGTGAGCATTTGGTCATGACCATACCATATAGCCTAAATACTAGGATTATGAGAGAAAGTAAGAGTATAGTAAGATGTGAGAATGTCTAGTTCCCTTCATACTTTGGAGATGCGTATATACAATGGGAAATATCTTTATACCATTATACTACGTGGTATTAAGTTCAAATAGTATGATCGGTTTAATGAAATTGGAGTTGATCTGAGCTGACTCATTTAAAATTCAAGTCGAGCTCAATACAAGGAGAGCTCTCTATTCAAGTCGAGCTCAATTCAGAGGTTTACTTAGTTGGTGTAGCTTGGAGCTTGGATCTCTAGATATGTTGTAACGCTTCGCATTTTGTAATTTTCTTATTTAAAAGTGTAATCGTATTTCTATTAGTGGAAACTTGTATTCATATCACATTCCTATTCATTTTCAGCTTTGTAATCCGAGACTTTGATCGTAATAAAATTCATACTTTATACATACCTGTCTTACATACATTTGATCGTTTACAAAACCGATACTTGTTATACATGCAAATACTCATACATACATTCTCGATATTCAAATTATACTTACATGCATGTGATATACTTAAAACATGCCAAAACACCAATTTTAGCTTAAAATGAGGGAAAAACCAAAGTTAAGGGGCCAAATTGCAAAAAAAAAAAAGTTCTGCCTAAATGAGGCTCTGGCGGAGCGCGACAGCCTAGGCCTTGCCTCTCGCGGGTGGCGAGAGACCTCAATCTGCAAAAAGTCGTTTCTAGCATAGGGTTGGTCCATTTTCCCACTTTTTACTCCGCAATCACCTTTAAACTCCATTAAAACACAATCCCTACTTCACCACTATATAAAGAAGCTTCCTACCTCCCATTTTCACTTTCCCAACTTATTTACACTCTCAAATTACTCTCTAATCTACTGCAAATACAAGTTCTTAGCAGATTACTCCAAGTGCAAAAAAGTGAGTCCAAACTCACATATCTTCAACTTTTCTTCACTTTTTCTTCCTCTACAAAGCTTGAAACAACCTCTAGGAGTGTTTCCACAGGTTGTACCATGTAACCTAAGGTGGAACATCACCATTTTGAGGTCCAAACTTTCTGTTTTGGAAGATTACTTGTTAAACTTTTATAAAAACTTTACTTTTCTTGTTGAATCGTTGTACCTACTTGTTGAACCTAACGTATGAGACTTGTTAGGAGTTGATTCTTATGAGTTTAAGAGGTGCAAACACCTTTAAACTTTCTGTTTTGTTAGGGTTTATACAACCCACAATGATGAACCATCCAAGCTTGCCATAGTTCTTATGGCAAGACTTGTGTTTTGGTAAAGATGTGAACCTTGAAAGCCTTGGCTATCTAAAACTCATTATATGATTCACCAAATCATAAGGTTTACCACCGATTGGTCATGAATGAAAATAAAGTAAACTATTTATCATGTTCATGAAGTAGCCAAGTAAGCAACAACCCGGGTGTTTCATACCCATCATGAAAAGTGTTGTAGATGCGGTAGGTTGTTTATTTTAAGACTAGAAAACTACTTGTGAACATGAATGAAAAAATCAAGTGAGGTGATATGATACTATATGATGGACTTAATTATAGGATATATATATATATATATATACACATAAACCGAAATCTTGATGGTAATCGGATTATGATTACACGTCATGAATAAGGTTATATTATCTATGGTTTAAATCTCTCGTTACTATTCTAATGGATAATTTTAACCCATGAAATCACATGAAAACTTATAGAGTCAAAAACGAGTGTTTAAGACTAGATAATTACTTTTCGTATATATATTTTTATATACTTATAATCCCCGAATCCGAACCTACCCTTACGTCCGATTACTCACAAACCTACGTTTCCCTATGTAGGGTAATTTCGGTGTTTATCCCCCAAACGTAACGACTCGCGGATTGCTAGGAACGTTTGCAAAACCGTGAGTATACTTGACCCATTTCTATTTTAACACTTTTGGGTGCAATACATGTAACTTGTCAAAAACGCACACTTACACTTACAAACATGCTTACAAACAAACAATCCAATATACATGCTTTATACGATAGCCTAAACATATACATGATACTTGATGCGTTATACTTGTTATTAAAGCTCCGTACGAGCCTCCCTGAACATGTATAGCGCTATAGGATTAACGCACCGCCTGTATTTTTGAGGTCATGTTAAGTAAACAAAACGGTCTTCTCATTGCTATGATTAGATTACGCTAGCGGAAACTTTGGGTTGACAAATATAGTTGCATGATAGTATTGCCATGTTAAGTTTTTAGTATTCGAATTTTTCCATGTTGATTTGTTTAAACCTTTATACATATGCTAGTACTTAAACTTGTATGCTCGCCAATATTTTATATTGAACTATACTTTTAACACGTATTGCAGGAATTTGATGATAATGATGACGAATGGAACTTAGTAGGATGAACTAGAAACTCATCTAAATTTTTGTACTTGTTGTATTTGTCTTTCGTTTAAATGTTGTATTTTGCTTCGAAATATTGTACTTGAGTTCTTAGAAATGAAATGAAATTTATTTATTAAATATTGTCGCATTTGGTGTTATGAAGTCTCTTGCAATCTCGTTTTCGTCCTGCCCCGATGTTTCTGCCATCAATTGGGGTGTGACATGTGTGTTGTAATCCTAAGCTTGTGGCATTAGATATGTTGATTTAGGGTTATTCCTCTAATATTTGCCATCAAAGTTATCAAGATTTTATTCAGGGTTGTTTTCTTGTTCGTAACTAGGCCTGTAAACGAACCGAACGTTCATGAACTGTTCATGAACTTGTTCTGGCGGGAAGTTCATTGAACATGAACACACCTTGTTTCGTTCATTTATATTCGTGAACGTTCGTTTATGTTTGTTCATTTATGTTCGTGAGCGTTTGTTTATATCCGTTCGTTAAATATAGTAAATACATAAATAGTTATATTGATATTAATTATTAGATTTTCTAACTACTTATATAAATATAACTATTAGTAATTGAGTTTTCTAGAAATAAAAATGAAATTTTAAAATTTTTCTTAGATGATCACTTAATTTATATAAAAAAACCTACTTCATTTTAGTATTTATGAACCCTAATTTAGATGTGTTTTCAGATGAACTGTAATATATTAGACTTGTTTGTTTATGTTCTAAAATTGTGTTTGTTTGTATTTGTTCAATTACATTTATTTGTGTTTGTTTATGTTTGTTCAATCATGTTAATTTATGTTTGTTTGTGTTTATTCCAATATGTTCAGTTAATTTTTTTTGTTTATGTTCGTTTGTGTTCATTTATGTTAGCGAACTGTTCGTTTAGGCTTTAAATGGAACGAACATAAACAAACACGAACATGCCCAATTTATTAATGAATGAACACGAACAAAAAAATGTGTTCGATTATATGTCCGTGTTCGGTTAAAGTTAAATGAACAAACATGAACATGCCTATGTTCGTGTTCGTTCGATTCATTTACAGGCCTATTTGTAACGTACGCAAAATATAATAAAGATTCGTAGTTTTTTTTTTTCGTAGATGTTGTAATTTAACAAATGCTTCTTATATAAAACTTTCATGAAAAAACAATTCGATCCTACGCCAAAAAGGATCGATATGTTTTTATCTATTTCGTATAAACATATATACACCAAGGTTACACGCTTATTTTCATAGTTTTTTTTTTCCTTGTTAAGAAATGTCTTTTATGAAAAAACAAATTTCTAGTGGATAAAAGTTTTGTTGGATATGAACATCGTATACACGTAACATTATCTGATAAATATTTGAGGTTTCTTTTTAGAAAGAAAAACTAGACTTTTAGGGCGGACAAAAACTAAATCTTGTTGATGGATTGATGGCATCTAATCACCAACAAACACACATATATCAATTTTTATATTTAATTGTGTCATGTTACATTCATTATTTATTAAAACTAGTGAGATTCTATTCGCGCTTTGCGGCGGAAATTCTGTTAGTATATGTTTGTTTCGTTATAGTACCAGTACTCACAATAGCCTATAGTAATTGAAAGAGAAAATCTTATATCTATCGAAAACAATAAAAACGAAAATCAAACCAGTACTGATGTTGTTCAGTTGGTTTGCGTTCTACATTTTTTTTTACCATTGCGATATAAATTTTATTGATAACGAATATTGTGTCGCGTGCTATCATACCAAACTAAACCGAAACCGACTGAACAAGATTTGTATCGGTACCGTATTTTTTGATTGTTTTCCGTTCGATAAATTGACACCGTCTCACTATTGTACCGCACCGAACAACATTGTTTTCGGTACAAAAGTTTGTTTGTATTGTTTTTTTTTTCTTTCGAAAAAATGACGTCTTAGTGCTACCATACCATACGGAACATCGGTAGCGGTACCTGCAATCATTTTTATGGTTTACGGTTTTGAAAATTTTTCATTTATACAACTCTATCTATGATGAAAATGAAAACGTTACCAGTACTATGATTCTGAACCGGTCGGTGCCGTACGAACAACATTGGTGCTAGTAACGGTGTTCGTTTTTATCGTTTTCGCTCAAGTAAAACGTGTGTTGATTCCTATACCAAGTGCATGTATCGTACCGGTACTGTAACGAACCAAACTGATAACGATCTAATGCGTGCGGTAACATACCATGACAACGCACGAACAAGTAACTTGGAATGTTAAAGAAATAGATAAACATAGATGGGGGGTTTTCTAAGAAGTTGACATTAAAAACTCAAATATATAATTAAAAAAATGTTACTAAAAAATTTACTTAAATCTTATTAGTATTTATTACTAAAAATAGTAATATAAATACTAAAAAAAGTGATTTACTATTCGTAATAAGTTTAGATCAACATGTATAAAATATATATACATATAATAAAATATATTTAATAATAATAAATATTTAAAAAATGGATTCTAACACATGTTATTGTCAATAATTATGAGGTAACAACCATTAATTTATTTATTCATGTGTCAAGTGAGTTTGCTTAAGATATTATATTATTTTAAATAATAATTGAGTGATTTCTGATCCACATTTTGGGATTATTTGCCGGTGCTTCTATTTGTGTGGCAACTACTGGCAAGCGGTAACCATACCATATTATGTTTTGTAAATTAGTTAAATAAAATATATGTAATTCATAAAATTATGATTATCAATATCTCATGATCTTATTTTAGAATATATTAGTTAGAGTTAATAAGGCTACCTTCATTTAATCATATATAAGTTTAGAGTCTAGTTCACTATAGTTTATTAAATAGTGTATGATTATTTATGATTCATGGTAATCTACGAGTTTTCAGTCAGGGGCGGACTTAGGTAGAGTCCTTCGTGAGCGGGCGCACCCCTTGAAAAAGAAATAGCGTGGTTATAGGACAAAATCCTAATCGCACTCTTAAAAATTTGATTAAACCTCTTTTTCGCACCCTTGAAAATAGTGTATGGATCCGCTACTGTATTCAATATTCTTTATAGCATACATCATAGCGTTATTGCTCGATGACCTCTTGCCTCTGGTGACTGGCGGGACATGCCTACTTCTCTATCGTTTGTGTGAGGAACGTATGGTACTATCATATATATATAATATATATATAGAAGAGAGAGAGAGAGAAGAGAGTAGGCGTCTTTTGCAAACACATTGTCATAAGTCACCACCATCTTCTAGGCATAATGTTCTTTTGTTTATTATATGTTTTATTATTAGATCTATTTCGTCGGCAATATTTTAGAAAAACAAATTTATATATATGTCAGCCGCAAGCAATACTCACCAAACACCACATTTGTTGACCATCTTTTTGGGCGTTCTTTTTGAGTTTTTCTTCCAAACATCAAGTGATTGTGATTCTATATCACATCAATGCATTGTTTTTTTAAATATTATTTAACTTTTTAATAGTTTTGGAAGCTTGTCTTTGCATCACTATTCCACTCTTGCAGATGAGTTTTCTAATTATTAATATATCTTTTCTTTTATTCTTTATTACAAATTACAATCAATATCATCACTCCTCTTATGTCGACAAATATTGTTTACTCCAATTAGAATCCGATTAAGCATCTTCGTTTAATACACTTTGACAGAACTTGCTAGCAATTTAAACTAGTGGCGCTACCAGTATTTTTTTTTCCTATGGTGCAAATATTTTCGGTATCTGGATTTATAACAACCCGCCGGAAAAGTTTTTGGGTCGGGTTGGTCACATTAAAAGCGTTCAAGAACCTATAAGTAACATCAGAATCAAGTCAAATCAACTAAGATTAATAATCCTATAAGGTAACATCAATAACCAAACCCTAGAAGTTTAATCAAGTCTACTGCAACTCATAAACACACCTAGCGAATTGGCAAATTGCAAATTTTGATCAGAAGCGAATTAGCAAAATAAGGAGTGGACTTTTCCGTTGCCAATTTGGATTAGAAAGTCTTTTTAGGTTAAGGAATTGGTTTGTGGGTAAATTAATAAGAAACGGGTCTTCATTTGGTTAAATAATAAGGTATGGGCTTATTTACAAAACTACAATATATACGGAGTCGTCCGAAAATTTTCTACAATACGTTCTATATAATACATGAAATGAATGAATACTAGACCCTCTCTATGTGGCTGCTTAACTGATTTAAACATACTTTTTAACATTTAAACAATAAACAACAACAATAATAACGAACAACTAAACTAAAATACACATGTATATGTGTGTATGTATATAGCAGATTATGTTTTTTTTTTTGTGGTGTACTATTTCTTCATGAAGCGATCATTGAAGTATATGGCAATATCTCATAGCTAATTTGATTGCATCATTTGTCACATATTCGAATTGGCAGTTTTCTAAAGCAACCTCAAAATATTTTGAACCAGCCAATATTAAAAATGGTGTAATATAAAATTAACCGTAAAATATAAACATGTTTTAGCTTTTAAGATTATGTTAAGAGGGCGTGAAGAGGAGAGGGCAACATGCGCCATGGGCTTTGCCCCTCTCGAATGTAGAGATCCCTATGAGCGTTGCCCTTGCCTTTTGTGATGTAGAGGGCAAAGCCCTCATAGTTTAGATGACCCTTACATGATAGGGCTTTGCTCTCTTACCCACCACTTTGTTCAGTCTAATATGCTTATTAATATGGATACATTTAGCCACTAAGGCTTTGGCCTAGTGGTCGAGAGAATACCCTCTAGGCGTTTCGAAAGGAGGATGTCATGGGTTTAGTACCCAAATAATGTATTATTTAGCCGTTCATATATATGCACACACATACATACATACATTTATCAACTTCGGTGAATAGCAGTGTTAACTTTTTAAGGTTTCAATTACATACATTGAATTTCTTTCTTTTCTTTTTTATTTTTTAAAATATACGTCTTTAACTCAATAATTATTTTTTCTTACAAGTTCATTAGTTTATTTTATAAAAATTATATACACTGTTGTGTCGTTTTTTTTCTTGACATTCCTATATAAAAACAGAATTGTACCTAACTTTAGTGGTATTATGCATTTACTTAGTTATTTAAGTAATTTATATATGCTTTTATATTTAACATGTTCTTTCTATTTTTTAATTATATGTTGTGTTTACAACCGTAAGTATGATTTATATTACGATTTATCTATTGTTTTTGTTATTTAATATAACATTTAATTGTTGGTTGGTTAATTTATTTCATTAAGTTTTGATATCCTTCCTTACCTACCTTTCATTTTACCTTTTTTTTAGTTTCGTTTTCTCTTTTTTATTTTTTTTTTATTTTCAGCTTTCATTTATTCTTCAAGTAATTTCTTTGTTCTTTAAGGCTTTTAAAAATAACCTTGCGAAGTGAATACTAATGTAAACAGTGGCGAAACTTGAGATTTCCAACCAGGGGTTTGGAAGTCACCAGACCTAAAATTATACCTTAAAAATTATAAAATCGGGGGGGTCGAAAACGTATATACCTAAAAAATCCTATACGAAAATTATATACTGGACACTATTGAGCGAAAAGTTCGGGGGATCGGGCGGCCCCCGGCCCCCCACTAAGCTACGCTCTTGAATGTAAACGTCGTTAAAACTAAGCGTTGCAAATTTTACACTCTTGCAATATCTAACTAATCTACTATCTTTAGTGTTCTAAACCAAATAAGACGTGAATGCTAATGTAATTGTCTTCAAAACTAAGCGTTACAATTTTACACTCTTACAATATCTAACTAACTTGCTATCTTTAGTAATCTAAACAAAATAAAAAACAATTTTTCTTCGTAAATCACTTAATAAAAGTAGTTAATGTAAAATTTCTATTAGAAATGAATTGTAGTCTTAGTCAGTGTATCGAGATATATAACAATTACCGATGAATTAACGAGTGTCACTGCTTTATTTGAGTGGTTACCGTAAGATTTATTCATCGGTAAAAATACAGATGAAAGGATTATATATGACATGTTAGATGTGTTTTTCTTTTTGATTGCATATATTGTTTAAATTTTTTTTACAAAATAAATCATATCAAATTATTAAATGTAACTTTTTTATAGTATGAATCTATACTTCATTTAATTAAATAATTCTTCTCAATCTGTAAGTCTTTATCTTTTTAAGTAGATTAAATTCATAAAGTTGGCCTGGTGTCCGCCGTGAGGCGTGAATCTAACACACTTGTATGTTCTATAAATGATGTCATAAATCGAAAAATTTATAAATTTATAGTACAATCCGATTGCAGTGAAACGATATGTTGGATCATATAAATTATATTATTCTATGACATATTTCATAAATTACGATGCATACGATTATATTAATATTAAAATACGAGAATTGGGAAAAACCGGAATGTTAGTCGTATAATCAGAGACTAGATAAGTGGCTCAATTAATTTATTTATTTTAGTTGATTAAACTTATAAATTGTTTGAATAAAGTGTTGGAAATTTTTGTGAATGAATATTTAGTGAATTATATAAGAAAATTATAATTATTAATAAACTCTTCATATGATGAATTAAAAATTAAAGTCTTGAATAGAGTTTTTATGTCTTTTAATTTGAGTCTTTATGTCTCAAGTTAAGTATATAATTAAGTAGGTAATTAAGTGAGGTTTTTCATTTATTCTCAACTCTTGTAAAAATAGTAGGCTATGTGCCTCATTTTGAGATAGAGAAAAATGCTAGAAAAATATAAGAGAAGGGATACAAGAAAAATACATGAATATATGGAGAGTTCTTGGAAAGAATAAATACTTGAAGACCCATGTGTTCGGTACTTAGAGAAATATGTTTTCTCTATACGATTTCATCATCTTCGTAGCATATTTTTCCACAAGTTCTAACACTATAATTTTATCCGATGTAACTCGGGCGCGTGAACCGTCTCCGGCAGTACATACTGCTTCGACTGTTGTACCCTGGGAAACACACGCGTCGTCTTTAGTGGAGGCGAGAAATCTGTTTTAAGGGAAGCGTGTTGAACACATGCCTCAGCCACAACCGTCAACATCAGTTTATTTTTTTGCAGCCAAGAAGGATCGCACAAGGAGACGCGATTCAAGTTCTCGTAGCAGAAATTGTACAAGAAGACGCTTCTCAAGCTCTTGTCAAAGAGAACGATTTGAATCGATTTATTTAGATATATTGTATTTCATATTTAACTTTGTATGGATTTGTACACAGTATAGGTACTACAATTTCCTAAAATTAAAATTATGTAAAGAGTATATCTTTACAATTTTATATTTATATATATAATTTTTATTATAATTATGATCTATGTTCTACGTAAAGATTTATTAAACTATTTTTAACAACATCTAATCTAAACTAGTAAATCCTAGTTGTGACGTGACAACTAAATAGTAGTGTTGATATGTTTTTTTCTTTCAAACTTTTCATGGGCCGCACTACTCTTTTCTACCTCCTTAAAGAGCTTGTCTGAAGCTCTGAAAGTGATAGTGGATTCAGAAAAAAATTTTAATGGACTTTTTTCGATAGATTTTCACTACTAATTATTTTCAAATTATACAAGACTTCTATTTTTTTTTTTCATTTTTTCTAAACCGAAGGGATTCCTGAAAACCCTAAAAACCTCCCTGAATCCACTCTTGTCTGAAGGCGTCCTTTACCGGGCCGGGCTCTCTCCCCGGCCGTGCCACTCCAACAGGCCGCTTCACATAGTCACGTTGAAGAAGTTCTTATCGAAAGTAATTCTAGTCGGGTCGTTTATTCCTTTCGCACATAACAAAAGATGCTTCATAGCATGACTATTTACACAAGAATCACATAACATGCAAGAACCTCCTCAAGTGGGACCCATAACCAATAATCACCCCCAATCCACATGTAATCACATGATAACATTTTGGCAACCGTCACCTTTTTAGTTTAGTTATTTTTTCTATTTCTACTTTCCCACCAAAAGTCTCCATTTCCTTTTCAATATTATTGTTTGTTCATTTTCAGCTATAAATTGCATTTGATAACACTTTTAATTGCTTTTTTATATATTTTTTCCATATAAAAACCAACATAATGTAAAAAACTCCTATCTTTTTTTAGATTTTGTGTAACATTTGTCAAAAAACGGGTTTTCCAAACCCGCTTCGTTTGTAATCGAATATCAAGTTATAAATTTTTTCGTTGCGTATTTATGTTTATTTTAATTTTAAACGATTCATAATTAATAAACAAATTAGAATTTAAAAACTATAATTAATAAAAAGTGAAAATAAAATAAATAAAAAGAAAACCGGCTGCCGGGATTCGAACCCGGGTCAGCCGGGTGAGTCTAGTCTTAACTCACGCACATATAACCACTCCGCCACTAGTTGCCTTTGTGAAATGTAGGAAACAATTAAAACATAACTTCAACCATGAATCGACCTGTTTACGCCAACTGAAACCGTTATCGGCTTCCAAATGTCCAGGACTGTTGAGTGCTCGCGGATTTCTGATTATAACCGATAAACCGACATTTTTAATCAATTCAGTCTTGAATGGACTTGAATTCATGTGATGATCGGTTTTAATAACCGAAAACCTTCACTTTCTGAATTACTCCATCAAAATCACCATGTCGCGACTCACTTGCATTCACAGAACTTCTAATTTCACTTTTACTCTAATTTCTGATCGTCGGAATCGCTTTTTGAACTCGCCGGACTTTCGCCGGAAAACCGTGTCTTCCATCAAAACAGTAAGTTTCTAAATTCTTCACCCTTCTATCAGTTGTTAAGTTTTTGCTAACTCAAACCCTTCAATCAGAATCAGTTCCAGGCGACGATATCGGATAATCATCACTCGCCGGAAAATTTCTGAGAATTTCTAGATTTCGCTGTGAAACGGTATAAACCTTTAAACCTTCTGATAACTCTTGTTCAGTACTTCAATTCCACAACTAGCTAATCAAAACTGTTAATTGGTCCGCTCAGACGAAGTCCATAAAAACAGAGCCGACGACTTCGCCGGAATTCTGAGAAAGATCATTGTCCCGGTATGTTTACTCCCAAAATCTTCCCTGTCCATTTCATTTTAATCACTTAAATGTTTGTCAATCGAATTAAACAAAATCAGCGAGGTAATCGTTGTCTGTGATATTGTAACGAAGAAGATGAAGTTAGTTTGTATATAAGTTTAATATAATTTGGATTATAACTCGGGTTAGACACACAGTCCAGCGGTGGACTGTGTGCAAACATTTATCACACGCTGCGAGTTCGATCCTTGACACCATCTCATTCTCTGTAATAAAGATGTTTCCTTTTTAACTGAACCGGATTAACTCACTGAAGATGTTAAGTATAATAAAAATCAGTATATTAACCAGGTTAGACACACAGTCCAGCGGTGGACTGTGTGCAACACTAACCCACAGGTCCCAGGTTCGAGACCTGTTACGCACGCCGGTTCGATGATTAAAATCCTTTTTTAAAAAAATAAAAGAATTTTGAGTAAACTAAAACAGTATATAAATATAATTAAAAATAGAATTATTTCGGGTTAGACACGTAGCTCAGTTGGTAGAGCTGCGTGCACGCGAACGGGAGGTCTCGGGTTCGACCTTACCCGGCGCACACTTGCACACTAGCGAACCGGTCAAACAGTCAACAGTCACGGTCAACGGTTAACTCAAAAGTCAACATTTTTTTTATATTTTTATTTATTTATTTAATTTAAAAATCAATTAAAAATACTTAAAAATAATGTTTTTAAAGTTAGAAAATAGCCTTAAACTCACAAAAATATATCTAAAAAATCTTATTAAAATTATTAATAAAATCCACTCATTTACCATACCTTTCGTTATTATTTAGGTTAGTTAATTCTCGTCGATCAATCCTCTAAACTCGTGCGCATTTCAACATTTTCAACCGAACGCACCCAATGTGAGTGAATCTCTACAAATTCCCCGTTTTAATCACGTTTTTTGGGTGTATCATGTGTCTATTATTTATTATATTTAAACTATTGTGCATCCATCATATCCATGAACAAATGTGTATTCAACATGTATCAACTGTTTGTGTGGTTATTGTTTAGATTAAATTTATCATTTTCAGTATATACATTATCATAGGCCGCCACTCCCCATTACATATGAGCGTTGAGCTGTTCCCCATTACATATGAGCGTGAACCAGGCGTTGCCAACATACGATCGGCTCCGTTTGATTGAGCCTTGATCGCACAGACATTTATCATAGGCCGTCCGTTCCCCATTACCTATGAGCGTGAACGTGACGTTGCCAACATATACAGTTTCATTCATGTTATATATTCATGCAAGTTGGTTTGTTATTGTATGTTATTGTTTGTTGTTGTTATTGTTAGTGTATGATTATTTACGTTTGCTCACATATGATTATTGCACAATTTTCCATAATAAAGATAACAAGAGATCAATAATAAATGTTTTTCTAACAAGGTTCACTCGCCAATTTATGTTGACCCAAAAACCCCCATTTTTACACATGATACAGGTGATCCAGCTGCAGCAGGAAACACATAGGATGGCTTAGAAGAATAAACTGGTTTAGACTTTGGATTGTTTACTTGATTATTTTTCTTTGTAATTGTATGAACATGTTTGGAATATTGAGGATGTAATTTTGAATTTAATAAATATGAAACATATTAGTAAATATCATGAGCTTTGGTGATAACCCAATTATGCCCCGACTTTTATTTCGCTGCGGGTCGGGGTGTGACAGATTGGTATCAGAGCCATGACTATAGGGATATAGGATAGGTTATTAGACCCTTAGAGCCTATACTATAGTTGATTAGAATTTTTAAAAATTTTTGTGTGTTACATGCAAAATTCATGATGTTTATATGTTTTATGTTTAATGTTACATTGAATGTTATGCAAGCATGTTCATAAGTACATATTATTATACAATGCCTATCATGAATCATATTCTCATAACATATCATATCCATGAGAGCACACACCACATCATTTCCATGATTTTTTTTGCAATGGTTTTTTTATTTTCAAATCACATCAAAGTGAGTTCTCATGACGGGCATGTAGTAACTGGAAGGGTACAAGTACCGGTAGTCGGAACGTCCTATCTAGGCTTGGCATTCGTATAAATCCAAAATAAAGGACCAGTTTGCCTACCTGGGGACTAACGATGAGAGTACGAAGTACCTATTAGGCCAAAGCATGCTATACCAAACGTCGTGTGAGCTAACCCCACTTTGAGTTGTCATTGTGTCTACACCTGGACACCTTCCGACCATACATCTCGTAAAAATATTTCATGGTTTTCATTCGGGTGATGCGAGTGTTAAACCGCCAATACCAATGTGAATCCTACTAAGCCAATAGTCATGGGGGCCCACATGACTATACAGGTGAAGGTATGGGGGGCATTTGAGGCCCAACACGAGCAAACGCAAGACATCCTATGGATGTAGTTGCATTATTGATGTTTATGTTATTTTTATTTTTTTTAAGACACGTGACACCTAAAAAGACTCCATAAACTCACAATCTTCTTATGTATATTCCTGTATATGTCGGCTAGGCAACAACGAGGGGGTAGAAGATCAGGAAGGTCACACGAACGCTTGGCCACTCAAATCGCAAAACAAATAGCCGCGGTGCTTCCTGACATTGTGGTTCAAGTACAACAAGCTCTCGCCACAAATCCCATCAATCCTCCCCAGCAAGAAGACCAGAACATCGGCAACCCTCCTACCAAAAAGTGCTCATATAAACATTTCAAGTCTTGCGATCCTCCGAATTTTGAAGGGACCGAAGGTGTCACTGCTCTCCTCCACTGGTTTGAGGAAATGGAAAACACCTTCCTCAACTGCGATTGTCCCGAGGATCGCAAGGTACGATACGCAAACGGGAGACTATTTGGGGTAGCTCTTACCTGGTGGAATACTGAAAAGGGTAAGAGAGGAATCGAAGATGCAATGGCCTTAACGTGGGAGGAGTTAAGGGAAATCATGACGAGACGATTCTGTCCTAGAAGTGAGATTAAAAAGTTAGAGGATGAATTTCATTCGTTGAAGCAAAAGGAGGGAGATCATACTTCCTACAACAAGAGGTTTTTAGAGTTGAACCAAATGGTCCCTAATTTGTTCACCCCAGTTTACCGCTTAGTCGAACATTATATTCGAGGCCTTCCCTCGAAAATTCAAGACTCAGTGCTCAGCACTTCGCCAGCAACACTTGAAGCTGCTATGGAACTAGCTACTGAGCTTACCGAGAATCGAATTCGCAACGGTAAATTTAAAGATTAGAAAAAGAAAGCCCCCGTTGAGGGCCAAACTTCAAACCATTCCACCTCCTCCTCTAAGTTTGCTAACAAGAGGAAACGTAACACCAGAAACTTTGCTGTCACACAAACAAATTTCCCTATCCCTGCTGCACCCATTACCCAAGTTGCCCCCTCACCTGCACCATATAAAAGGCCATACTCCGGCCCATACCCAAAATGCAACCGTTGCCAATACCATCACTTTCCTGATCATCCCTGCCAACATTGCACCGGCTGTGGTCGCGCAGGTCACACCATTCAAACCTGTCGCATACCTCAGCGAACGAACCGTCACCAGCCCTCAACCCAAACCCACCATCAGATAGTGGGTCAAGCCCAACAACCTCTACTACTACCACCTACCCAACATATAGCCCAATCCTACTACCAACCCAACTATCCCATGGTGCAACCTATGCGGGCTTGCTACAATTGTGGAGACCCAAACCACTTTAAAAACACTTGTCCACGCTTGGTGAACATTATACATGCTCAAGCTCTAGCAAATCCGGTGAATCAGGCTAACCAAGCTCCTCCACCTGCAAGAGGAAGAGCTTTCAACATCAACGCTAATCAAGCCAAGGCTGACAACAATGTGGTTAACGGTACGTTTCTCATTAATGGTAGTTATGCATCCATGTTGTTTGATACTGGCGCGAATAAAAGTTTTGTGTCCTTAGAATTTGAACCCATCCTCAACCAAACTCGTGATAAACTCATGGAACCCATAACAGTAGAAGTTGCTGACAGAAAACCGGTCTCATTAAACTCTATTATACGCAATTGTACTCTCACCTTAAACGATCACGATTTTCCAGTTGACCTCATTCCTATGAAGTTGGGAAGCTTTGACATTATAATTGGTATGGACTGGCTCAGCCAACATCATGCTGAAGTTGTATGCCGCGAAAAGTTTATACGCATTCCTCTTACAAATGGTCAGACTCTACGAATCTTTAGAGAAACCCCATCGAAAGGGCTCAATTAATTTCCTGTCTTCAAGCCCGAAAATATCTCCGCAAGAATTATGTCGCATTTCTAACTCATGTCGTCAAAAAGGGAACCAAGGAGAAGAAACTTGAAGACATCCCAGTAGTAAAAGATTTTCCGCAAGTTTTTCCTGATGACATTTCAGGACTTCCTCCCTTGAGAGAAGTCGAATTCCGCATTGATCTTATACCTGGAGCTACACCAGTTGCAAAATCTCCTTATAGGTTAGCCCCTCCGAAATGCAAGAGCTAGCCAGTCAATTGCAAGAGTTGACTGACAAAGGATTCATACGTCCTAGCTCCTCGCCTTGGGGTGCACCTGTCCTTTTTGTGAAGAAGAAAGATGGAACGTTTCGCATGTGCATCGACTACAGAGAACTCAGCAAGTTAACGGTCAAGAACCGCTACCCATTACCTCGCATCGATGATCTTCTTGACCAACTTCAAGGCGCCAGCTGTTTTTCAAAAATCGACATTCGTTCTGGTTATCATCAACTCAGAGTACATGAAGAAGACGTCCCAAATACCGCCTTCCGGACTCGTTATGGTCATTATGAATTCATGGTCATGCCATTTGTCTAACCAACGCTCTAGCTGTCTTCATGGATCTAATGAACAGAGTCTGCAAACCCTATCTCGATCGTTTTGTTATAGTCTTCATCGACGACATCCCCATCTACTCAAAGTCTAAGTCTGATCATGAACGGCACCTTCGACTCATCCTTACACTCTTAGAGAATGAAAAGCTCTACGCCAAATTCTCCAAATGCGAATTCTGGTTAAAAGAGATACAATTCCTTGGACATGTCGTCAATGACAAGGGAATACATGTCGACCCCTCAAAGATCAAAGCAGTACAAGAATGGCAAGCGCCACGTACACCAACCGAAGTAAGATCATTCCTTGGTTTGGCTGGTTATTATCGCCGTTTCATTTCAAATTTCTCCCGCATTGCTGTACCACTCACGGCTTTAACTCATAAAGGAAAACCCTTCATATGGGGACCCAAACAAGAAGAAGCCTTCCAAACCCTTAAACAAAAACTCTGTGATGCACCTATCCTCACTCTTCCTGAAGGTTGTGATGACTTCGTGGTTTATTGCGACGCGTCAGGGCAAGGACTAGGCTGTGTTCTAATGCAAAGAGGAAAGGTGATAGCTTATGCCTCTAGACAACTCAAAACTCATGAGAAGAACTACACCACCCATGACCTAGAACTTGGAACCGTTGTGTTCGCTCTTAAGATATGGAGACATTATCTCTACGGTACTAAGTGTGAAATATACACTGACCACAAGAGTCTTCAACATATCTTCAACCAAAAGGAGTTAAACATGAGGCAACGAAGATGGGTTGAACTTCTTAATGACTACGACTGTGAAATTCGGTATCATCCTGGCAAGGCAAACGTGGTGGCCGATGCACTCAGTCGAAAGGGTTATGCGAACTCCATTCGTCTTCTATGTTCGCAAATCATAACCGACATCAAAGATCAAATTCGAGAAGCCCAACATGTCTCAGTAACGGAAGACGACGTACGAAAGGAGCTGTCATATGGAGCTGAACTTAAAAATTGAAACTAAATCCGACGGTATTCTGTACTATCTAGATCGCATATGGATTCCTGACCACAACAACATTCGTGAATTCCTTATGAATGAGGCACACAAAACACGATACTCTATACACCCAGGAGCCGACAAGATGTATCAAGACCTTCGATACACCTACTGGTGGCCTGGAATGACAAAGGATATTGCTGTTTTTGTTTCCAAGTGCCTTACATGTTCCAAGGTGAAAGCTGAACATCAAAGACCCTCAGGACTTCTGGTCCAACCTGAAATACCTGTATGGAAGTGGGAAAACATAACCATGGACTTCATTACCGGGTTACCTCGCACTTCTGGTGGGTATGACACTATATGGGTAATCATTGATCGTCTTACAAAATCAGCTCACTTTATTCCGATCCGCGAAGATTTCAAGAACGAGAAGTTAGCTCGTATCTACATCAGCGAAATCGTAAGCCGTCATGGTGTACCGTTAAGCATTATCTCAGATCGTGATGGTCGTTTCACTTCACGAACATGGCAAGCCGTACAAGCCGCTTTGGGTACACGATTAGACCTCAGTACCGCTTATCATCCTCAAACTGATGGACAATCTGAACGGGTTTTCCAACATAATGTAAAAAACTCCTATCTTTTTTTAGATTTTGTGTAACATTTGTCAAAAAACGGGTTTTCCAAACCCGCTTCGTTTGTAATCGAATATCAAGTTATAAATTTTTTCGTTGTGTATTTATGTTTATTTTAATTTTAAACGATCCATAATTAATAAACAAATTAGAATTTAAAAACTATAATTAATAAAAAGTGAAAATAAAATAAATAAAAAAGAAAACCGGCTGCCGGGATTCGAACCCGGGTCAGCCGGGTGAGTCTAGTCTTAACTCGCGCACATATAACCACTCCGCCACTAGTTGCTTTTGTGAAATGTAGGAAACAATTAAAACATAACTTCAACCATGAATCGACCTGTTTACGCCAACTGAAACCGTTATCGGCTTCCAAACGTCCAGGACTGTTGAGTGCTCGCAGATTTCTGATTATAACCGATAAACCGACATTTTTAATCAATTCAGTCTTGAATGGACTTGAATTCATGTGATGATCGGTTTTAATAACCGAAAACCTTCACTTTCTGAATTACTCCATCAAAATCACCATGTCGCGACTCACTTGCATTCACAAAACTTCTAATTTCACTTTTACTCTAAATTCTGATCGTCGGAATCGCTTTTTGAACTCGCCGGAAAACCGTGTCTTCCATCAAAACAGTAAGTTTCTAAATTCTTCACCCTTCTATCAGTTGTTAAGCTTTTGCTAACTCAAACCCTTCAATCAGAATCAGTTCCAGGCGACGATATCGGATAATCATCACTCGCCGGAAAATTTCTGAGAATTTCTAGATTTCACTGTGAAACGGTATAAACCTTTAAACCTTCTGATAACTCTTGTTCAGTACTTCAATTCCACAACTAGCTAATCAAAACTGTTAATTGGTCCGCTCAGACGAAGTCCATAAAAACAGAGCCGACGACTTCGCCGGAATTCTGAGAAAGATCATTGTTTCGGTATGTTTACTCCCAAAATCTTCCCTGTCCATTTCATTTTAATCACTTAAATGTTTGTCAATCGAATTAAACAAAATCAGCGGGGTAATCGTTGTCTGTGATATTGTAACGAAGAAGATGAAGTTAGTTTGTATATAAGTTTAATATAATTTGGATTATAACTCGGGTTAGACACACAGTCCAGCGGTGGACTGTGTGCAAACATTTATCACACGCTGCGAGTTCGATCCTTGACACCATCTCATTCTCTGTAATAAAGATGTTTCCTTTTTAACTGAACCGGATTAACTCACTGAAGATGTTAAGTATAATAAAAATCAGTATATTAACCAGGTTAGACACACAGTCCAGCGGTGGACTGTGTGCAACACTAACCCACAGGTCCCAGGTTCGAGACCTGTTACGCACGCCGGTTCGATGATTAAAATCCTTTTTTAAAAAAATAAAAGAATTTTGAATAAACTAAAACAGTATATAAATATAATTAAAAACAGAATTATTTCGGGTTAGACACGTAGCTCAGTTGGTAGAGCTGCGTGCACGCGTACGGGAGGTCTCGGGTTCGAGCCTTACCCGGCGCACACTTGCACACTAGCGAACCGGTCAAACAGTCAACAGTCACGGTCAACGGTCAATGGTCAACTCAAAAGTCAACATTTTTTTTATATTTTTATTTATTTATTTAATTTAAAAATCAATTAAAAATACTTAAAAATAATGTTTTTAAAGTTAGAAAATAGCCTTAAACTCACAAAAATATATCTAAAAATCTTATTAAAATTATTAATAAAATCCACTCATTTACCATACCTTTCGTTATTGTTTAGGTTAGTTAATTCTCGTCGATCAATCCTCTAAACTCGTGCGCATTTCAACATCTTCAACCGAACGCACCCAATGTGAGTGAATCTCTACAAATTCCCCGTTTTAATCACGTTTTTTGGGTGTATCATGTGTCTATTATTTATTATATTTAAACTATTGTGCATCCATCATATCCATGAACAAATGTGTATTCAACATGTATCAACTGTTTGTGTGGTTATTGTTTAGATTAAATTTATCATTTTCAGTACATACATTATCATAGGCCGCCGCTCCCCATTACATATGAGCGTTGAGCTGTTCCCCATTACATATGAGCGTGAACCAGGCGTTGCCAACATACGATCGGCTCCGCTTGATTGAGCCTTGATCGTACAGACATTTATCATAGGCCGTCCGTTCCCCATTACCTATGAGCGTGAACGTGACGTTGCCAACATATACAGTTTCATTCATGTTATATATTCATGCAAGTTGGTTTGTTATTATATGTTATTGTTTGTTGTTGTTATTATTAGTGTATGATTATTTACGTTTGCTCACATATGATTATTGCACAATTTTCCATAATAAAGATAACAAGAGATCAATAATAAATGTTTTTCTAACAAGGTTTACTCGCCAACTTATGTTGACCCAAAAACCCCCATTTTTTACACATGATACAGGTGATCCAGCTGCAACAAGAAACACATAGGATGGCTTAGAAGAATAAACTGGTTTAGACTTTGGATTGTTTAGTTGATTATTTTTCTTTGTAATTGTATGAACATGTTTGGAATATTGAGGATGTAATTTTGAATTTAATAAATATGAAACATATTAGTAAATATCATGAGCTTTGGTGATAAACCAATTATGCCCCGACTCTTATTCCGCTGCGGGTCGGGGTGTGACATTTTGTTTCACATGAAAGCATATACATTGTTAGTATTTTTTTATCTCTTAAATTACACTTCAATATTTAAAATTAATGACAATTCAATTTAGAAATAGTATATGTGAACAATTATAATTCATAACCCCAAAACTCATAAATTACACCAAGTTGTTGATTGGTGCATGCACATCATCACAACCTCCAACGACCACCACCGCCACGACCTCACAAACCACCGTACCGGTCCATCATCATCGACCTCATCACAATTAAGCATTCCATAACCCGTCCATTCAGAATTTATTTCATATGCTTATCAAAGAAAGTCAAAAACGTGAAAAGTTAAACGCAACTACTATTATTATGACTTTCGAAATCAATTGATTCCCATTTGATGAAGAACCAAATATTGAGATTTGGATAAGTGTTTGATAACGATTTTATTTGGGAGTTTAATACATATTTAGATTTTGGTCATATGGTCTTATACTTTTTGATAAATGCTGTATTTGATAAACGTCACACTTGGTAATAGATGGGTCTCGATGCAAGAAGGCATTAGTGGAAGACGAAAAACATAATCTTACACAAAACACATAGATAATTTATGTAATTTACTCTTAACTATTAGAGTTAACTAAACGGATAACGGATGGCCTTTGTGATAAGTTTTTATTATGATTTAGGTCCACCCTGCTTTCGTTTTCCTGTTAGTTCTAGCCGCTACGCCTCCTCTTACCGCACCACACCACCATTCCTCCCTTGCAACCCAAGTCATTTCTTCCACACAGCCAAAATCCGGGCCTGTATTTTCTGCTACATAACCTTCATTATATAATTCTAATTTATTTACTTTTAAGATAAACGAATTCTTGTTTACAATTATCCATCAATCCATAACCACACTTTTATTTACGAAAACTTTAAAAACTATAATTTATTCATTTAAATAAAACACTTTTCATCTATTAAATATCACATGGGGGGACAGCCTGGTCATAATCCAAATTCCTAAAAGGGCAAAAAAGTAACTTCACAAACTATTACCAGCTAACGACCACCCTACCCTTTATATAAACTGTAAAACCACCTTCTCTTTCTTCTACGCATCTTCTTCTGCAACTCTCTCTGTTCATCAATGGCGGATTTAGAATCTCCCCAGTCATGAACAACATAATCACATTCTTATCATCTCTGCTTCAACGAGTAGCTGAATCCAACGATCTCAACCCTCGCTTCCACCCGCAGAAGATCTCCGCCTTCCACGGCCTCACCAGACCTACTATCTCGATTCAGAGCTATTTAGAGAGGATTTTCAAGTACGCGAATTGTAGTCCTTCGTGTTATGTGGTTGCGTATGTGTATCTCGATCGGTTTACTCAGCAGCAGCCTGCGTTGAGTATAAACTCGTTTAATGTTCATCGGTTGTTGATTACTGGTGTTATGGTTGCTGCGAAGTTCATGGATGATTTGTAAGTTGTTTTTTGTTTGTAATTTGGTGTTTAGTTATTGAATTGTGTTGGTTTGGGGGTAATTAAGGTTGTGTTGATCGGTTTTCTAGGGTTTTATTGGATTTGCTAAATTTAGCTGAATTATGTGATAACGTATGCAATTGAGGTTCAATTCAGTTGTTCGTTAAGAATAATTGATGTAAAATAGAGCAGGAGTGACGTTTATGGTTAAAAAAATTAGAACAGTTAAGAATTAATGCGTCTTTGCTTGAAACCTCTGTTTTCTGAATTGTGCTTTTCATGTGTTAACGTTAATATAATTGCTGTAAACTAGAGTAGAAGTAGTATTTGTCTTTTTTTAGTGAACACAGTTAAGATGTTTGTATGGTGGGGGTAGAATTGTAAATTCTTTGCTTGAAACCTATGTTTTCTGAATTGTACTTTTGATATGAATGATATTCTAACTTTTGATGATTGAATGAGAATTATTATTATTATTATTATTATTATTATTATTGTTTAACCTTTTAGTGATTTGAATTTTGGTTTAGGGTTAATACTTAAGACTCCTGGAGCATCTAATCAATGATTGTTAAGAAAAAAATCTAGCAATGTGCATCAAGTGGTTGTACTTAGGTCATTAGGAGTTGTACATTGGTTTTCTTTTGTTCCCCACATCATGAATGACACCTAAGAAAAAGAGTTAAAGGTCAACAAATCTTTAAAGGTAATTGGGTAGTTTACTGGTTGATTAAACATATCAAGAATTTTGATTGATCATAAACTTGGAGTATAATAATATATGATATATTAGTGGTGGTTTCTTTGTCAATTGTTGTGATCAATTCCAGGGTGGTCATACCTGTTGACTTGCACTTTGTGCATCAAAAGTTGTTACTTTATATCTTTGTGGTTGCAGTTTGTATTTTTAAAGGGCAGTTGGGGTAAAAAAAAATAATATGGTGGTTGATTAGGTACAAAATTTGGTATAGTTAAACCTAATTTCATCACACGTGTACAGTATATAATTTGGCTTCCACTTTAATCCAAACTGGAGTATACCAATTAGTGGTGAATGGTCTATTTCCGCATAATTATGTCAAATGTGTTTTGTGCATTATAAGTTGTAAAATCATATTTTGAAACTAAAGTTTTTAAATTTATTGAACCCAACTGAGGTATTTTAGTTGCTGTTTTTAAAAATGTTATATTGAATTTTATTAATTTGATTTATGCAGGTACTATAACAATGCATATTATGCAAAAGTAGGAGGAATTAGCACAACTGAAATGAATTTTCTTGAAGTGGATTTCTTGTTTGGGTTAGGGTTTCAACTGAATGTCAACCCCACAACTTTCCACGCCTATTTCTCACATCTCCAAAGAGAAATGTTGCTTATTCAACCACCATTAGATCACCATAATCTTAACTTATCACCATCTTCGTCGTCTTCGTCGTCTTCGCCGTCATCATCATATAAATCAGTATCAACAAAGCTTCTACATTATGAGGATGATCATCAACAACACCAAGAAGTGGCTGCAGTATAATTAAAAAAAAAAAACTGGATCTTTTTATCTTTGAGATTGCATGTTGTTTTTGTAGGTAGAATTGTAGATTATTGGGGATTGTTTTAGCAATTTAAACCTTTTTTTTTATGGCAGTGTGTTTTTTGGGGTGCATTTGACTGACTTGATTGGTGGTTTACAGATTGATATGTAAATAAATAAATATATATATAATAATTTAGAAGTATAAAGCTGAAAAGGGAACAATGTGTAAGATCCAATCTGGAGAGGTGGAGGAACATAAGTGGGTGTGGGTCAATGACTTGGGATGATAATGGGTGGATTTTTGTCAAATCGGGAGATACGAATATAATATTGGAACAAACACCCACCCAACTATTTACATTAAAAAAGTATAGATAGAAAATCGTTACGAGGGTACTCGAGGCAACCTTGGTTTGCTCGGATAGTGCGGCAACACCGCAGCCAATGACGGATCAAAAAACTTTCATAGGGGTAACGTTTTAAAGAAAGGGGTAATGAAATCGAAAAAACGTCAATTTTTTTCAAAATTTACACTACCGTCGGAGCGCCCCTAACCGCAGCTGCACTCTCGGTATAGCAAATTGGTTTCCGTAATCAGTTTGTAAAGTCTGAATCGTTAAGACTTCTAACCTGAATTGGTCAGACATTTGTCTCTGAACGGTTAAGCATTATACTGGTTATTAATGGTTCAGACCTCTTACTGGTTCAGCACTTAACCATTCAAAAGTTGCCAAAAACCCCTCAATATGTCTAACTAATTTGTTTTCTCTATATCTTGTATGTGTTGTAGCCTTGTAGAATTATACTATACAACATGACGTGTAATATTGTATTGTATTGTATAACTTTACGATACTGGTGGGACAACAATTCAACAAATCTCAAACTTCAAATCTTAAACTTGGACAAGAAAAAGAAGAGTAATATGGTTTCATATTTAAAGGAAAAGGAAAATGGGTATGAGAAGTAGTAGTAGTAGTTGTTATTGATTCTTTTGGGGAACATTCAACATGTGATTTCATGTACATTTATAGTTGGCCATGTGCATTGTGGATAGACAGATTCAAAGACACTACTACTACAAATATAAACCCTTGACATGGGTATGGGAATAGAATAAAAAACCGAGATTATTTTCCTCCTTTTATCATAAATGACACCTTATGTAACCTCCAAATGTTTTCTGACCTTCTCTTTTAATGGATCTCCCTAGAGTATTCGCTGCAAAAGCCAATATTTTTTAAGGTGGGCCATACCCCAAAAAAAAAAACAAAAAAATCTGTCTCAATTTTGTAATTGAGTTTTGTTTAAGAAAAAAAAAACTACTTGACCAATATACATGAGAAACACATAAAAGAAACCATGTAAGAGCGTTATTGTTATTATATTAGAAAATACCCAAAATATTTATATAAACTTGATAGAGAAAATTCTGAAAGAATATTTTATAGGACGAGCATAGGTCGACCTAGTACTCTAGCACTACGGTGTCTACTTTAATTTTTTCATCATATGTTGTTGGTATGTCTAGGACGGGACAATGAGAATGTACAATTTCACTATATATCCATCCATCCATCATGTGACCACTGTAAAGCATCTTATGCTAAAGTCATGTACCAACCTTTGGTTTAGCAACACAATATAACATCCACCTCTTTATTGACCAAAGTTGCATGCAACAATGTATAACACTACCACATATGTTGCATATTAAAGGATGGCCCCCGAGCCATACCATGTTCTCACACTCTTTATTCATGGACTACTTTCTTGTCCCATCATGTCCATTGACAACTCTAGGTCCCTCTATGTTCATGAGCCACCCATTTGTGTGTTTATATTTTTTGTTAACAAAGATTAAATTTTAAATTTATGTTCTTTATTTGAACCATGAGTATGGAATGACTCCATTAAAGAAAAGACTTTAACTCTTTATTTCAATAGTTTGTTGTAATTCTTGTCTTTTCCACAACTGTGTTAGACAATCTCAGTTAAGTTAAGTAAAGTCACGTGATAATCATGTGAGGGTAAAATTGGAATTTTGGAAAAACTTGCCCTCATTTTTATCCTTTCTCCAATCCTCTTTTCATTTTTTTAACCTAACTTTCACAAAAACACTCTCATTGATAATCTCCATTCGTTCTCTATAATTGAATTTGGCTAACCAAAATCCTCGCTACTTACTCGTGGGCCTTTGACACATTTGAGGATCACGTGTGCAATAAAACGACAATTCAATCCCTGTATACAAATGTTTGATTTTAGAACACGGAAAGGTTTGATTTACCTGAATTGCATCTACTTACCTCGTATGGACACCAAAAGAAACGTCAACATCCGTTTCTTGCTGTCCATGATGTGCGTGCAGCTACTACCTTGCCACACCAACAAAAGACAGTCATTGATTTTGGTGAATTGATTAGTTCGATCATTGATTTTGCACGGTAGTTGTAATGGGATTAAACCCTAAATCGGTAAACAGGGTAAGGAGAAAAACATGTGTATATAAGGGGGAAAGGTTTTGATTTGATGGGGTGCAAAATTTCAACTGTACCTTACATGGTTATTACGTGACTTGCCTTAACTGAGATTTTTTAAAAGGACAAGAGTTGTAACTAACTATTAAGATAAAGAGTTAATTACTGTTTTCGTCCCTGTGGTTTGTCAAAAATCACTATTTCAGTCATTAGTTTAAAATTGCGATTTCAGTCCTGTGGTTTCACTTTCGTAGCCATTTCAGTCCCTGTGGTTTCACTTTCGTAACCACTTCAATCCATTAATTCTGTAAGTACAGGGACTAAATGGTTGCAAGGTGGACTGAAATGGTTACGAAAATGAAACCACAGGGACTGAAATCGCAAATTTTAAACTAATGGATTGAAATAGTGATTTTTGACAAACCACAGGGACGAAAACAGTAATTAACTGTGAGAACAAATCCGGGTTGAACACATGTTAGGGGGCGCTAAATGATAAGCCCGGTACGATTGTCATTGTTCAAGTCCGCTTAATAGATGACGTTATAATTCATTTTAAAACAAAAGTCCATCAGATATCGCGTGTTGTTCTTTATTCTTGTTTGTAGAGCGTTTTATTTTCAAACCAGTTCTTTGAATAATCTCGTTATGTCCTTCAACATAAAATCAATATTTGGCGTTTTCATTATGTAGAACTAACCAATGCGTTTTACACCTTGTTACGTTTATCTGAATTATGGCGTTTTCATTAAAATGTTTTAGGGTTAGAGTAAATCTGTTATTCTTATTGTTTCTCATTAAAATAATGGTTTGTTCATTATGGCATTTTCACCTTCTTCCCTCTCAGCAGCCACTTTATTTGTACATTTGTCCAGTTGAATTAATCTCTTATATCTTATAAAGGTAAATATCTTAGCATTCTTGGCGTTCCTAAATTCATTATATTTCGCTAATAATTCCAAACATTACAATTAAGATGAAATCAAAGTAAACTAATAGTCTTTTGTGGATGGTATTGCATCAGAGATGTACCCATCGCTCTGGTCATCACTTTCTTTAGACCCGAGATTGGGTTCCATACTTTCATATGTCAGCCTTCACTAGGCTTGCGAGTAGAGGTGCACAAAACCGGGCTTTTTTTAATACCCGCTTTTGGTATGAAAAAATCGGGTATTTGACCATAATCGGTCTGGGTCTAGTTATTGGCTTGAAAAACCATACCTCGTTCACCAGTTTTGAGTAAGGTATGAAACTGAGTACCCTATACAGTATTTTAATACCTTATTTTCGGGTATAGAAAAAACCTGAAAACCAGGTATTTTTCAGATATAGATGGAGTTTTTTAAGGGGCTAGGTTGCACATATATGTAGGCATTTTCCGGGTATACAAAAAGCCCAGTAAAAAAAAAGCCCGGTTACGGGAATAGAACTAGAACCACTTTTTGGGTACAAATCAGGTCCGAGTACGGGTTTTGGAACTGAAAGTAATACTCGGTGCGTACCTTATGGTTAGGGTCGGGTACGAGTTTAGGTACCGAATAACTGTTTTATAAAAACCCGGTTCCGGGTTTTACCGGGTACAAATCCGAGTTCGGGTTTTTTATGCACTACTACTTGCGATCCTAAAGAATCTATCATTTATCTAAATATAATAATATTTATTTAATACAAAAATGTATTATTATAATTATAATTTTATTATAAAAATATACCCAAAAAGTATTCCTTACATGGGTGAGTTTCCAGTAAAAAGGATTTTTTTTTCGTAAAAAGTGTAAGGAGACATAAAAATTGACATGTATGCATCATGTTTTGGGTTGTTTTAGCAAGAAAAACATCAAACATAACATTCTAAACACAATGTAATGTATTATAGGCATGACATTTAGAACACAACTAAATGTACACACACTGTTTAACACTTAAAACACATTAGTTAACGTTCTTAGCATGGTGTTTAAGTTTTAAGCCTACAATTCATTGCATTGTGTCTTAAATTGTTATGTTTGATGTTTTTCTTGTCTAAACAACCAAAACATCATGCATAAGTCCAAAACATGAGGCACACATGTCAATTTCTAAGCGTTGTCGCGCTTCTCATGGAAAATATCCTTTTTACAGGAACCTAAAACTATATACTTCGTTACATTATATGATTATATTATATACAAAATTAACTATATATTTATATAGATAAAATAACTAAAAAAATAATATTAAGACGAGCATGAGTTAAGTTTGAGATTTTCTCACAAGCCGAGCTTGAGTTTAGGCGAACTGAAACTCGATTTGGCTCGTTTACACCCTATTCAATGTCTTATTCCCGCCTCCCACTTAACAAATTACTTTCTGAGCCTTGATCTTAATTGTTATAGATAATACCATTTTGTGTATTCTTTATTTTCTAGTATTAAAACTTTAGACTGGCCCATAAATCAACTATTTTTTTTTAAATTTGCATTTATTTATAACCTGTTAAATTTCTACTAAACTTTGAATATATATTTTTTTATAAGGAGACTCACCTAATTATCTTTTCAAGATAATAAGATTATAGTGACCCCAAAAGGACAAGTAACTAATTTCAATAGATAAAAAGAATGTTTGGGTTTGATTTTTTTGCAAGTGGGCTTAAAGGAGGATTGACCAAATGAGTGTGGGTCTGTGGGTTGGGAAGGCAGCCCCAAGCGTGGCTCAGCCAAGCGATCCAACCCAACCAAGGTTCTACGCTGTTTAAATAAATCCGGTGACGAGCCTAGAGGTGCTAAAAAATAACCAGTTACTCGAACCGAAACTGGTTTCAACCCAAACTGTAACCACTAATCGGTTTGTAACCATTTGATTCCTAACCAATTTGTAATAATCTGATTCATAACCGGTTTGTAACGTTTTGAGCCCATCAACTTTTACCCGGTTGTTGGTTTTGTAGCAGATAGTTGTTTAAAACCGGCTTTAATGGGTAATAACATGTGAACTGGCTATTACTGTCGCAATATAAAAAATAAAATAAATTCTACTAGTCACTTAAAAGGTATTTTTGGATCATTTTGCTCCCATATTGGTTTGATTGAGTCACATCTTTAGCTTCCAAAAACACAAAAACATTAAAAAAAGGCTAAAAAATTGTAAGTCTCAAAACGCCTCATGGATCAATCTCAAAGTTCCGTCGTTGTTGCTTCCTCAATTGAACCAATCGTGGTTCAACTCATCCCAACAACTAGGAACCCCGAATTTTCTTCAAAATTCGATTTTCTGCTAAATGTCGGACAGTCTCGTAAAAATCCGATGCAAGAATTGTGAAGTGTTTCTCATAGCCATTTCCAACTCCACTTTGAGAACTCATATGCAGTGATGGACCCAGGATTTTTTTCCATTGGGGTTCCACTTTTTGGTGTTGAGACTTTTCACAATCAAACATTAAAAATTTCGGGTCGGTCGCCATTTGTGCGGGTTGTGTTGGGGGCGGATTGACGGCATAATTTTAATAAAACACACTTTTTAAGTTGAAATAATTATTTTTTTATTAACTCGAATCAAATCAAATTGAACTCAAATCGCAAATCAAGCCGAACTCCAATCGACTTTTAAACTCGGTTAAATTGTTAATTCGAATTCAACTTCAAAGTTATAAAACTCAAACAAAATTAACCGATTAACTCAAATAACTTGATATTCGATTGTTTTAATACATTATAACAAACTTATAAATTTCAGAACTACCTTGATTTTTTCATACATAATAGTTCAGTTTATTATTTATTTATTAGTATCATTTAAAGTTGATCCACCTGATTGCAAGAAGAACACCATGCATTATAGAGTGCACCTTTTTTGGGGGTGGATGGCAACAAGGGTGAAGCCAGTTTTGTTTTGAATCTGATGATGAGGCAACAAGGATAAAAGTAAAAAACGGAAAAAGGGTATCTGTTGAGAAAGGTCATAGGATTATAAGACAAATGACTTACCATCACACCAAGTTTTCACCTTGTGACTATGGGATTCATCCAATTATTCTTATGGAGTCTAAAAAAAAATTAAAATACCGTCTCTACTAATTTTCTACAAAACACTGGGGTTGCGGGACCCTGACTCGCATAGCGTGAGTCCGTCCCTACTCATCTGAGAAAAAATGGTGAAAAACAACCCGGTTGGTGATCAAGAACAAATGTCAACCGAGGGACGTGTTTGGAATTTCGACCTCAAGATTGTGGAACCGATTAATGTCAACCGAGGGACGTGTTTGGAATTTCGACCCCAAGCTTGTGGAACCGATTTTATTCACTTTGCACCCCGAATATGTTGTATAACTTCATATTTTGGCTTGCTTGAATGAAAGAGAATCCTAATATCCCCTTGTTGTCCTTATGCTCCATGATCTATTAATTGTCCAAGCTTCTACGATAACTTTGAAATTCACATCTTCTCTTAGTGGCATGGTTTTATCTATCTGAAGAACAAGACTCACTTTGAAGTCAAACGGAAATGTGCGTTTTCTTAAAGGCCACTTGGACGTGATGGAATGTGTACAACATATTTTAAATCTCGAAGGCGGACTCTCAATGGCAAAGAATTTACATGAAGAAGAAATATCAAAGAGAGACTTGTTTCCACCATCCGAAAACGAAATCACCAATGATGAATCAATGCGCTCTATTACTCGACAATGATTATACATATTACCAGTTTTCTATGTTTTTGGTGACAACATTATGTTTTGTTAATTCTAGACCCAAAAAAGTGCACTTTAGTGAGTTTATTCTATATTTAGTATTTAACTGGTTTATTTTTCTTAAAAACTGGTTAATTATCAGTCGGTTACAAGAACGACCCAACAGGTCGCATAGGTCATAATTCGAGATATCCTAAAACCACTCACCAATTGTAATTGGTTATTCCAGTAATTGGTTTTAACTACGTTAACCAATAACTGGTAACCCAATAACCGGTTTACCACCACTAGCCGACAACAAACCCTTTTTTTGTTGAGATTAGAGTTTTTGACACCATTCTTACTGGTTCAATCATATTTTGGTTTAACTCAGTCCAATTGGGTTAAGAGATTGGTTTTCGGTTTAACCAATGTAACTAGTTTTCAATATCATAATAGTAGGAAATTGTTATGTAATGAATACGTCAAATTCCATATTTTAGTGAGAATTAGGATGATGGTGTCTTAAATCAAAGTCGAACGTGTTATTAGGTATTAGAGTCTACCACAGGGTGTACTACGTAACAATTATTAGGGATCAAAATAAAGAATTAACGCATACACATGCAAATATTATATAAGAAATAACTATTCTATGGTTCACTATGTAAACCTGTTTTAAGTTATCATTTATCCTTTTTATATTGTATTATAATACACAATCAAAATTACAGTATATGCTTAAAATTAATTGAATTACTTATCGTGATAATCCATTTTGTAAGGTCATATTACACATATGAAGGTTTTATTCTCAAGTTTTATATAAATTACACTTAAAGTTTCTCTACCATTCACCCCATGGTGACGCTTTCGCCATTGCCATTAATTGGTGTTAAACTTATTATAATCTTATGAAGTGACCAACATACCCTTAATGCTAAAAAACTCAACAAGCCCTCATCCAATTTCTTCGTATTCATATTCTCCCACCTCTTTCATATATACTCACTTTCAATATATCCAATTTCTTCGTATTCATCTTCTCCCACCTCTTTCATATTTACTCACTTTCAATATATACAACTAGATTTTCACCATGGACCAAATAATGGAAGAGATGAAGTTCTTCGGGGATCTAGACAATTTTCCTAGTGCTTCAAGAAAACCTTCACATTGAGATACTGAATTTGTACCTCCGCAAATTAAAAAAGAACCCTTACCGATCACTTGTCAGTGTTTTTAACAATTACAAATCCTATTACCACACTGAAGCCACCCTTGCCGCTTAACTATTTGCTCGCCAGTTGATCTCTATCACCACCATTATCATCTCCTCTCCCTGCTCCTAGCCATCAAATATACCACCACCCTCATGACTTCCCATGTAAATGAACACACATATAGCGACAGGCAACACCAACTTATTTTTATTTCAAGACCATTTAAAATGCATAGGCTACTTGTTGGTTAAAATGAGACGAAGAACTTGTTGACAACAAGGATGGAATACAAAAAAAAGGATGTAATTTGAAGGTATGTCGAATGCGGTGATGGCCATCTGTGATGTCTGTTGAAGACGGTGTTAGTAATTACCACTTATAAGATAATAGGCATGATATATACATGACTAGTAAGCAAAACCTAAGAATAAATAATAAATAATGATCGGTGAGAAAAACATAACGATAAATAATAACCGGGCAAAAGATATAAAAAAATAATATCTTTTAACCATAAGAATAAACTAGTCATTTCAAGTAAATCTAATACAAACTTTAGTTAAAGTTAGTGACAAAAATCATCAAACATATAATGAAGTAATCTTTTTTTTTTTTTTTCTGAGCTACTATCAAAGTCTTAAACCCAGGGTTCCTATTCCTCTTTATCAATCGGGTGCCTTGGTTTATAATAAAACTTGATCCATCAGAGATCTCATCTCAGACCTCGAGGGCCTCATCTCTCTTCTCACTCAATTCAACTCATTGCCCTTACTTCCAATTCACACCAACACCTCCAGATTCATCACGATCTCATCAATTCACAACTAACAGATCCACTTCAATCGAAGATGGCCGGAGGTGCTGCCGGAGGTTTTGTCACCCGAGCATTTGAATCGATGCTCAAAGAGAGCTACGGAAAGAAGTATACGTCACTTCAGACCGCAATCCAATCGTATTTAGGTTTGTTGTTCGATCTATGTGTTTACTTTTCAGATTCTCAGATCTTAAATTGGAAGGAATACTAATGTGTTTGTAATTCGTCTAATTTCTACTGGTTGATTGGATGTCATGATTTGTTGTATTACTAATTTCTGCTTCGGTTCCGTGATTAAAGGATCTGTGTTGAATTGTTTTAATGGACCTAGTGTTTCTCTGATGCGAAGGGTGGGTTGTGTTTGGGGATTGTTTGTAGTCACTGGTACTTGATAGGAAACTAGGTATACGTTATAATGCACAATGTACAAGCACTTCTTATTTTCTACTTTGTAGGAGGGGAAAAAGTGTACTGGTTTTGATGATTAGATGGTGGAAGGATGGAAAAGACAAAATTTCTAAGCAGGAGTGACAGATCATTCATTTGGCATTAATATTGTTCTTATAATTTTGAGTGCTAGTTTCACATCAAGTCATTAACATTGTTCTATTTGGTGGTTTTTGTTATAATGATGAACACTATGCATATTGTTATAAATATAAACTTTGAAATCCATGCTGGTTGGAAGGTAACTTGTGTGGCATAACAGTCAAAGTCTAACTTAATCTTAGGAAATGACGCTTTTACGTATAAGCTATGTGGTAAAAGGCGCTCAAGGCGCAGAAATAACGCCTAGCATTCATCAAGGCGCGCATGTGCAAGTTCGCAAAAAACCTCGATGAATAGGCCGGAAACATCTAAAGCTGGTCTGAAGCATCTGAAAATGGCCTGGAACCAGTCTAAACAAGCCTTAAACAGCTAAAATGACCTGATTATACTGCGCACCTTGCTTAGCCCGGGCCCTCGCTTTTTCAGCACCTTGCGCCTAGGCGACAAGCTCACCCTTTGAGCCTTGAGTGTGCCTAGCACCTTTGACTACTATGCATATAAGTAGTAAGGAACTCTATAAAGTAATTAATAATGAATATTATTCTTGGGCATACCATCTGCAACAATTGCAATAGTGGTTTCTAATGACTAGCACTTTTGATAAGGGTGAGAAAAACAATTAGAAATGAGTCACAAATGCTGTTTAAGTCAAACTATATGAGTAGGGATTGGCAATACTAGTCACATAGATACGTATGTTTGTGGACTGTGGCTGTCATTATCATTTTAAAAAAGTTATATTAGCAATGACTACAATACGACACATATATAGAATACAAGGCTTTGAGTTGACGTCACTAACTTCCAACATTTTATAACATAAAGGTGGCAAAACTTGGGAGTTATATATTAAAAAGGACTTCTCTTGGAAGTTATGTTAAGTTTTTTTGGGTATTATTTACTGGAATGTAATGATACATGTGAGCACTGAGTCACTGACCTAGAAAGTAATATTAGTTGGGCACCATTGATCAGAACGATTGTTACTGAATTCAGAAACATATGAGGAAGTGTTATGGAATCTTGTTGTTCTTACTTTCCCTTTCACACACTAGTTAACACTTAACAGTTGATCTGATTAAACTTCTTGACACGCTAATCTTGCTTTTGGTCCCATGCTAATTTTGCTTTTCTTCTTGCATTTTTAGACAATTCAAAGGAGATCAATAAAGAGTCTGTATCAAGTGATGCAAACAAAGTGACATCTTCAAATGGAGGAGAAAAGAGGTGATTAGTGCTTATGTTGTTATAAGCGGATGCATGTGCCTCTTATTATTTGCAACCTTTTGGTCACCATTTTTTACTGCAAATGCCTTTCTTCTAAACTCTATGTCTTTACTTCTCTTCTTGCATGCTAACCCAGTTTTATGTCATTGTATGTGCGTCTCCATTCATGTATCCAGTATGTGTATGCTTGTGCTGGGAGTTGTGATATTTAAGACTCTAATTTAAAATTTATTTGATTATGCCTCAATAAAGATAAATAGATAACCAAATCAGCAGTATTGTTATAAGGAGAAAGAAACGTGAATAAAACCAACATATGTTTCAAAATAAGAAAGAAAACAGAGATTTACTAAATCTGGAATAGCTATTTATCACGAGTTGAGTTGAACAAACTGATCTCTTTATTGAACACAAGACCTGAGTGCCCATAGTATTGTCGTAATGTTTAGCTGTTGTGTATCCAATGTATTGACGTATCTCATACCTTAACACCAAGTTCAAACATTGGGCTTCAATAGAACCTGTAGAGTTTTGAGCTATTTTAGATAGAATTTGTATAATACAACCTCAATAAAATCACATAAATGATTTAGAAATTACAACAATAACATACACAATCCAAGTAAGTTGAATAATCATGAACAAGTATTACATGATTGTAATTTATAAGAGCCATATTCATGATAAAATATATTCGAACACTATTACGCCAATGGGTTTTAAAACATTAAGAAGGCATTTAACTTATGTACGTAATCGTGCATTTATTATATGATATGTAACTACTTTGAGATGATGCAACATGAGTTTATTGGGAGGAAAATTCAACATAGACCAGTTATTTAGAACAACATTCTCTACATTCTACACAGTAGGTGTACATGTAACAGTCTAATATACTATATACTTTTATATCACCTATAAGGCTATAAGTTATAGTTGACTTCAATTATATATGTTCAATACATCCATTGACTGTGTGACATAAGAATTTGTTGCCACATGTCGTTTTAGTGTGCCTGAAACTGATGTTGGAACTGCAACAAAGGAAGCGGAGGTGGATGCAACACCTTCAGCTTCACACGACACTGAGGCAGCGGAAACCGGTGGTGGTCTGGCGGCATCAGGCGGCAGCGTCAAGACAACTTTGGCTAGTGCTGGCCATACTTTGGAAGGATCCGAGTCTGAACTTGTTCTTAATCCACTAAGGCTTGCATTTGAGACCAAAAACCCGAAAGTCCTTGAGCTTGCATTGGATTGTCTTCACGTACGCCATTTTTGTTCTATTCTAGGTTCAATTATAGAATAAAGTACAAGAGATGTGTGCTCAAAGTTAATTGACATAAATCGTTGCAAGTGCAGAAACTCATTGCATATGATCATTTAGAGGGTGATCCTGGTCTAGAAAACGGTAAAAACGGTCCTCTGTTTACAGAGATTCTGAATATGGTCTGCAGCTGCGTTGACAATTCCTCACCAGACAGGTTTGTTTTTTCATTTTTTCCTTTTCGACTCGTGATTTTTTCGAAGAATGCCATCTTTTTACAATAACGTCTGTGGAAATTCATGCAGTACAACTCTTCAGGTTTTGAAAGTGCTACTTACTGCTGTTGCATCTGCCAAATTTAGAGGTAATCTGAATGTATGAAGGAGTTTTGTTGGTATATGCAATAAAATGCGCAATTAATTTTGCTTATGTAATTCTTCGTTTGTCTTCATTTTCTTATAAGCAGTTCATGGGGAAGCTTTGCTTGGGGTAATTAGAGTGTGTTACAACATTGCTCTTAATAGGTAACTAACTAACTAACAGTTAAATTTTGTTCCAGAGGTCATTTCACTTTTGGAAAAGTAAAATAATTAATAGTATATCTTCTGAATGCTTAGTAAAAGTCCTGTAAACCAAGCTACATCCAAGGCTATGCTAACCCAAATGATCAGCATAGTGTTCAGGCGAATGGAAATGGATCTGGTTTGTAATCTAGAATTCTTTATCGATTATTGTTTTTGTTCTACTCACAAGAAGAAAGTAGTAGACTGTATTATTTATTTTTTGCAATTCAGATGTCTGCAAATAAACAAAGCGGTTCACCCACAAAGGTTGAAGAAAGCTCTTCAAACGACACCCCTATTGCACCTCTGGAGGAGCTTCAAAATCTTGCTGGTGGGACCGACATACAGGTGCTTAGATGCTCATTCTTTTAAAAGCTTATGTTCCAAAAATTAGTTTCATTTAGTGGCGCAAAATTGCGATCCCTTCACTTCAATCTTTTGTTATATATAGGGTCTAGAGGCAGTTCTTGACAAGGCTGTGAAACTTGAAGATGGTGGAAAGACTACTCGGTATGTATATTTTTGCATTGAAACTGTTATTTCAATTTCTTGCATGATTTATGGTAATACTTATACTTTGTCTTGTTTTATTATTATTATTATTATTAAGTGGGACTGACCAAGAGAGCATGGGCATTGGACAACGTGATGCTTTGTTCCTTTTTCGTACCCTTTGCAAGGTTTCAAAATATTTATACATGCTTCTTGTAGACTTTTAGCTAGTGGGAATTTTGATTTTATTTTGGTTATTACAGATGGGTATGAAGGAAGATAATGATGAAGTTACTGTAAAGACACGTATTCTCTCTCTCGAACTTCTACAGGTTAACTGTTTTTAGTCCAAGCTTCTGATAATCGGATCCTTTATTTTGTTAATTGTGATAGTGAATCAATTAAAGATTGATGTCAAATTCAAAATTTATGGGCCCATTTCACTTAATATTTGTATGTGGGCCCTTTTGCAGGGGTTGTTGGAGGGGGTCAGCTACTCCTTCACTAAGAACTACACCATCATCGTCTCTGTTAAAGCTTACCTATCATACGTGTTACTACGCGCGTCAGTTTCACAATCCCCAGCCATCTTTCAAGTAAGTTGGATGCTTACATTAATGTTTTTTTTGTTAAGTTTATCAAGAAATTTCTTGCTTATAACATACATTTTTTCTATCTTGCCAGTACGCAACAGGAATTTTCTCCGTGCTATTGTTGCGTTTTAGGGAAAGCCTTAAGGTACCCACAAAGTTTAGACAGCCCAACTTTATAGATGTTTTTCTTTCTTTTTTTACTTCTTGCATTATTATTGATTTACAGGTGGAAATTGGTATCTTCTTTCCATTGATTGTTTTGAGATCTTTGGATAGCTCTGAATACCCACTTAACCTCAAATTAAGTGTTCTCCGGTATGGTTTTTTCTTAAAACTTGTTTCATATTTGTTTAAATTCTTGTTTTTTCATAGTTCATAGTATTCAGACCACTTTTCTCTCATGTGTTCTTATAAGTTATGACCTTTTTGTACAAAATTCAATCAAATTCCTGAACAGTTGTGTTCCTTATCTTCTTTACCTACTAAAAAACCTTGCAGAATGCTGGAGAAAGTTTGCAAGGATCCACAGATGCTCGTTGATCTTTATGTGAATTATGATTGTGATCTTGATGCTCCAAATTCATTTGAAAAAATGGTAATTTGTCACTTGGCTCCTTGGGTAATTTACTTAGTGCGTGGATGTGTTTATTGTTCTTGTCATTTTGTCTTGAAACTTAGGTGACGGCCCTATCAAGAATTGCGCAAGGGACTCAAAGTGTGGATCCAAACTCAGTTAATGCTACTCAAATTGGATTAATCAAAGGCTCATCACTTCAGGTTTATTTATATATCCTTGTTAAAAAGTTGTTTTTAACTTTTTTTTGCACACGTTTATGGAGGAACTGGTATTGTGTATTACTTTTACATGTTTTACTTTTGCTCCGCATGTTTTAGTGCCTTGTGAGCGTGTTAAAATCACTAGTTGACTGGGAGAAGCTGCGAAGAGAGTCAAAGCAAAATGAAGACCCAAAATCAGCTGAGGAAGATTCTTCAGCTACAGAGTCTCAAGACACTGGTGATGTAGCAAATAACTTTGAGAAAACCAAAGCTCATAAATCTACCATGGAAGCTGCAATTTCTGAGGTACTTTATAGTTCATATGGTTTGAATTTTTGAGGTCAAAGTGACTTCTTTTCTATTTCAAAAGATATACGAATATACTTTAGAATTTCACAGTGCTACATTTAGCTTTCTAGTAATTTTTAAGTATCAATAAAATGCAGTTCAACCGTCATCCTGTGAAGGGCATTGAATTTCTGAAATCGAATAGTTTGGTGGAGAATACGCCAATTTCAGTTGCTCAATTCCTCAGAAATACACCCAGCTTGGACAAGGTATGATTATTAGTCTAGTGCAATTTAAGATTCATGCAGAATTAGTTTTATTATTATTTTTATTATTCATGTATTTTCTTGACTTTTAGGCGATGATTGGTGATTACTTGGGTCAACATGAGGAATTTCCTCTTGCTGTAATGCATGCTTATGTTGATTCTATGAACTTTTCTGGAATGAAATTTCATGCTGCGATACGTGAATTTTTGAGAGGTTTTCGGCTTCCTGGTGAAGCACAGAAGATAGATCGTATAATGGAAAAGTTTGCAGAAGGTAAGCTTCTTTGTATGTTTTCTCTTGTCTTACTACTGGCTGTTGCTTATACGGTTCACTGTCTTTGTAGTTACTGTGCAGATAATCCAGGTCTTTTTAAGAACGCAGATACGGCTTATGTTCTTGCATATGCAGTTATAATGTTAAACACTGATGCTCATAATCCAATGGTGTATCCAAAAATGACTAAACCCGAGTTTGTGCGAATGAATGTGACAACTGATCCAGAAGAAAGTGCACCAACAGAACTTTTGGTGGAAATTTATGATTCAATTGTTAAAGAAGAGATAAAAATGAAAGATGACTTGGAGAAAAACAGCAAAAAGCCAGATTCTGAGGAAATAGGCGGGGGCATTATCGGTATTCTAAATCTGGCTCTCCCAAAACAGAAAAGTCAAACGGATAGACAGTCAGAGAGTGAAGCTATTATAAAACAAACACAAGCGATTTTTAGGAACCAAGGGGCAAAAAGGGGAACATTTTATACGTCACATAAAATTGAGCTTGTAAGACCCATGGTTGAAGCTGTAGGGTGGCCACTGCTTGCTACGTTTGCAGTAAGTATGGAGGAACGAGAAAATAAAAATAGAGTGTTTTCATGTATGGAAGGGTTTAAAGCCGGAATTCACATTACGCATGTGCTCGGAATGGATACCATGCGTTATGCTTTTTTGACATCACTCATCAGGTAATTTTACACATTTTGCCACCTCTATTCCTGATATATTCTCATGAAGTTATGCATTATGTGTTGCAGATACACTTTCTTACACGCACCCAAAGATATGCGTAGTAAAAATGTGGAAGCATTACGGACCTTGCTTGATATAAGTGACTCAGAGCCTGATGCACTCCAAGACACTTGGAATGCGGTTTTGGAGTGCACATCTCGGCTAGAATATATTGTATCTACTCCTGCTATGGCTGCAACCGTTATGTTTGGTTCTAACCAGATATCGAAGGATGCGGTACTCCAATCTTTAAGGGAACTGGCGGGAAAACCATCTGAGCAAGTGTTTGTGAATAGTGTTAAACTCCCGAGTGAGTCGGTGGTTGAGTTTTTTACCGCTTTGTGTAATGTTTCCGCTGAAGAGTTGAAGCAGAATCCAGCGCGTGTTTATAGCTTGCAAAAACTTGTGGAGATCAGTTACTACAATATGGCTCGTATTCGTATGGTAATCACTTCATCCAGTCAGTTATGCTTGATATTAGTGGTGGCAAGAGTGATTTAAACATGCATAAAACTTTGCAGGTATGGGCTAGAATATGGTCTGTTCTTGCTAATCATTTTATATCAGCTGGGAGCCATCATGAAGAGAAAATAGCAATGTATGCTATAGATTCTCTACGACAACTTGGCATGAAATACCTTGAGCGTGCAGAACTTGCCAATTTCACATTTCAAAATGACATCTTAAAACCATTTGTCGTGCTTATGAGGAATAGTCGGAGTGAATCAATCAGAAGATTAATTGTTGATTGCATTGTTCAGGTATGAGTATGCCCTCGGTTCCCAAAAGAAACAATAAAATTCTTTTGGCCATAGAATTAGATTTTTAAAAGTGATATATGATGGTTTTGAAGACAGATGATCAAATCAAAAGTTGGAAGCATTAAATCTGGTTGGCGAAGTGTTTTCATGATTTTCACAGCTGCTGCAGACGACGACTTAGAACCAATTGTTGAAAGTGCTTTTGAGAATGTAGAACAGGGTATTTTACATTTTTACTGATTATTAATATTAATGTCGTTATTTTCTTTTAAAGATAAATGGTTTTGACTTATCAATTTCAATCAAACTTGCAGTTATACTGGAACACTTTGATCAAGTTGTTGGTGACTGTTTTATGGACTGTGTCAATTGTCTAATTGGTTTTGCTAACAATAAAACTTCTCACCGCATCAGCTTGAAGGCAATCGCCCTTCTTCGCATATGCGAGGACCGACTTGCAGAGGTTTGTTTTTCTTCTAATGGGTATATTTGTTGTGTGTTGAAATGAGTCGGGTCGTGATACGATCCGACCCGGGTTAATACGGGTCAACGGACCTAACTCAAGACACCCACGTTTTCATGTTCATGCTAAACCATCCATTGCAACGTTTCCATGCATTATCCCATGTTTACAATAGTTAGTTATTTCCCATGTTTACAATAGTTAGTTATTTCCATTTCCATTTTGTATTTAAGAATTGTTTTGAGTTTAATGAAAGTAGAGAAGAAAATTGATGCAAAATTAGAGTCTTGTTCTTTATCTATTTCTTGGAGTTTAACCCACTCTACGGGTATCTATCGGGAGATTAGCCATCTCGAATCGGCTTACTAACAATGGTGCTTTCATTCACGTCCTCTCCTTCCCGCTCAAACAACCCGGCAAGTGAAGAGACACTCACCGAGTCCGAACAACTCCTGCAAACCGTCAACGTGATTTCCACCGTCCTCCAACCTGCCCTCGCCGCCCTCATCGACGCTATATTCCAAATTACGCTTGGCCACTCCACCAACACCGCCACAAAGACCGTTACCAAAACCTATCCTGTCGCTAAAAAGGTCACCCCGAAGTGTTCCGTTCCCCGTCCTCCCGCTAAAAAAGTCATCCCCAAGTGTTCCTTTCCCGACACCAATTTCCTCACGAACAACACAAACTCACCCTTGCTTGCTTGTTGGTGACTTGATATCCACCTACAATGACCACCACCATGGGTTTTTCCACGTTAAACAACCACCAAAACTAACACCAACACCAAACTTATCACCATCATTGGCTAAACATTTTTTGTGGCTTGGATTTTTGCACACTTCATTCAATGCTTTGGCAGGGTACTTGACGCTGATTTCAAATGCTTATGTTGGACCACGGGAATGGCGACCGCCGTGGCGGAAGGTTGTGACTAAACCAAACGCTTTTGGTAGAGTCGAATGGCGACCGCCATGGGATTTCATACCGTCCTTGAGGACAAGGACATTTTTTAGGGCGGGAGTATTGATACGATCCGACCCGGATTAATACGGGTCAACGGACCTAACTCAAGACACCCACGTTTTCATGTTCATGCTAAACCATCCATTGCACGTTTCCATGCATTATCCCATGTTTACAATAGTTATTTATTTCCCATGTTTACAATAGTTAGTTATTTTCCATTTCCATTTTGTATTTAAGATGTTTTGAGTTTAATGAAAGTAGAGAAGAAAATTGATGCAAAATTAGAGTCTTGTTCTTTATCTATTTCTTGGAGTTTAACCCACTCTACGGTATCTATCGGGAGATTAGCCATCTCGAATCGGCTTACTAACAGGTTGGGTTGACCCCACAAAACACGCTTTCTCCAAAAGTTAATCAATTTTTTATTATTCAGGGCCTTGTGCCAGGTGGCAGCCTGAAGCCCATTGATGACAATGCAGATGCAAGTGTCGATATTACTGAGCTTTATTGGTTCCCAATGCTGGCTGGTTTATCTGATCTGACATCTGATCCACGGCCCGAAGTCAGCAACTGTGCCCTAGAAGTGTTGTTTGACTTGTTGAACGAAAGAGGAAGTAAATTCTCAGCAAATTTCTGGGAAAGTATTTTCCACCGCGTTTTATTTCCCATTTTTGATCACATAAGACATGCTGGAAAAGAGACCGCATCTTATGGAGATGAATGGATTCGTGAAACTAGTATTCATTCGTTACAGTTGTTATGCAACCTCTTCAATACTTTTTACAAGGTATGTAGAAAGCTGAAATGTGTGTTTTAAATTCATATATTTCTCATTAAAATATTACAATTGTCTTGCAGGAGGTATCTTTCATGCTGCCCCCACTGCTAAATCTGCTCTTAGATTGTGCGAAAAAGACAGATCAATCAGTTGCATCAATTTCGCTTGCTGCATTGGTCCACCTCATAGAAGTTGGGGGACACCAATTCAGTGATAGTGATTGGGACACCTTGTTGAAAAGCATAAGGTGCATATGATCTGATCCATCTGATTGTCTTGTACTCTTGTCTTGTTGTTTGTCTTCTATTAATTTAATTTCTGTCTGTCTGTTGTTGTGTTGTATTGCTTTTATTGACATACATTGTTTTTGCAGAGATGCTTCATACACAACTCAACCCCTTGAGCTACTCAATGCTTTGGGTATAGAAAGTGGCAAGAGTAGAGTGGTTTTCTAGAGATTTGGAGGGTCCCGCAAATGATAATTCCTCAGTTGTGTCTGCTAATGGTAAGGGAATGGGCGAGCTGGGTCATGGGTCAAGATGGGTACATTTTTACGTGCTGGGTTAGGTTACGTTAGGGTGACCTGAAACACTGTCCAGAATTTTACGTTTTGATAGATTATTAACTGTCAAATATGATTACTAAAGTTTATAATATGTTATTTAATAGAAATATGTTCTTTAGCAAATGATTTGGGGAGTTATGCTTCAAAAAATACACTACAGACGATGTTTGACCTATTTGACTTTTTTCTTTCTATTTTATTAGAATTTTTTACCTCCTAGAGATATATGGTGCTCATGGGTTAAAATTGTCACCTCTAGCGTGTCCCAATTTGCTCCAAAGAAAGATACAATTTGACTTTTGAAGGTCAAATTGGCTTCTTTTTCATTTTAAGTTGGTACATCGTATTTAATCATAATGTTATACTTAAGAACAAGAGGAGTTGCAAGGTTTTGAAAGTTATAACTACTGAATTAAGAGTTAAGGAATATGTCCTTTTGGAACCAGATTTGTACTTAATCTTATTGCTAATAATAATTTTTTTTTGTAACAGGTCAAGTGCTAGATATTCAAGAAGGAAGGCCATCAATGGATCTGCATGAATCTGAAGGTCACATAATCAATTTTGAAATACACATCCAAACACAACATGACTATGTTATCTCTTTATATTGTTTATGTTGATAGATTAAGCCAAACATAATTGACAGTCACTTTTTGCAGGTCAAACACCTTCACCCGGAAAGGTCCGGAAAGCATCTGAATCTGCAGAATTCCAAAGAAGTCAAACAATTGGTCAACGACTAATGGGAAATATGATGGACAACCTCTTTGTTAGAACTTTTACATCTAAGCCCAAAAATCCGGCTTCAGATGTCGCGATACCAGCTTCACCATCCAAGGTAATTCGTTATTGGTTCGCATGCCCCATTTTTATAAATCCTCATACGAAGTTAGCGAGACCTGTAATCTAATATTCATTTATTCTCAAGTAATATAGCTCGGACCCACAAAATGAAATGTTAAATGATCCAATCAAGACCAAAATCATTTAGAACCTATCTATCAAACTCTAGAAATATATATCGGGTCAAGTAGATATTGTCATACATTATTTATACACTTCAATCTTGAATTGAAAAAGGAGTCATCTTTTGGCTTTTAACTTCTATATAAAAAACTTCGTTTTTTAAGTCATTACAAAGTTTACCATAAACATAAGGATGCGATATATATATTCTAAAACTATACCGGGCACATGCTCTAGCTTTTTTTTCTTTCTCATTTCTTTACTTTATGTTTTCTTCTTTCATTTATAACATATTTAATGTTTACTAATATGTTATTCACTTTCTTTAAAAAATGTCTTTTTCTATATGAATATTAATTTTATTTTTATTAGTTCTCATTATTTTTTTTGTCTTTCAAAATCTACTACAATTGTTAATAATATTAAGTACTATTTTATTTATGTTATTTTGTAAAGTCCAGTTAGTTTATATAAAAATATTTATTTAAATAATTTATCACAAATTAATAATTGTCCATCAGTGCTCAATAATAATTTTATTTATAACAGAATTACATCTCTTCTTTACTTAACAACCAACTTATTATAGTTATTAAAATCTTAATAAATTTTACAATTATATAATAGTGAATTATGCACCATCTAAAAAATCAGCGCTCTATTATATCTTTGTAGGGGCGTAGGAAAGTTTAACATTTAATGCAGTTCCCTATTTGTCAAAGTTACAACTAACAGTTACCATTATGCCCATCACTAATCCATGATAGCAGCTTTTATTTCACACAACTGAAACACATCCTAGTTATTGAATTTTTTTAATCTGTAAATTAACTTTTCATTATGGTTATTCACAGTCTATGGATGTTGTGGAACATGATACCGAAGATGTGACCGAAAGTCCATTCATGGGAATCATAAGGGGCAAATGTGTAACCCAGTTGCTACTACTAGGCGCCCTTGATAGCATCCAGGTAGACATTTTACTTTTTACATCTCTACTCTTGTACAATTATTTCATTAAATTTATTATTTTTACACATTAGAACCTCTTCACTTTATCCAAAAATATGCCAAACGGTCAAAAGAAAGATTGAATTTACTAACTTTTGACAAAACATGCAGAAAAAGTACTGGAGCAAGTTGAAGGCATATCAAAAGATTACAATATTGGAAATTTTGTTCTCTATGTTGGAGTTTTCCGCATCGTATAATTCATACACAAATCTCAGACTACGGATGCAACACATCTCTTCTGAAAGGTTAGTCCTGTGCATACATACGTACTTCATAGGACTCGTATTAAAAGTTCATGTGTTCTATCATTCTGACATGTGGTGTTTTGTAATTGGTCAGGCCGCCATTGAACCTTCTCCGCCAGGAGCTGGCAGGGACTTGCATTTATCTAGACGCCTTACAAAAAACAACTTCTCGGGTTGAACCAAATCAAAACGGTTCTCTTGATGAAACTGACGACGCTACAGTCAAGACTGATGCCGAAGAAAAACTCGTGTCTTTTTGTGGACAAGTACTAAAAGAAGCGTCTGATTTCCAGTCAAGTATTGGAGAGACAAATAACATGGAGATTCATCAAGTTCTGGGATTACGTTCCCCGATTATTGTTACGGTATATCACTGTTTTTTTGCCCTAATCTCACCGTTATATTGTATTCCGTTTGAAGGGTATTGTATTATGATAAATAGTCAAAATGCGCAGTCAAATGTTTTAATTTATGTGTGTGTGTGCGTATGTGCGTTTCAGGTTCTTAAGGGCATGTGTATAATGGACAGCCAGATATTCAAGAAACACCTCAGGAGTTTCTACCCTTTGATCACCAAACTTGTATGCTGTGAGCAGGTAAAATATAACTTTGTTAATTATTTTTTTGCACTGATTATCTATAATTGATTTGTAAACAAGGCTGGTGAAAAACTGTTTGGGTGAGTTGGAATTGTAATAACATGTTTATTTGATTTCAGATGTACATTCGTGGTGCGGTTGCCGATCTTTTCAGCATGCAACTAAACGGACTTGTGCAGTAGTGATTCATATTAGCGAGTAGCAATTGGATACTTTTTGAGCAGACATTAGCCGTGCGGTATCATTTTATTTTGTCTGTATTGTTTTTGTATTCGATGATGTATACAGGTGATGACTAGTTTTCTTGTAGCATATATACAAAACGATATGAAGTCTTAATGAGTTGTAGGACATGCTTGTTGAAACCTTAAATCAGATGTGGCAAAAGCTAGTTACTTGCTGGCTGACCTGTTGTGGTCTTCCTTTGTTATTAAAGTGCATTGGTCATGGCTTTAATTGAAGTGTTACTTGCTAGATTTAGTATTTACGAGTGTTTAATGGCCATAATACAGTTTGTTATTCTATTGCATCTTAAACAAATTATTATCGTTATTAAAGTGCATTGGTCATGGCTTTAATTGAAGCTTGTCCTGAGTTTCATAATATAAAACTTTTAATGAATGATTTTAAATCTAGTACTAAAGAAAGTTTTGATTATTGTTAGGATCGATGATCAGACTAATTCAAGTAGTTAATACGATTATATTATTGTTATACAGCGGAATAATTAGTTATTAGGTACAACTGTTTCATAATCAACACATCCTAGTTTGGACACTTATGTAAGAATAACCAAGGTTGATAATTCAAAAATCAAAAGCTTTTTACAGATTAAATACAGAACAACTAATTTTCTAGTTAAACAAGTTTAGCAAAAACAAGGATGTGATCTAGCAAATTTCATTTGAACTTAGTACACACCGAAAATTCACAAACTGAACTCATCTCGAACATCTTGATTCAATATTATCATTGCCCAAGCCGCGCTCAAACGAGTTTACTGAGATCCCTTTCTACTCATTGTCAGTTTAAAAATGACGTCGGACATCCGCTAACAGATTGTCTTCATCAAATGGGAGATGACCACATAGGCAGTAGCATTGCTTGATCATCAAAGAAATCATTATCATGAGTATGACCTTCATCAGTAGGTGATATACCATCAACATCAAGTCTTTCATCCTCATTTGTTAGCTACATAATCATAGGCAACTTACCCCATGAACTGACAAGTACCTTTTTAGGGGTTACTTGTTAAGGGAAACACTTCAGTAGTATATTTTCATTGCTTACAGGTAATCTTTAGTGGTAACTAACAGTTGCGAGTTACACTTTGAGTGATACAACACTTCAGTACCAAGCGGCTCATTATGTCAGCAACTTCATTCTTCAACACATAATCATCAACTATAAACTTACAGAGACAAAGCTCGCTAATCATTAGTTCTTAATACACTTGAACCCAACAATTATGTAATCTGTAACACTATTTGATAAAGTTAACGATGGCGAAAGAGATATAATTTTTTTTATGTTGTTTAGTTTAGATATAAAATTTTTACTACATAAAGACTAAACATTTTAAATTAGGTAACTACTATATGTGTTTCTGAAACTTTTGAGCTTTTATTTTATGATTACCATGATAGACTGAACTGATTTCGTCTAAAAACTTTGGTAATGATGCATAGCATTCATTTTTACGGTTTCTGTACCGATAGTATAATGAATCGAGTTGATACCAACTAAAAGCTAACCACGAACGTGTTTGCTTTTTTTTTCCCTTGACATTCAGGTATAAATTACATCATAAACTAAGTTGTATTCAGAATAGAGCATTTTTTCTATCGTAAGCTATATGAGTGACGATGCGGTACGTGTGTCATGACGAACCAAACCGATTCCAACCGAACAACATTGTGTATCAGTATTATCAGAATTGCTGCTGCTATTTGTTTTTATGGTTTTTGATTGATGTAAAACATGTGTTGATATCCTTTTGAGCATATTACAACTTTGTTTCTAAAATTCTCTTTCGCTTGCTATATCGAGTGCCGGTACCGTACCTATTACCTAATAAATCAAAGTGATATCGATCGAGTTCCACCACAACACACTGAGAATTCCATTATAATATTAATATAAAAATTAGTTAAAGTACCTTGTTAACCTGTATTCTTTTTATTGAAGTCTTGATTTAAACATTTGGGATGGAAAGGAAAGAGTACTTGTTAAATCAACCAACTATATAAACATTTTCAGATATGGAGCATTTCTGACAAGTTTTCAAAGTTTAAAGACGTAAATGTACAAAATGAAAAGATAAAGGGCTTCCAGTTGCCATTTTTTCCAAATTTCATCTGTGAATTTGTGAAACAGGCAAAGACGACGCCGTTTTCCATCAATCAACACACCGGTTTCTCCCGTCGATATTCATCTCCGGTGACCGTATATTATCCGGTATTTTGGCATCCCATGTATCTTTTTTCTAATTTATAGCTCTTGGTGTGTATATTAATCTTGATTGTTAGATTTGTGTTCGTAGACATTACATGATATAATCACTGAAACAGTATCGAATTATTTTAATCTGTATCTGTTTAACTAACTTAACTGGAAGTAGGTTGTTGGAATGCGATGGCGCTGAGCGTTTTTTGGTTGGTGGGTATACGATTAGGCTGGAGGATTTTGGTAAATCTCGTGACTGGAGACTGCACACCAACTGTTTGATAAAATGCTTGAATAAGATTTTACGCGAATTAATATTGTGGTACATTGGTAGTTTGGTACTGTGGTCGCTGATCAATTTTAAATGGGTTGCTAAGCATTTACAAACTACTACTTGAAGATTGTTGCTAATGAACAGATTTGTTTTTGAATTTGACTGTATCTCATGTGCACTAATCAAATATAATTTTTTTTCAAGAACGGATTATAAGTCTGCGATTAATTGGTTAATTGCCTATGTAAAGTTTCTATGCTTGGTTGGTGTATTGATTTTTACTAGCTACTATTTAGAGGTTTTCCTTGCTATGAAAAGAAGATTATATAAAAAAGGAAGGACACCCGTTTTGTTCTTTTGTGATCAAGACGGTAACGAGTATATACATCCATCTAGATGCATGTAACTTGCACTTTTGTATATCTTCACATGAATTAAGTTGTGTTATTGTTATGTGTTCTTGTAGATATATGGTTATCACTGGCTTGTAATGTTATTCTGTGTTGCTAATTCTAAGTGACTGATAACCACCAATAAGACTACATATAAAATAACTGAATATCGTACTGGTTGTAATCAGGAAGCTATATATGTTTTTTTTCCTAAGGGGGTTATTCTTCAAAGGACCTTCTTTATGACTAGCTTCATTTCTTCTGTTCGAATCTCTATTTATATCACTTTATAAGTGTATTTGATGGCATCTCATCATTGTCATAGATATATGTCTATGGGATGTTATCAAGCATGGTTATGTTAGTTGGCTGCTTGTTATATTGACATACACCGGTATAATGTGCTGGCCTTCGGGTTGGGTGACAGTTCTAAATCTTGGTAATCTTTTATACAGCTTGAAACATGCTGGTGGGGTTGGATCGACCTGAAATAATTTTTTTTTGTCAAAATCTTTTGACTCATTAATGAGTAACTACTTAACTAGCATGTCAAATACGATTATAATTTAAATTGCTTCATTTGATATCTAACTTCTTAATGAGATGATTTAGGATGCTTTGTCAACACATAATGTTTTTTTTCTTTACCGACCTGTAGCGTGTCTAAAGTCATCTTGCTTGGAAATCTTGGGAAGGACTCCCTTTTAGCATAAGTCTGGTGGGCTGGCACCGTCATGTACAGTCTATACTTCTACATGTTGGAAAAGGAGCGGAAAACAGCTCTTACACTCGTCCCAACTTTTCCATCATAATATATCTGAAATTGTTATTTTAGCAAAGTATAACTTCATTTACTATTTGGCAGGTTTACCATCTCATTTACACGGTCTTTGTGTTCCACCACCAACTGTCTCCAGACCTTTATGTCACTATTTCCAGCAACTGTTAATGCTTTGGATCTGATTTGCATTATCTAATTTGTCATCTTCCATTAAACGCTTTTTATTATTATGCCAGGGGTTTACTAGTACGAGAAGAGTACTTTCATCTGATGCAACCGCGGGTCCATCTCCTTTGACACCAACACTGGCTACAGGCAGTAGGCAAGCCGGAGCTGAAAAAGCCGTCTCTAAACCTTCAAAAGTGCAAGCGATTCTCAAAAACATAAAACAGGTTCTTCGTCAACTAATACGAAACCGAAAACCGGCGAATCATGGGCTATGTTACATATAAATTGGAATATAATAATATGATCACTTGATGGTTTCAGAGCCCAAAGAAGGGGAACTTGGTCACCATATTAGTCCGTGGCATGCGTGTTGAGGACGCGTTATTACGCGCATCAAAAACCGTCTACCAGGTGATAACTCTGCTGGTGGATAATGTTTAAATATTAAAAAAGTTATCAACTGTCTTGGGTTCTTGTAAAAGAATGAGAAGCAATATCCATGACCATAAAAGAAATTATAGATTTAGAGGTGATAAAAAGGGTGGGTTGGGTAAGTCAAGATGGGTTGACCCGCCAACCCATGCTTCAAAATTTACCATTACCTAAGATTGTTTCACTATAATTAAGAAAATTTTGTTGGCTCTTTTCTGTAGGTTATTCATTCAGCTGGGGCAAATGCCAGACACAATCATGGATTTGATGCAGATAGGCTTATTGTTGGTAATATACATTAAACCAAATTTCTTCCATCTTGAAAACTTGTTTTCCTTTATCTAACATGGTTTTACGTATTATAGCGGAAGCGTTTGTTGGTAAGGGATTATTCAAGAAACCAGTATCGTATCATGCAAAAGGAAGAAGTGGAGTAAGAGTGAGACCCGAGTATAGACTGACAGTTGTGCTACGAGTAATAACCTCAGATGAAGAAGCGGAAATTGCTAGACTAAAAGTCAACAATTTTACCAAACTCGCTAAACGAGAAAGGCGGCTTGTTCCTCATAAGCTTATCGAGACAACCCCAATATGGAACCCCAAAGGCAAAGCCACCAATCATGCAGCTGCTATGGCTGCATGAGATTGATAATTGATTCCATGAAGAATAACATGAGTTTCTGTTTTGTATCTTGATGGTTTGTGGAAACAATATGTTATTGTGATCAAAGTGAGAAACTTGAAAACTTATGAGATCGGAGAGAACTTTAGTGGTTGAATTTGAATTATGAGGGTTCTTAACACTAATCAATCTTATCTTTTTAGTATTTGCAAGAATGATCTTTCCATTCTCCTATGATTGATTCTATCCTACAAGAATGTTTCTTCGGTCCTCTTAGAGCTTGAGCTCTACTTGTTTCAAGCTTCATATCACTTGTTTTACAAATGAAGCCGGAGGATGTTATATTGTTATACCAACTTGTTCCGCGCGCCAAAATGCTTGCGCATGGCAAACTTATTGTTGCAATCATCTTGCATGTAGAACAAGCTTGTACAACATCATGACGTCACGCTTTGATAACCTTAATGTTGGACGCCTGAGAATTAACCTTAATGTTGGACGTCTGAGAATTAATTGAATGTTATGTTTTTGATGTATTATCTCACTTAGCTTTATGCTAACATATGTATGTACGTTTCTTCATTTAAGTCTCACGCCGAATGTTGAACGGTCCAAGTCTCGGATGGGAATCAAACATATTAACATTTTGGAAAAACTTGTCTTTTGAAAATGTTTTACTGTACATACTTAAGTCTTTAACTTTCGGTAAATAATATGATGTAAATGGTTTACAATGTTATGGAGAGACCCAAATTAGCCCCGTCTCTAAACCTTTGAAATCAAAGCACTACTCTGAAGACGTTAATCTTGAATTAAAGAGATAAGGATAAAGACGGGTTATAGATAATTCTTGGGGTATTATTATCGAGTCTTTTATATTTTTTTAGTGATAGATGTTAGGTTATTAGATAGATATGGTTATCTAGTTGGTTAATTTAGTTAATTAATGGAGTTTGAGTTGGGTTAAGAGTAGAATAAGTTCGGTATAAATAAACGGTTAGGGTTATTGTTTTGATGTGCTTTTCATTGATAAATAAATAAAGATTCGAACGAGATTGTTCACATCGTGTTTACGTGTACGATCAAGGGTCTGATTTCCAACCTTCTCAAAAGCATAAAATACTTTCTTCATAATTTATTCTAAAATAGAAAATGGGCTATTCGAATTTGGTTGGACTTGGACTCTTTTAGCCATGGGCTACGCCTATTATTGATAAGACCAGCCGACCATGTACAAATACAATGTTTTGGTCCTATGGAGAGTCTCAAAATCAAATTAGCCCTGTTTCATCATTTGACAAAGTTCAGATTTTGAAGACATTTTAAATTATAATTATATTTTGTTGTAGGATTATAAATATTAAGAAAACTGTAAATTGTGTTGTTGGGTGAACAACTTTGGGATGTACATAATTTCATGGTCTTAAAGTCACCAACCAAATTTCAGTAAGAGATTAGGTATGGTGATGCTTGAATTGAGTCAATTTAAACTAATTAGGTGTAGGATTACAATACATTTTTAAAGGAATATATTATTATGCCATAAATTATTTGGTGGTATTTTCTTTCAAAATTTAAAAAGATAAGCATTATGTAAAAATAATCATTTTTACATAACTTCGTATTTTTGGTAAATTTATATTTCAGAGTACAAATATGCAAAAGAAAAAAAAAAGAAAAACAATTTTGGGCTAAACGATAGTGTTATATTCACCTCAACAAGTTTTGGAGCTAGAGCCTAAAGCCTTCTTTAGGTTGGGTGTTTTGGGGGTCGTGGAGGGGTGTGTGGGGGCTGCCATGAGGGCAGTGGAGGCGCGTAGAAACCTCTCTTCACAAAATAGGCTGGTCACAAGCGTGGGTTAGGTCCCATAGCTAAAAGGATGGTTGATGTTGTGTTTTTTTATGAAGGATGGTTACACAGCCTATAGATTGGTGACGGAGGGGATGGTAATTTGGAGGATGATGGTTAAATGGAGGCTTAACAGTCAACACCATACCCATCAGCCTCACTATTTATAACTAAAATGTCAAACTCGTATTCTTTTCCTTAAAAAACCTCAAAGTTCATAAAAAAATCTAACAATTTTTGGTAATCAAAGGGTAAACAAGACCTTGTTGACCCCCTGATTCTATCCCTAAACTCAACATATGATATTATTCCTTAAAACACTAACATGTTGCATGGTACCAAACGTGTAAACATAAAATAACTGTTATTACCTTAACCGATCTTTAGTTAACATTCTATAAGTGATTAATTCTATCTTATTCTTAAAAGAATCGAATGAATTGAAAGTTCTTGTATGAAGTTATTAAGACATCATCAAAAGTTTTATTTAATATAAAAAATAAAAAAAGACATAAATAAAAAACATTTCCCTCTAAAATAAAAATCAAGAATAACAAAAACGAAGAAAGATGAGAGAGAAAACAAGAGCTTTGGCTCTCTCTTCCATTCACAAGCCCTAATTTTTTCAATCTTCAAATTCGTCATCTCCTCTTCTCAAACTTTTCTTCATTCAATTCGGTTACCTCAAACCAGATCTACAACTTCTTCCAAAACTCATAAACCATCTATTTCACATACACACGAAAACATCGATCAGCAGAACGTATGTACCGCGATCGAGGTGGATCGTCGGAGATGGTGGGTGGACCGTTCGATCGGAAACGAATGAATGAAGCGTTGGATAAACATTTGGAGAAGACATCGTCACCTAGAGTTTTCAATAGTAACAAAGAGAAAGAGAGATTGTCTATGCCTTCAACTTCTGGAGCTAAATCTCATCACGTGGATCATCATCGTGAGAAAAACAAGTCTGATGGTTCGTTTTCGGTTTATAATTGGTTGATTTGTTTGTTTTTCATTGTGAAATGTAATAGCTTTATGGTTTTGTTATTGTCTGTATGTGTATTATGTCTAGTGTGTTGTTTACTGGCTTTTAATTGATTAGCTATTACATTTAGATTGTTGTTACTGTTGAAAACAATAGGTTTACTTCATTACTGGTGCTACATATTTTATGGAACTTGTCTTAATGTTCATTTTGCATGAATTGGTGTGGTTCGTATACCGACACTAGCTTGTTTTATTAACTATCTGTTACATGTTTGATCAATTATATATTTCGTGCGGTTGTGCGTTGATTAGATGAGTTACCTGTTGGGGTGTGAAGACTTTGCGAGAAGGGAATGTTTCCATAATTAAGTTTTTTTTGTTAATCAAGATTGTAGCCCTAATTGTAACTCTATGAATATAGGCTTAAGCGTTGTAATTCTCTTGAGCTCCTGAATAATAAAGTTTCGTAGTTGTAGCAAGCAGGCATAGGTCATATCGACCTAATTACTATAAACCTTTATGTTCCGGTTTTCTTTCTGTTTGGTGTTCGTGTGCGTGCTCTATTTTTAACATTACTATTTTCATAACATGTTTGAGTGTATGATAAGTAGGACTCATTATGGTACAAGTATTAGCATTCAGTAAAGTCGAGGTGTAGCTAGCTACAACTTACGTAATTTATTGGTAGATTTGATTAGAACACTTTTATGTTTTGTCGTGACATCAACTTATCATCAGTCTTTTAGTTATACTTTTTTGTGTGGTGTATGGAACATGGTAGATTCACTTTTTGGTTTTTATTGCAGATGAATCGGAAACAGACAGTGAGGAGTCTGATGTTAGTGGTTCTGACGAGGATGATACATCTTGGATTTCATGGTTTTGCAATTTGCGAGGAAATGAATTTTTCTGTGAAGTTGATGATGATTACATTCAAGATGATTTTAATCTTTGTGGATTAAGCAGTCAAGTTCCTTATTTCGATTATGCCCTTGATCTAATCCTAGATGCAGAGTCTTCTCATGGTAAGATATCTATCTGATATCTGAATCTTTGGATATTAGACTAATTTTTTTTGGGGGTAGTTATGTTTATATCTCTAGGTGTTATGCTTATGCTTTACAGAATCAACATTATTGGGCGAACTTTTAGCATAAAACATATTGTGAGTGGAAACATACCTTTTAAGTTGACTAGTTGTGACATACCCCTTGAGTTGACTGTGTGAGTGTATGTTCTAAGTGATGTTCTGCTAAAACAGTTAATTGATTAATAAGTACATTATTAATTGGCAACATAACAATTGTTGCCGGTACACTTTGGCAAAAATATGGAAAATGGGAAAGCTCTCATATTAGTAGGGATGGCAAATGAACCCGAACGTGTCAGGCAAACTCAAAACTTGAAACATTTAGGATAAGCAATGGGATGGGTATCGGGATGGAACCGGGTATGGGATTAGTTTTAAAAGTTTCTTTGCAGGTACGGGACTGGTATGGTATTATGTCATACCCGCTAAGTAGTTAATGGGGTAAAAAAATCGGATATCGGTCAAGGACCGATATTCGAGGTATCAGTAATTGTGGTGGGATATCGGTCATGTTAATATCATGTAGAATTTTTATATATATATAGCAATTTAAGACTTAACAATTCACATATGTCTTCTACCAATAACAAATTTAACCTTTTGTAACTTGCAAAACACTAACACTTGTAGCAAGTAGGAACTGATTAAGACTTAAAACACCAACATTCAACACTAACAATTAAATATTAAGACTTAACTTTAATAGCAATAATAAGAAGAAAGACGAATGGTAGAACTAAGAAGAAAGGTACTAATATCGGGAAAATCGGTGATATATCGGTAAAAAATCTGTCAATATCGCCGATAATTATCGGTACCGATATTCTGACCAATTTTTGCACCGATATCTCACCAGGGGGGGATAACCGATATATCTCAATATTTACTACATAGGATACCCGGCTCGATTACTCGGAACATACATACTCGTTTACCTGAAGTCCTGAACTATACCTGCAAATATTTTTCTATTTCATTTTTGGTAATAGAATAATCTACTATTTCATTAAATTATAGTTGGTAAGAATTGTAAATGGGAATCCCAGCGGATATTTTTTAATGAACTAAGTTTGAATCGAGAAAAACACAGTAACCAGTAGTTGAATGACAATCAACGTGCTGTCATGTGTATGTTTGTTCATCATAAGTCATCCATGATTTGTAACAAAGTAAATCCATATTTTTAAATCAAATCAAAACAAAACCAACAAACTCATTAACTCTTCTTAGCAATATGCTAGTACAGACTTTTGCAATGTTACAAATATATCTTAGCATTAACAATGCATATTCATGTCATCCATCAATGATGTGGTAACAATTTTAGCTGCTAAAGTCTCAATCTATGTCTGAAAGTTTTATTTAATTGTTAGCTTTTTCTTAGATTTCTTGCAGTTTAAATAGTGATGATATTCTCTTTTGCATTCTCGACACATACTCGACGGGTATTGGGCCGGGTATGGGACATGGTTTTACAATCAGGTATGGGACTGGGTTTACCAATACGCGTCCCATGAAAATTGTTTCAATCTTCTGTTTTGCACAAAAGAGAATATTATCATCATCGAAAATTCAAGAAGTTTGAAGGTCAGTTACAAGGTTAACGGCCTTTATTTACAAATGGTAGGGATTTTGAGTAGTTTTTTCAGTTCAGAGTTTCTTAGTATTTTTTTTCCCGACTTCTATATTTCGGTTACATTTATAGAGATATCGATTACGGACATGTATGGTGTCTCAATAACCTTGCATATTAGATTATGATGCTGAGCCGATGCCTTTCATTGCAATATGGTAATTTGAGTTGCTAGTTATTGCTTAAAGCATGAAGTTATGCATGAGATGCTAGATTGTTTTTTTAAACGGCTGACATTTATTAAAAACAAGAAGATGCTAGATTGTACTATGCATATGTTGTTTGTTAAAGATATCTTGATAATTAATGAGGTTATGCAAGTTGTTGCAATATATAATATATCTGTGCTTTAGTTTAGATGCTGTCATGCTTGAGAAGCTAGATTGTATCCCATGATCTATTTTCTTTTCTATAGGCATTGTGTTAGTTAATGATGCATCATCATTGTCTATATTTAAGAAACTATTATAGTCACAGCTAAATTAATTTGAAATGTTGATTAATAATTAAAAACTAACTTATGTGGCATAAGCTGGAGATATGTTCACTGAAGAACAGAATGAACTGGTGGAATCAGCAGCTGAGATGTTGTATGGTCTGATTCATGTCCGTTACATATTAACCACCCGAGGAATGTCTGCAATGGTACACTTCTAAATCCCTCATTTCCGTTACCCTTTTCCCATTTTCTGATAAAAATAAGTTAAAAATTCATATTATAAATCTTATAGTTGGAGAAGTACAAAAATTATGATTTTGGAAGGTGCCCGAGAGTCTACTGCTGTGGTCAACCCTGTCTCCCTGTTGGTCAATCAGACATACCAAGATCAAGTACCGTGAAAATATATTGTCCAAAATGCGAAGATATTTACTACCCGCGATCAAAATATCAAGGCAGTATCCTTTTATATAATTTTTCATTGTTTCATTAGTTATAACTTATAAATGTTAATTTTGCGGAGTATAAGTTTATTTTTCTTTAACCTTTCATAGATATAGATGGTACTTATTTTGGAACCACATTCCCTCACTTGTTCCTGATGACTTATGGTCATCTGAAGCCACAAAAAGCTGCTCAGAGCTACGTTCCCAGAGTATTTGGCTTCAAGCTTCACAAACCATAACAAGGGTATGTCTGAATCATGTGAAAATTTGATTTGTATCATGATCTGAGATCATTTCTAGCTTGTATTGTATCCCAAAAAAAAAAAGAAAAGAAAAAAACTATTTAGGTGATTTAATGGAGTTGATGAAAAAAATGTTTTATCTTTGTAGCTCATAAATTTGTTCTTTATGTTATACTAGTAGAGTTAATATCATGTTCTGTACAAGTTAGTTTACGTAGTTTTTTTTTTCCAGTTTCAATCGTCGTAGACATGTTTCGTGTGTAGCTCTGTTATACGTCTATCTGGATGGTGATTTATGGTTATACGTCGTATATATTATGTCGTCATCTTTGGGTTGTGTGCTAGATTTATAAAATGTTTATGAAACCGTGCTTTAGTAGCTTTTTGCTTGGTTGAGTGTACTCTTTGGATTACAGTTTGTAGCATAGCTTTATTGCATGAATTGTTTGATGATTTAATGGGGTTAATGGAAAGATGATGTATCTTTGTAGCTCATATAGTGTTGCTTTTCTGTCATGAACTTATGATGTTTCATGAGTCTTTCCAAGCATTATATTTGGTTGTTAATGATGAAGTAACATTATATTTAAGAACTGAGCTCTAGATAAAAAGAGGTGAATTTTCATATTTTATTCTGTAGCTATGAAATATATTAATATTAATAAATTTAAGAGTAAAAATGCATGGATAGTCTCTGTGATTTGTTAAAATAACACCTTTAGTCTCTGACATTTGAAAATTACACTCCTGCTTTCTATGATTTGAAAATTACAATCCTTTGAAAATCAAACCGACCTCCACCTGCAACTAGCCGTGACGTACACGCAACTGAAGCCCTTAACCTCGTCTACCAACCTCCGCCGCGACGTACACGAAACTGAGTTGCTGCTGAGAGGATTGTGGTTGTTTTTTTCCGATGTGAAAGAGTAAGAATGATGAAGCTACTGTATATGGTGGTTGGTTGTTTGAGCTCTGGCGAGGTGGTTGTTGGTTGTTGTTTAAGTACCGATGAGGAGCGCTGTGTAATGTACGGTGGTTTGTAAAGAGGGGGGGGGGGGGTGGGTGGTTGGTGTGGGGTGAGGGTTAGTTTTTATTTTAAACAAATAAAATATGCGGGACCCATCATAATTGCTAAGTAAATAAAAGTTATTTATTTATTTATCATTTTTAATAGCACGGGTAGTTTAGTCATTGTTTGACAGGTCATTAATTATCCGAGTAACAATCGCAAATCACAGAGAGCAAGAGTGTAATTTTGAAATGTTAGGGACTAAAGGTATTATTTTAAAAATCACATGAACTATCCGTGGATTTTCCTCTGTAACTTTAATGTATGTACTTTATTTATCTAGACCTCTATAACCTCCTCAAATCGACGGCTTCTTTGATTACAATCTAGACCAAATGGCTCTTGCTCTTTATATAATTATCTTTTCTAACGAACTCTTTGATATCAAAAGGCAACCTGTTTCGATCATGATTCTCTTCCAACTTGTAACCACTATGATAAATGTATAACCCCTAGGAAAGAAGACTCACTAAACGAAGCACCACCGAAAGAAGACTCAAGAAACGAAGCACCACAAAGGGAATATGAGGAGTAAAAAACGCTAGTAGTATCCCAACCCGCCAAGACCACTAGTACTATCCCCACCGCCCTTTCCGCAATCCATATCATCACCAAACACAGGCAAAAAAATAAGGACCTCTTTCCCCCACCCTACATATGCAAATCTTGGGATTAATCCAATTTATATGATTGTTTGACATGAAAATTAGAAGATGACCATTTTGACTATACATTCTACCTGGATGGTCATTTCACTAAATTTATAAAAATACAACTATTTTTCTGTTTTAAATAATTATATGAAAGTATAAATTGGGTTAAAAGACATCATTTTTTACATAGATAATTGCCATTTGCACGACTTTGACATTAAAATTGCTTCTTGTTGTCATGTCTTCTATTGTGTTCAAGAATATCTATTAATGTTGGCACGTGTCATCTTTTTATCAGTCAAAGAGTGTGGGTTGTCATTTCAATGTGTATCTCTATTTGCCATGCCATAGGTCATCATAGAAGGGGACGATCGATACCATGCGTTTATTGGATTAATAATTTCATTTATATATCAAAATAATATTTTTTTTTTGTTCAAGATGGTCGATTAGTTATCCACGTCATCATACGAGGCAAGTCATTGTCGAGTCATCAATGCTTTTGGGACATTACACGGCAACGAGGGAAAAGGTCTATAATGATGGAACACTTTGTTTGATCATTTTCACCATTTAATACATGCTACTCTTTTATATTTTTTTATGAAGTTATTATAAAATCTTACCAATACAATGGTCAAACAATATTAATGTTTAATTAAATGAATTGCTCTCTTGGGAATTGAGTTGGTGGGTAAAATGGTACATATCTTTATTAAATTGGATTTTTCAATTATCTAACCCTGGGAATGTTTTGACTTCAATAATTGGCCTTCCTACTAAGAAACATATATTTTATTTGCTTTTATTCTTCAGGTAAATGAATATTAATGTGAAGCGCCTTTAAGACTATATGGTATTATGGTGAAGGAGGGCATAAAAAAAATATGAACCGTTACGTGACAACCTCATTAACATCTATTAGAAGAGTGGTATGGTGTCTAAAGTTATGGGATGGGATGAGGTGTGGAAGGATAACATGGTGTGACACGCAACATACACTTTTTATATTTATTTTATATCCAAAATATAAAACAAATCACCCAACCGACCAAACTCGGTCACGTCATCATCACCATACACCAGGCGTGGCAAAATTGTGCCACCCTTTCCCCCACTCCATCATCAACGCCGACTACGGGGTGGTGTAGCGGCATGGTGAGGCCTCTAAGCCTCTTCCCTGCCATCACATCATATGGTCTAACAGAGAAATTTATAAACCGAAATCAATATTTTAATTATTTATATAATAATAATAATAAGTTATTTGTAATAAAATTTAATATATATTTTACTTGATAAATTGATATTGATTCTTTTCGTATTTGTTCTGCCATCCAAGTAAATACGTTTTTTTATTTATGTATTAACATAAGAAATAAGAACCTTTTATTTTATTTATATTACAGTGAGTTGATTTGTGTTACATTATTGATATTTTTTTATGCAAGGATTAAAATAAAATAAAAAAAACAACCCCACCATCTAATTTGAAAAACTTTTTTATGTAAATTTTTCACAAGTACATGTGTTCTTGATAAGTTTACGAATGTTAATAACCCAAAATTGGGTTGGAAGATCTTTTTGTGTTTTTTAACATGCTTAAGAACTTTTAATATGCAAAAAAATAGGTGGAGAGATTTAAAAAAAAATAATAACATGAAACTATGTTGACCTTTATAGTATTAGATTTAGAAGAAAACGTAGCCAATTAACATGACATGCCATATTCAGATACTTTCAACATTTTGAAATATTAATAATTAATGATCAAATTATTTGAATATAAAACTTAAAAATAAAGGTAAAAAGGATCAGGCTATGGAAAAACACGATAAATATTAGAAGAGAAAATAAATAAGTCATTTGTTAAGTTTTAAATAAATTATCTATTACCAATATATATATATATATATATTACTTGTTAAAAGTTTTTTTTATTTGATTCACTAATTTTCTTGATAACAAAGGTTTTAAATAATGATTCGTTACTTTTGGGGTTACTTGTGATTATGTTGAAACATTATAAAAGTGACTTTTGATGAGCTTACATGTGAAGGGGTGCTTTTTTACTTGAATGGTTCATGTAGGATCAAAATGTTTACATCATTACCTCTTTTTGATGGTCTATGTTATTCCTATTTTCGAGGGTAAATTTGTCATAATCATAACATTCTTGATCGTATTAATAAAAATATAGAGTAGATATAAGGTAGTGTTTGGTATATAAGAATGAGAGATAAAAAGAAGGTGTTTGGTTGATCAATAGAATGAAATCATCCACTACATAAGGAATTTTGTTCTCACAATATTATCGTGATGGAATGCAAAAGAAAGTGTTTGATTGGTCAATAGAATAAAATCGTCCACTATACAAGACATTTTGTTCCGCAAAATCATTCTATCCCCCTCAACCCGCGTTTTTTTCATTACATTTCATTCCCTCTTTCACCTTTTATTAATAACACCACAACCCATCACCCACCGCCGCTATCGCCACCCACCGCCGCCATGATAGAAGGAACGAGCAAGGGCGGACGTGGGGGTGGGTGGGGAGAGGCCAGGGCCCGATATTCGAAGGCACATTATTTAGAAAAGACCCGATAGGTAAATATAAAAAAAGTTTAATAGCGTATACTCATACAAACACCAACATAGGTCCCACTTAGAAACAATTCTTATGGTTTAAATTAGTTATTAGCCAATTGGGATTAGGTTTAAACCTTTAGTGAGCCCAATGCCTAAACTCGTTAAGGTATAAGGGCACGTTTTTTCGAGCTCGAGCATAGTATACGAATTCTCAGGACTGCCCTAGAAACGAGACTTTGTTCTTAATTCCTTTTTTGTGCAATAACATAGAAATATTAACCTTTGTTGGTAGAGTGGATCCAAAATCCCCTACTCTTTATGTAATGTCTGTGTTTTTTGTTTCCTGCTAGCTTTTTGCTATTTTAAATGCAATTTGACAGTTAAAAAACATGTCTTCTGATGTTAAGTTAGAAACATAACACACACGTTTCTATTCATGTGTTATATCTCTAGGAGTATGTGTTTGTAAAATACTACTTTCGGCTAAAAATTAAAAGCCTCCAATTACAATGGTTCATGTTTTTCCTAGCCCGATGATCAATACATCAAAAAATATAATGCTTTTTACTTTTTGTAAACAGCTAACAACATTCAACAATTTATGAAAGAATACCTTAGTATCGCTAAACTACAATTACTTTTTAAAAAAAAATACTTTTTACTAAAATACCCTTCAACATCGGACTTAGCAGTTAGCCCCTACCCACGCATTCATCATATGCAAAAGCTTAAATTGATGTAAAGGTTCCATGTGACGAGATCTATTGATGTGATTTTATTGTTATTTATTTGAACTTTTTAAAAAGGTTTTGTAAGATACACTTTCCATTCTTTTTTGAATGAGTAAAAGTTCAAGTGTCAAAACAGTTATAGAAATGAAACTTAATTTTATAACAAATAATAGGAATATAACTTTAGTTTTTAATTAGTTTAGTAATGAATGTTTACTGGCTCAAATATAGTTCATTATTGTAAGAACTTTCCTTAATTTTATTACATTAAAATTTTATTATTTTGAAAAGATGAAATGAAATCTCATGTATCCTAGCTAATGAAACTAATATTTTAATTTTTAAATTACCTTTTAACAGTTATAACTATTACTTCATGATACTTATTGTCACATTCATTCGATTAAGAAAAGTATGATAAGAAAATATTGAACGTCATTGTTCTTTCCTGATCAAACTTAATATTTAATGAAATCGTTAAAAGGCGAACAAAAAATGAGTGACATTCCTAGAGGCAAACAAACATAAACCAACCGAGCAAACCTGAAATATCTAGAAATAAGTATTAAGGTATGAGACTAGATATGAGATTATTTTTAGAAATTTTCTCAGGACGCATGCCCTCATATGCGTAAACATTTTCTTTTTATATTTTGTTTAGTTCTGTTTTCAGGTATTACAATAATATACTAATCCATTGTCTTTTTTTTTTTCTTTCTAATTTCTAGTTTCTTGAATATTGGACATTTATAAAATTTTATCAAAATAAATAAATATTAGCATAATGAAAAAATATTATTTTGTTATTGTATTTAAACTTTCATTAGTAATATTTATCTATTATTATTAACTTTAATGGGCAATTGCTTATTTTCTCTAGTTTCTTCATAGATGTTCATGATATCCGCTATAGTCTTCAAGTTGCTCAACAACCATAAGAGTGTCAAACTCGACATCACCTCCCCACTTTCCCTCGCCATCGCCACCTATAGATCGAATCAAACCTAAATCCGCAAAGATCTAGCAAAGGGTTGACAAATAAATGGTTGTTGGTCTTCAAGGAACTAAAACAAATCTCAATTATTGTTTCGGGTAGGGTTCATTTTCTAATAGAACATCCAAGAATTTTTTTTTTAAAGGTTTATTATAACTATTTGAAATTTTGGATTTCTCGACTTTAAAAATATTAAGATCAAAGACAAGAGAATTAAAGATCAAAAAATCACTCTCAAACCAAAATAATTAAACCAAAACTTTTTTTTCACATTACGCGTAAAAAAATGCTTTAAAAGAAACATATATTATAAAAATATATTAGTCCCCTTTCTAAGAAACATCGGTACGCCTAAAGTCAGTGAAGTGAAGACTATTGTCATGAACGAGATCAGGTGAAAATTAACATTAGTTGTCTTTTTCTTAAAAAAAATAATATATTTGTGTCCTTTACTTTTTTTAATCAAAACTCAAAAGCTAAATAAGAGAAATAATAAAAAGCAATGATTTATTAGTATTACCCAACTACTAGCGAGAGGCAAAAATAAAACATTTCTCAAACCATTATACGAGCCCGGGCAAAAATGGACAAATTTATCTATAACATAAACCGTTGAGGTTTCATGGTACCCAAATTCAAAATAGTTTTGATCGAGTGTACGTTTCACAGATTCTAACTCATATCAATGCTTATACCAATTTCTTATTTGAGTTTAAGTTTAGCTCGACCACCCAAAATAACTTGATGACATCAAAATCACCAACATAAAGTAAGCTCATTTAGGCTCATGTATGTGTCTAGTCGAGTTTCAGTCGTTTATTATATAAGCTCAATTTAGGGTCAAGTTTGTTTAAACCAGTCTCATTCATCTTTCTAGTTGCTTCTAGCAAATCACATATTAGTTTCTTTTCGTGCAAGTTTATTTGTGAATGTTTTATTGGTGTGTGTTAAATCAACCACGTTTCAATGTCTCGATGTGAGGTTTAAACATCAGCCTCCTTCAGTTTGGTTGTATACCAACACCTCCTATTATAGGCTAAACATTATTTTTAATCAATGATATCAAGCTATTTTCATTTCTATTTATGTGACACGTTTCTCATGATGAAATTACATTATATAAATATAATATTTCTTCTTTACTTGTGTGTTACGAGCACCACATCCGATTTTTATTATTGACTAAATTGCAAATTGTTCATTTTTTTATTAGATATAAAGATTATTAAATTAACAATTGTTATTTATAATGAATATTATCTTTTGTAATGGTGGGGGATGGCAAAACAAAGGAAACATTCACATGAGACATTAAATTTGATAAGATAAGAGAGGTACCATATGATTTTTTCAAAATAGATAATTGAAAAAAAAAAAACGATTTGATGGTAATCATATGAAAAATCCTAGCCATCGGTAGAGTTTGATCCAACTGAGTTGAAATAGATGCCAAAATTGGTGCCTAGTGTTCAATTCGATTGTGTGATTGAGAAGAATCACAAGGAGAGAAGGAAGCTGATGAGAAGAATCATGATCGCATAAGGGGGAGGGGAGAAAACAACGACAATAAAATTCTTAAGGAAATACTTAGGCTCTGATATCATGTAAATTTTGAAAAATCCGCCATCAATTGTTGTATGGAAAACTATTTATATGAACTAATATTACAATACAAGTAAATGAATTATCACTAATTGCATAAACTATAAAAGAGTATATATTTAGGTTTAAAGTTGGATACAAAAAGGAAATTATAAGAGTAATGCAAATTTTAACAAGTTTTTCTAAGTTACAACTTTGACAACGTCATGAATATTGTTTCACATAAACTGTAGTACAATGTGCTCCGTCCCTTGTGGCTTATGTGGCCATTCCCGTCACAAGGGCATTTATGGAGAGTTATGTCTAATCGAATAATGCCCTATTACAAGGGCGGGATACGTGGGGTCCATTCGATAATTCAAGGTTTTTCAATCATTTTCAATGCATTAATGACTTAGGTGTTGTTTGTTTTTTAAGAGTTAAAATGTCTGCAGTCTACGAACTACACCTGCAAATATATGTAGAAGAAAAGGTGGACCTAACCTCTCTAGTTTTGCAAGAAGAATGTTGTTTGTTTTTTAACGTATGTGGACTTCTAAATAAACTGGTGGTGGTCTACGGATGGTGACGGTGGTGGTGGTGCTGCTGCTGGACAGTGATTGTGGGTGGTGGACGTGGACGGTGGGTGCTGGTGGACGGTGGTGGTGGTGGTGATGGACGGTGGTGGGTGGTGGTGGACGGTGGTGGTGGGTGCTGGTGTTTAACCCTCTTCGGACCTTAGAAGATCTTAGAAGTGCCTGGGCCGAGTCTGCATCAAAATGAGCTCACGCAGACGTTTTTTAATGAAACGTCTTCGTAAAAACAAACAGTCTGCAGATGGCAATGTCTCCGCGTGGTTTACGCGACGCAAACAGAAAAACCTGCACATGTCATTTTTAGAAAAACAAACACCACCTTATACATCATGCTCTTTGATAACTTGTGCACTGCATTTATTTTTAACTTTAGATTTAGTATTTCGTTAAAAACATTGTTTTTTAATTACTATTCAAAATTTTAATACAATATTTCAATATATAAAAATTATTTTGCGTTACTAAATCTTTTATAAATAACCTTGTTTGAAACAAAATACAATATGTTTAAAAAAAATAAATGTAAAATAGTGGTGAGAACGTAGAAATTTATAGAAATTTCATATATACTCTTATAAACTTGAAAAATTTTATATATACCCAACAAAAACGAAAATATCATTTATGCCCTTACAAAAACTTAAAATATCATATTTGCCCTTACAAAATAGTTAAAATATCAAATACACACAAGTTATTAAAAACCATCTAATAAGGAATCATTTTACACTTATTTTTTAACTTCTAAATTTCATATATGCTCATATTTTAACTTCATATTTTTATATAATACATTTGCAGCTTAAATTTATTTTTACCAATTTTTGTTTTTTTTTATATAAACAATAGTATTATACTATTATCCATATATATATATATATATATATATATATATATAATATTTAAGCTAAATAAATTAAGCTAGAAAAGAGTAAATATAATATATAAAGTTAAAGGTCATATATGAGATTTCAAAGTTATAAAAAATAAAAATAAAATTGTCTTTTATTAAATTATTTTTAAAGAATTGGGTATATATGATATTTCAACTATTTTATAAGAGTATATATGATATTTATAGTTTTGCAGGAATATATATATATATATATATATATATATATATAATATATATATATATAATATAATATTCTATAAGTTTATAGGGATATATATGAAATTGCTAACCTTTTTGAAGCATTTGTGAAAATCTGATATGAAAGTTAATTAGTAAGTGTGTTTATGAGTAGTCCTGGACAAATGTGAATATTCTTTTATCTATCAATTATCCGTAAACATTCAAACTGTCTCAAATAAAAAACGGTTAGGCACCATTAGTAAAAAAAAAACATAAGTCTTCAAAGAGGGATTAAAACTTGCAATTTATTTAAAAAAATAATAATAATATTTTGATTCCTCTATAAATAGAAAGGAACAAATTCAACAGCCACGACCATAAACTCAAGGAAGAAGACTCCTCCGCTCATTTACTTGAGATTCAACCCTGTCACATACTCATGCAACAACATTTCCACTCTAAACTATTTCATGTCTGTAAATGCATCAAAAGAAATCAGACATACAAATCGGAACAGATAGCACCGGAATCTCTTCCGATTTCAACCCCACCCCCACACTTCCTAACCAATCCCCCCCTCCAAATCTCTCTCTTTTCAAATCTAACTCATCTTTGCTCACAATTCACTCTGTTGATCATGTTCACCAACACCAAATTGTAGTTAATGATTCGATTCCGATTCAGTTACTAGATCAACTCCTCACAAACGCTCTGTTTTCTCGCAAACTGCAACGAATTCCTTAACAAATTCTGTTTGTAACAACCCCTTTACGACTAGTTCTAACCGTTTTCGCTTTTGCAGCCTGAAATTTACATTAATCTGCTTCGTTAACCGTCTCAGTCGCCTCAGCGACTGCGAACTCACCTCCTGTTGATTCTGCTACTGTCTGTTCCGGTTTTCTACTTCCTAGTATCGAATCCTACACGATCGTTGGTTCTTGATTTTTTATCCGCACTCGCGTTCTCAGCTGCGTTGTTGTTGTCGCTTAATCTCGCACTCCCTCGCTTACCGTCCATTCGGTTGTTTTTCGCTAGATCGTTCCCGATCAAGCTGACGCTGTGGAGAATGTTTCGTTCTCCAGGTCAGCATTGCCAGTGCTGTGGTCGATAGGGTCCAGACCGAAAATGGATGGCGGGTATGATTCGGGGTGTTGGGTGCAGACATATAACAATGGGGATGTGTACGAGGGTGAGTTTCATAAGGGGAGGTGTTCTGGGTGTGGGGTTTATTACTATTGTATGAGTGGGAGGTATGAGGGTGATTGGGTTGATGGGAAGTATGACGGTTACGGGGTGGAGACGTGGGCCAGGGGGAGTAGGTATCGGGGGCAGTATAGGGTCGGGGTGAGACATGGGTTTGGGGTGTATAGGTTCTACACTGGAGATGTTTACGCGGGTGAATGGTTAAATGGGCAGAGCCATGGGTGTGGAGTGCATACCTGTGAAGATGGAAGTAGGTATGTTGGAGAGTTTAAACAGGGTGGTAAACATGGTCTTGGACATTATCATTTCAGGTAACAAGTTTGGGCTTTGTAGACTTGTAGTGTTGTGGTTTCTTTATTCTTGATCTTGATCTTGAAGAGTGTGTAATGGATGTTTGTTTGCAGGAATGGGGATACATATGCCGGAGAATATTTTGCAGACAAGATGCATGGTTTTGGAGTGTATAGTTTTGCAAACGGGCATAGATATGAAGGATCTTGGCATGAAGGAAGACGGCAAGGGCTTGGAATGTACACTTTCAAGAACGGTGAAACACGTTCTGGCCATTGGCATAATGGGGTTCTTGATATCCCTAGTTCTCATAGTGCCACACAACCGGTGTCGCCTGTTGGGGTCTATCATTCTCGAGTTCTGAATGCAATCCAGGTAATTCGGCAGCCGGATTGGTTAAAACAAGTTCGGGTCAAAACAAGAGGTGTAAACAAGTCAATCTAAACAATAGACTTGTTGAAGCTCATGAGCCTAGTAAAGATCGGGCATAATCAACCCATGTTCGTTTATTAAACGTGCTTCAACTTAAGCTGGAGTGGCTCTGCTCGTTTACATTTATGGTCACAACATTCGGATACTTACGTCAAATATGATTTACAAAGTTTATATCACAAATTAAAAGTATGAATATATATAGCATCTGACATGACCTGGATGGACTTATTGTAACTAGATGTATTGTGAAATTGTTATCTTTGTTGCAACTAATGGAAGTGAACTGTTGTCGTAATGCTTTAGGAAGCACGGAGGGCAGCACAACGGGCGTATGATGTAACCAAAGTGGACGAAAGAGTTAACAGGGCAGTGGCAGCCGCCAACAGGTCTGCTAATGCTGCTAGAGTAGCTGCGGTGAAGGCAGTACAGAAACAGCTACCTGACAAAAGCAACTGTCACAAACTTCATAACATCTATCATTCTCAGCTAACAGTTTCCACCAGCCTAGCTTGTGACAGATTTTGAAGGCTAGTTATGTGGCGACATTACTCATGAGTATATATAAGTTTAGTTACTTGATTAGTGATAGCACTTAGAAAATGTTTTAAGCGCAGCTGGCTTTGTATGTCTAATATGAAATCAAGATCAAATATATGTTGGGTCTAAAAGATGTAAGCGGAGATATGGAATTCAAAGTCAAACCTTTTGCTTAAAATATGTCATTTGCAATGTAGCTTAGCATTAAACAAAAACAACAAAAAACCTTCAGAAATATGATAAAGGATTGAGAATTACAATAGATCAAGAAATGACTAAACCTAACTCTCGGTCTGCTCCCTCAGCCTACGGATGGTACTCCTGACGGTAACTGCACTAGCAGTGCTGCAAAAAAACGAAAACATAAGTTAGTGTTGTAATTATGAAAGAAAATTGGCAAAACTGTAAAGAAACAAGATTTTAATTACTTCAATGTATAAGCACCGCCTGCTTTCACTTTGCCACAATCTTTGCAGCCCCAGATTCCAACAGCCTTCCTTTTCACAGCATACTGCAAGAGATGAGTTTTACCAAAGGTTAGTGTGAGTTATGACACATTTATACACACGAAGAATGATGTACCTTTCCACAAAATTCACAGAAGAATTTGCTGTGCTGGCTGACTTCCATCTTCTTGATCTGCTTCCTCAAACTAGCACCATAACGGGTGCCTGTAAGTAAGATACTGAAAGTATTAGAAATCACAAAAACCCCGCAATACAATATACACAAAAAAAAGGTTCTCTTAAAGTGAATTTTCTATCATGCTTTAATTTTGAATAAAAACAATCATACACAAAGGTTAGTAAAATATAAGAAACAATAGATCAACAAGATTTCATGACGATTATGATAAAAAAAAAACCATGTTGAGTTTGTAGCTAGTTTTTCCTTTCAAGTTTATTGACCATGAAATGTAGAAGAAAGCGAACATATTCATATTTCATACCATACTTCCCAACAATGCCAGCCTTCTTGGTTCTCTTAGTCTGTGTAAAAGAAACAATCTTATTAATACATGAGCATAACAAAATGCTATAAGCAAAGCAACTTAAGAAACCCTAGAATTATACCATTTACATTATAAAGTAGACCGACAATAATTACATTTGGTATACACTAGATTAATATGTTAATTACTCAGCCATGTAACACGTGCACAACATAATCATTTATAGGTGCAGCACAAAGAAACACAAAACATAACATAAAATGAACTAAAACAACAAACACCAGACTCTCTTCCTCTATATTCTATCCACACATTTCAAACTATGAAACTAACTTTTCAGAACAATCATACAGCACACTATTGAATCTTGATCAAGTGAGCTGACTCTCACAAGCACCAATCATAATCAACTGGTCTGACAATTACAATCAACATACTTTCTTCTCATTGCAAACCAAACATTCCATAATGTGAACACTACCTAAATTTTTTCTTTTTATATACCTTCACAACACCAATGACTTGTCTATGGTTCAAAATCAGACAAACTGATAATATTAGCAGAAAAAAAAAACAAAAAAGTCTGCATTTTTTCAATGAAAAACCCCTAAAACCACAATTAATTCAAACAATTCATCGACAAACAAGTACAGTAAGAGCAATCAATTCATCAACAAACATGTAGAATAAGAACAAAGAGTGTATGTACCATGTCTTGAAGGTTGGTGAAATCGACTGAGACGGATTCTTGAGATTAGAAGCAACAAAAACCCTAGGTTTTGACTGTGTAGGAACAGATTATATGGACTGCATTGTTTTGGGCTTATAGTTGGGCCGGATTGTAAAAATTGGTGTCTCAAACAAGCTAAGTCCAACTTTGATGTTGATCCAGTCTTTTCAAAGGCCCTTTATTTTGTAATATTCGTGAATTTTATTTTATTTTATTTTATTTGGATTTTGAAGATTTGTAGAATAGCTGAATAGGATATAGAATATTGGTTCTGAGTATAACATTATTTAGTGTTCCAACAATCTCTTGTAACATGAATATGATGGTGTTTAGATACATAGGTTATGTAATGAGAACAACCTATTGAATCAAGTCCTAATCGATAATCAAACATAAATATGTGGCTAACTCCCACACTATTATTAGATTTTGATTATAAATCTCTACCCGGTACGCGTTATATATAGCTAACCTATCATGTTAGACTATAATTAGGAATCCTATTAATTAATTACATAATAATTATCTAACATAACTTGTATAGGATATTAGATAATTATCCACTAATTAATTAATACTGTTAATATGTCCACTCCTAAACTCGAGCTGATATTATATCTAGCCGCCTTCCACATATTGAAGCCATGAGTACGATTAGGAATTTCCAACATTATAACATAGATTTAGTCAAATGTCGACAATGTTATGCTATATACTTGAGTCCACTATGATAGGCGGAACATTTAGAAGACCAATGTCGGGCCAACATTCTTATTGGTAGGATCTTTTGTGGTTTGACATTTTAAATTATGTCACTTAGACTTGTAGAGCAAATAAGGGATTTAAAATAGCATCATCAGAGTTCTTCAGCATGCGGTAGTCGGCAAAAACACAACGGTATCTTTTTCTTGGTATTCTTTATTTGGAGGCAAATGCTATAAAAAACCAAATACTTTCTGTTTTTTTTTTCTCATTAAAGTCCTTTCACTTTATTTTGCACTTTAGAAGACCAACGTAGTTTCTTTTTTGTTTCATAAAAATCTCTCCACCTTTTTTCCACATAAAAAATCAACATGCTTTCTTTTTTGTCTCGTAAAAATTCTCCTAACCACTTTTTACACATAAAAGAACAACATGCTTTTACTCTTGTATTATATGACCTTGTGACCGTCAATATGTCAGTTTAGTTATTAAAGTAATAATAATTAATCAATATACTCTTGTATTAAGTAATAGTACTTTATCAATGTACTCTTGTATAAATTGATATAGTTTAACATTATATGATAATTACAGTATGGTCCTTCCAAGACAATATTTTGATGGATAATTTTGCCTTCTGTGATATATAAATATGGAGCCTTACTGATGCTTCTTAATTTCCAAATAATCAATACATTACATATTTTTCTCTGATGAAACAAGGAAGAACACCATATCTATAATATCTTCATCATAAATTCAACATCAGAGGATATTATAGAGCACTTTCATTATGGAATCATCAAACATGAAATCAAATCTTCCAATTATATGTTCTCTTATGTTCTTGGATCATGTTTTTTGTTGAATTAATCAACATAACAAACTAGTGGATTCATATTGATTCATCGGTTGTTAATGAATTATGCTTGTGAGGGATATTTTTTTATTGTCTATTGCAACCTTCTGTCAAATTGTTAAAACAGACTTTGACAGAACAGAACTCACTATTTATAAAGGAGGGAAAAGCTGTTGGGGACGATATGCGCAGGGTAATGATAATCAGTATGTTCATGACAAATTAGTTACAGGCAGATGCACTGATAATTTTTTAAAATACGGCTAAATCTTTCAGCTATTCTCTAGCACAGGTTTAGGTTCGGCCTCAGTGGGAAAATAAAAGGAGCACCTTTTTCATATAGATAGATATAGGATCTATGGGACAATTACTTAAAAGTACATTTTGTGCTACAGGCTATGGGGCAATTACTTAACAGGTTTAAAAGCACCTTTTTCAGAAGAAGCTTCTATGTAATGTGCCAATAACGAGGCGGTCCTTTAACTACATAATAGCGGTCCTCGTTATGGGGCGCCTCACTCAGAAGATGGCTATGGAAGTCCCTGCGCATAGAAACAGAAATACATAGACAAAATGATTTGTTACAATATGTGTCAAGCTTACATTTTATTTCATAATCTCGATAACAACAAACGATTTGATTGAGACTTTGGATCTTGTTATATCTCCAAGATATCAACATCTATATATACAGTCAAATACAAACAAACAAACATATAAACAAACAAACATATAAACAAACAAACATACCCAGTAATGTCCCACTCGTAAGGGTCTGGGAAGCGTGAGACACTTTACCTCTATACAGTCAAATAAACATCATAGTAATATGTTTAAAGCCGAAGTCTACAAGCAACTATCCTAAACTGTGAGAAGAGCGGGAAATCCTACGAATCGGTCTGTACACAACTAGAATGTGCGTTGGATCACAAGGAAAATGGCTTTGTATACATATCAAAAGGCTCGCATGAAGTCAGCTGTGGTTCCTGTCAACAAAAAGGATATACAATATTTACATAGTTGAAAAACTTACCGATCTGTTCCTAGGATATTTGTTATATATCTTGTAAACCTGTTAATATATTAATACCTGACTGAATCCACGACTTCCATTCCGTCCACCTCTTGGTGTGCGAATGGCATTATGCATTGAACTTAACAAGCTTCCATATGTTGATGCGTTTCCATGTTCTATAGCTTCTATAAAACAATATGTCATTGCTCCTGTTGATGTAATTTTTGATAAAGCCTACACCATAAAACTTCTCATTAGACTGACTGAATCCACCCGACCCGTCCATTTTGTAAAAATATTCTTTAAGACTGACCGATGTATCCGCAGATGTTTGATCATCATCACATCCGCTAATCGAAATGACTTCTCCTCCGCTGCTACCCTTCCATATGCCTGATTTAGGACGATGATCCTCCCATTCATAATGTCCAGTACTACCAAATTGTCACATAAAAAAGATAAAATAAAAATATGACAGATACATGAGAAAGAAAGTTATTTTTTCTTAATTAAATGAATATTATGAACATAAATTTCTGAGTAAAATGCCATTTTCGTCCTTGACGTTTGGCCAGTTTTGCGACTTTTGTCCAAAGGTTTATTTTTCCGCATCTAGATCCAAAGGGTTTAAAATCTTGCCATTTTCATCCGGCGCGTTAACTCCATCCATTTTTCTCCGTTAAGTGAAAAAGTCCATATTGCCCTTACATTAACAAAAAATACGGAAATACCCTTGACTTAATGAAGAAAAATGGATGGAGTTAACGAGCCAGATGAAAATGGCAAGATTTCAAACCTTTTGGATACAAATCCGGAAAAAACAAACCTTTGGACGAAAGTCGTAAAACTGGCCAAACCTTAGGGACGAAAACGAAATTTTACTCTAAAACTATTTTTACTTGTATTAGAAATGTACATTAAGTAAACATGTTACAAAGTCCGTACAAAACAACAAGAATTGTGTAACATACCGTCTTATGTATCACATTTAAAACACTATGTACGCATTCTGCAAAACCAACTTTGCGTCGAACTTAACTTCACTTTACTAGACATTTAAAAGTGGGTAATATGAACTCACGTATTCATTCTACAAAGGAATGGGAGGTCTAGCACAGTTCCACTGTGGCAAGAATCAATAATGGCATGAAGTCTGACCCCATATGGAAGAGGCCTCACAATGGTTGCGTTGATTTCATCGTCAATGATTATGCCATCGGTTTCGAAATCCAAGGGGCATAAGGTTTCGTCATAGCGGTCAAGCTCGTCCCCGTTGCGGTTCCTCTGGCGTGAACCGTGGCCCGAAAAGTGAAAAAGAAGTGAGTCGCCTTGTTGGCATCCTCTGATTAGCCAAGACAGTGCATTCCTCATGTTACGACCTGTTGGGATCATGCTAGGATCCGTTTCTTCCTCTGCAAATCATCAGCAGAGATCTCAATCCAATAATAGATATATTTTTCAATTTTATATTTCAAGCATCTGTCACATACGTATCTGAGATGTTTTTTTTTTCTAACCGTCTCTGACTTTAAAATTTGAGTTGACTTTATTGCCCTCCATACATAAAAGTCAACATTTCCAACAAGCAAACATACAAAATCATAAATCAAATTCTTACCAGTGAGCATAACAATGGAAGCTTCCGGAAACTGAAATTTCGTAATCAAGAGATGCTTCATATATTTAGCATCATTAATACACCCTTTCAATTCATGATTAGTATTCCTATACGACACACCAACGATCACCGCCTTCTTCCTGCCGTGTCCGGACGGCGGACTCCCCGCCGGAGCGTAACTGTATGGCAGTGGCGGAGCCGCATGTGTCGCAGCTGGACCGTTAATCACTGTATAACCGGTCGGGTACGACTGATCACGGCCGGAATAAGGAGGCCTGGGAGAGGATGGATCGGCGATGGGAGTAACGGCTTGACATATAGCGCATCTGATTGATTTGGCTTCTGGTGGAAGAGTCAATGGTGTCCGGCAATTGGAGCAGTTGACCAGCATATTCATTGTTGAGAGGGTAGGGTTTTGGTATTGTGAATAATGTGATTTGATAAATTTATATGTTGCTTTCAGAATAAGCGCGTTGACGTAATGTTGATGATGATGATGATGATGATACGAGTATACGACTATATAATAATTTTGAGTCTTAGTCAACAGCCTTTAGGTTCGAAATGTTGCCTCTAAACTCCAAGGTTTTGAGTTTTAACTTTTAAAGATGGTGTAACGGTTAGAAATTTGAATTTATCTGTTATAAGTTATGACATACTATTTTTGTTTAAATTAGTATAATGATTGATTTACCCAAAACAACTATGAAGAAAGTAACAATTTATTATTTATGTCTATATAACAATTATAATAAAATTATAATAAGAAGATGAATATATTTTTTTTTATTTAGTATAAACTTTTTAATTTAGAATTCATTAAGTTTAATTAGTGTATTTTGTTTATTTTACTTTAACTAAATTACTTTTCTACACTTAAATGGATTTTTTAACGAACATGTTAATATCGTTTTAAACATATTTTTTTATTTTTCTTTTTCTTTGTTATAATGAATGTGGTGAAGGTTTTTTTTTTTTTAATTTAGTTTTTTACCGAACGTGTTCATAAACTTTTTTTTGCTGTAACGAGTGCACCGAAATCGACTGAGTTTCTATCGTTTTTTTTTTTTCGTTTACCTTTTTTACCTTTGTTATTTACTATGTAGTTTTACTTTTTCTTATTATTTTGATGTTCAGAGCCGAGTTACGACGCAAATAACATAACACATTTAGATATCATTTGTAACACCCCAAAAACGAACTTGGAAATTAAACCAAGTTAATTGGAGTGAGTGGGTAAAGTACCGTTAGTGGTAAAAATTAACTCGTAAACATTAAGATTTAATCAAAACTAAATTGACGGACCAAAGTTGTCAAAAATGAAACTTGTGTTTTATAAACAATAAAAATTAAAACATAACACACACATAGTGTGTGTGTGTATGTCGATCATCAGGGGTGGAGACAAGGGAAACCCTTGTTCATCCAAGATCATCAAAATTGGAAGGGAAATTGAAGCTCAAACTTGTGCATGAACATAAATTATCGATCACCTAGACTAAGGGATCACAAGGTATGATTAAAAACCTAGATTGTTGAAAGTTGTAACTTGAGACAAGTAGATTCCTGCAATTAAATTGTTAGATTATAATTCAAAAATGAAATTGAGTGTATATGTATGCATTATTTCGTTTGATATAGTGAAATTATGAAATATTTAATGTATGATTATTTGTAGGTGATTAACAAGTAGATATTGAATTGGGTTTTTATAATATGATAAAGTTGATGATATGCCTATGTTTAGAATCATCATACATGATAGTAGTAGGAAGATAATTGAACAATTTATGAGTTTTAGTACATATTCATACTTTCCATAGAATGGATTTTGTATGAAATGATGAAATTGATGCCATATTAATGTTAATAGGTGCTTGAAATTATATTGTCTACTAGTTTGTATGTAGAACTTGATTAAATTAGGTACTCGGATGAATGTCTAGTAATATGATAAAATAGGTTTTACATAGAGATGAAAACACTTAATTCTAGCACAATAAATAGATAAATTAGCATTGATAATTGGAAGCTAAGCTAACTTGGTGTTAATTGTAACATTTGTTAAAACGGGTTTCGAAAACCTGCGCCAAATTATTAATAAAGTGTATATTTATGTCGTTTTGTTTTAGCATTTTGTTTATTGTTTAAAATATTAGAATCTAAAATATATAATTAATAATAAAAAATGATTTAAAATAATCTTAATGAAATAATAAAATAAATAATCAATTAAATATTTATAATTAATAATAACATATGATTTAAAATAGACTTAATAAAATAATAAAGTAAATAAAATCCAAAAAGGGTAAACCGGGAGTCAAACCCGGGTACCTCAGGTAAACACACACAACAAACACTACCGAGACACACGCACCATTTGGTAAGAAATTGAAATCAACTTATATATATATATATATATATATACGAACCCGAATGATTGCCTGCAAGTTCAAATCAGTGAACCCGCCAATCTCTTCCCTGTTTCTGGAATCCGGTAATTACCAGTTGTCGGTCCCCGTTAATCCTTTCCAAAATCTGAATCAATCCATCCTAATTGCAAGTAATCAATCAATTTGGTTTCTAAAACCGAAATCAAACACCCCCCCCCCCTTCAATCTATAAATACTGATTGTATTCTCACTGTTAAACTCGCTCACTTCTTCGAACCACACTGCTCTCACTCTTAAATTCCTCCGTCACCGGAAGCTCCGACTCGCCGGAACTCAACAGATCACCGACACCGCCTTCCCCGCCGGCTCTGTTCATACGGTTAGTACTCTTTCGTCGGTCAAATTCTCAACTCGTAAGCACTCATCATCAACCAAGAATACGCACCCACGGTGAGTGAATCTCTACGAATTCCCCTTTTTAGTCATGTTTTGGGGTGTATCATGTGTCGTATATTTTTAATATTTATTTAAACACTTGTGCTAACATCATCTTGTGATCAAATGTGTATAGTTGTTGTGTGATTATGTTTGGTTACATTTTATCATTTCAGTGCAATCATTTCATTAGGCCCATCAGTTCCTCGTGGGATACGGGTTGAGCATCAGGTGCCTCATTAGATCGGCTCCGTTTGATTGAGCCTTGATCTCAAGTACATCATTCATCATGTCATATGTTCATTGTGGATATAATGTGGTTTGTGATTAGTTATTTATATACATATGCTCACATGTGATTCATGCACAATTTTTATTTAACAACAATATAATTCAACTATTTAAATGTTTTTCTAAGGTTCACTCGCCAACTTTTGTTGACCCAAATCTTTTTGTTTTACGCATGATACAGGTGAACAAGCTGAAGAAAGAAACACATAGGAATGGCCTTAGAAGATTAAACAAAGTTATTGCGTATTGAACAATATTTTGGTTTTGTTTGTGCTTGTATGGATTTTGTGTTTGAATATTTGAAGTTTTAATTCCAATTTAATAAATATGAAACTTATTAGTAAATATCATGAGCTTTGGTGATAACCCAATCATGCCCCGACTTTTATTTCCGTTGCGGGTCGGGGTGTGACAGATTGGTATCAGAGCTTATGACTATAGGGATATAGGATAGGTTATTAGACCCTTGGACCCTATACTATAGTTGATTAGACTTTAATTGCTTATCTGTTAAATGCAAAATTTATGGTGTTTATATGTTTCATGTTTATTGTCCTACACAAATATATGCAAGCACATCCACTAATACATGTTAATATATGATGTTCATTATAGTTCATATCTCGATAACATACCACGCCTACGCAAGCACACACCTCACTATTCACAACTTTTATGATCTCTTTTGTAATGTTTTCATATTTTTCAAATCACATCAAAGTGAGTTTCCACGACGGACATGTAGTAACTGGAAGGGTACGAGTACCGGTAGTCGGAACGTCCTATCTAAGCTTGGCATTCGTATAAATCCAAAATAAAGGACCAGTTTGCCTACCTGGGGACTAACGATGAGAGTACGAAGGACCTAGTAGGCCAAAGCATGCTACACCAAACGTCGTGTGAACTAACCCCACTTTGAGTTGTCATTGTGTCTATACTTGGACGCCCTCCGACCTTACATCTCGCAATCATGTTTTACGATTTTCATTCGGGTGATGCGAGTGTTATCAAGCCGACACCGATGTGAACCCTACCAAGCCCAATAGTCATGGGGGCCACATGACTATACAGGCTATGGTATGGGAGACATTTGGAGGCCCAAACATGAGCAAGCCCAAGACATCCTATAGATGTAGTTAAGTTATTTTCTTTAGTTATTCATAAATGTTGTTTTTCATTCTTTTTACGACACATGACACCTAAAACTATCAAACTCACAATCTCCCTACATATATTCCTGTAGATGTCTGCTAGACACTTACGAGGTGGTAGAAGGTCAGGAAAGTCTAGCGAACGCATGGCCACTCAAATTGCTCAGCAAATGGCTGCGGTACTTCCTGACATTGTTTTGCAAGTTCAACAAGCTCTCGCCGCCAATCCCATCAACCCTACAAATCAAGAAGGCCAAAACTTCGCCAACCCTCCTCCCAAACCCACTAAATGCACCTACAAGCATTTCAAGTCCTGCGATCCCCCGAAATATGAAGGGACTGAAGGTGTCACCGCTCTCCTCCATTGGTTTGAGGAGATGGAAAACACTTTTCTCAATTGCGACTGTCCTGAGGATCGCAAGGTGCGTTACGCTACTGGACGTTTGTTTGCGGTAGCACATACCTGGTGGAACATGGAAAAGGGTAAGCGAGGTGTTGAAGATGCCATGGCCTTAACATGGGAAGAGTTAAGGGAAATTATGACGAGACGCTTCTGTCCAAGAAGCGAAATCAAAAAGCTAGAAGACGAATTTTACTCATTAAAGCAAAAGGAAGGAGACCACACCTCATACAACAAGAGATTTCTCGAGTTGAACTAGACGGTCCCCAACCTGTTTACTCCGCTATACCAATTGATCGAGCATTATATTCGAGGTCTCCCCTCGAAAATTCAAGATTCGGTTTTAAGTACTGCTCCCGCAACGCTCGAAGCCGCCATGGAATTAGCTACTGAACTTACAGAGAATCGCATCCGAAATGGTGATTTTAAAGATGAGAAGAAAAAGACACCTGTTGAAACTCCAACCTCAACCCAATCAGGTTCGTCCTCTAAATTCGCTGGTAAGAGGAAGCGAAATGGCAAAAATTTCGTCGTCACCCAAACCAATCCTCCCATCATTGCTGCCACAATCACACAAGTCGCCCCTCAAGCCGTACCATTCAAAAAGCCATGCATTGGTCCACACCCAAAATGCAACCGCTGCCAATATGATCATCCTCCTGAGAACCCTTGCCAATACTGCATAAGTTGTGGTCGTGCAGGTCACACTATCCAAACTTGCCGTACACTCCAAAGATCAAACCGCAACCAGCCTCAAGCCCAAACCAATAATCAAATGGTGGGCTAAGCCCAACAACCCTTACTTTTACCTATTGGTGGGCTAAGCCCAACAACCCTTACTTTTACCACATGCCCAACCCATGGCTCAACCCTACTACCAACCCAACTACCCAATAATGCAACCCATTAGAGCGTGTTTCAACTGTGGCGATCCAAACCATTTTTGAAATACTTGCCCACGCTTGGTGAACATCATCAATGCCCAAGCCCAAGCCAACCCGGTGAACCAAGCTAATCAAGCTAACCCACCTGCTAGAGGAAGGGCTTTCAACATCAACGCCAACCAAGAAAGGGCTGATAACAACGTGGTCAATGGTACGTACCTTATTAACGGTAGTTATGCATCCATATTGTTTGATACTGGTGCGGATAAGAGTTTCGTGTCTTTAGAATTCGAATCTATTCTCGATCTACCTCGTGTTAGTCTCGCTGAATCATTCATGGTGGAAGTTGCTGATGGAAAACCCATAACGTTAAACTCGATTATACGTGATTGTACTCTTACCCTTAATGATCACAATTTCTCGATTGATCTTATTACTATGAAATTGGATAGTTTCGATGTTATCATCGGTATGGACTAGCTCAGCCAGCATCACGCTGAAGTAGTTTGCCATGAAAAGTTTATTCGAATTCCCCTCGCCGGCGGTCAGACACTACGTATTTTTGGAGAAACTCCTTCGAAAGGGCTTAAATTGATGTCATGTCTTCAAGCTCGAATATATCTTCGCAAAGATTATGTCGCGTTTCTAGCTCACATCGTCAAGAAGGAAGGCAAGGAAAGGAAGCTCGAAGATATTCCAATCGTTAAAGAATTTCCTCAAGTTTTTCCCGACGACGTTTCAGGACAACCTCTTGTGCGAGAAGTCGAATTTCGAATCGATCTTGTACCTGGTGCTACACCAGTCGCAAAATCTCCCTATAGGTTAGCCCCATCTGAGATGCAAGAATTGGCTAGTCAGCTGCAAGAGCTGACTGACAAAGGATTCATACGTCCTAGCTCGTCGCCTTGGGGTGCACCTGTTCTTTTTGTAAAGAAGAAAGATGGAACTTTTCCCATGTGCATCGATTATAGAGAGCTCAACAAGTTGACTATCAAGAATCGCTATCCATTGCCTCGTATTGATGACCTCCTAGATCAACTTCAAGGTGCCACCTGTTTTTCAAAAATCGACCTTCGTTCTGGTTATCATCAACTTAGAGTGCGCGATGAAAATATTCAAAAAACTGCCTTTCGAACTCGTTATGGCCACTATGAATTCATGGTTATGCCTTTCGGGTTAACCAATGCTCCTGCTGTCTTCATGGATTTGATGAATAGGGTGTGCAAACCCTATCTCGACCGTTTTGTCATAGTCTTCATTGATGATATTCTTATCTACTCCAAGACCAAATCCGATCATGAGCGACATCTTCGATTTATTCTTACACTCTTGAGGACTGAAAAGATTTATGCTAAGTTCTCGAAATGTGAGTTCTGGTTAAAAGAGGTACAATTTCTTGGTCATGTCGTTAATGACAAAGGAATTCATGTCGACCCTTCAAAAATCAAGGCAGTACAAGAATGGCAAGCGCCACGTACTCCTACCGAAGTTAGGTCATTTCTTGGCTTGGCTGGTTATTATCGACGCTTCATTGCTAATTTTTCTCGTATCGCCGTTCCACTCACAGCCTTAACTCACAAAGGAAAACCCTTTAATTGGGGACCCAAGCAAGAGGAGGCATTCCAAATTTTGAAGCAAAAGCTTTGTGATGCACCTATCCTTACACTTCCTGATGGTTGCGAAGACTTTGTGGTTTATTGCGACGCGTCAGGGCAAGGGTTAGGTTGTGTTCTGATGCAAAGAGGAAAGGTGATAGCCTATGCCTCTAGGCAACTCAAAGTGCATGAGAAGAACTATACCACTCATGACCTAGAACTTGGAGCAGTCGTGTTCGCTCTAAAGATTTGGAGACACTATCTCTATGGCACCAAGTGTGAAATTTACACTGACCACAAGAGTCTTCAACATATCTTCAATCAAAAAGAGTTGAACATGAGGCAACGACGATGGGTCAAACTCTTTAATGATTACGACTGTGAAATACGATATCATCCCGGCAAAGCAAACGTTATGGCTGATGCACTCAGTCGAAGGGAATGTGCTAATTTTGTTCATCTTCTATGTTCTCAAATTGTAACCGACCTCAAAGATCGAATTCGGGCAGCTCAACATACTTCTGTAACGGAAAATGACGTACGCGATGAGCTGTCTTGTGGAGCCGAACTCAAAATAGAAACCAAATCCGACGATATTCTTTACTACTTAAATCGTATTTGGATACCTGATCGCGACAATCTTCGTGCCTTTCTCATGAATGAGGCTCACAAAACACGATACTCTATACATCTAGGAGTCGATAAGATGTATCAGGTCTAACGATACACCTACTGGTGGCCTGGCATGAAGAAAGATATCGCTATCTTTGTTTCCAAGTGTCTTAAATGCTCCAAGGTGAAAACTGAACATCAAAGACCTTCAGGGCTTCTTGTCCAACCCGAAATACCTGTATGGAAGTGGGAAAATATAACCATGGATTTCGTTACCGGGTTACCTTGCACCTCCAATGGGTATGACACCATATGGGTAATCATTGACCGTCTTACTAAATCAGCTCATTTCATTCCAATTCGCGAGGACTTCAAGAACGAGAAGTTAGCTCGTATCTATATCAATGAGATCGTAAGCCGTCATGGTGTACCTTTAAGTATCATTTCAGATCGAGACGGCCGCTTCACTTCACGAACATGGCAAGCCGTACAATCCGTTTTGGGTACACGTCTAGACCTCAACACTGCTTTTCACCCTCAAACTGATGGTCAATCTGAGCGCACCATACAAACCCTTGAAGACATGTTGCGCGCATGTGTCATAGACTTCAAAGGTAATTGGGACACTCACCTACCGTTAGTTGAATTCTCGTACAACAATAGCTGTCATTCAAGCATCGGTATGGCTCCTTTAAAGCTTTATATGGTCGTAAATGCCGATCTCCAGTATGTTGGCATGAAATTGGTGAAGCGCAAATCACTGGACCTGAACTAATTCAAGAAATGACTGGCAAAATTCTCTAAATTCGAAATAATCTTCTAGCTGTAACATTTGTCGAAAAACGGGTTTTTCCAAACCCGCTTCGTTTATTAATCGAATAATCAGTTTTAATTTTTGTTGCTCATTTAATGCTTATTTTAATTTTAAACAATACATAACTAATAAACATTTTAGGTTATGGAAATTAAAATTGTAAAAAAAATAAAATTAAAACAATTAAAAATAAAAATGGGCTGCCGGGTTTCGAACCTGGGTCAGCCGGAGAACCTTAACACCAAACACATAACCACTCCGCTACTTGATGCCTTTGTGAAATGTAGGAAACAAATAAAACATATGTTCACCTGAGAAACCACCTGTTTGCGCCAAAACTGAAATCGATATCGGCTTTCAACATTCCAGTCGATTGAGTGATTGTAATTCTTGATTATAACCGATAAACCGACATTCTTAATCAATTCAGCCTTGAATGAACTTGAATTCATGTGATGTTCGGTTTTAATAACCGAAAGCATTCACTTTCTGAATTACTCCAACAATATCAGTATCTCGCGACTCAATAACATTCACAGAACTTCTAATTTCACTTTTACTCTAATTTCTGATCGTCGGATTCGCTTTTTGAACTCGTCGGACTTTCGCCGGAAAACCGTGTCTTTCATCAAAACGGTAAGTTTCTCAATTCTTTCATCTTCTATCAGTTGGTAGGCTTTTGCTAACTCAAACCTTTCAATCAGAATCAATCCCAGGCGACGATATCAGATAATCAACACTCGCCGGAAGTTTTCTGAAAATTTCTAGATTCCGCTGTGAAACGGTATAATCATTCAAACCTTCTGATAACTCTTGTTTAGTCATTCAATTTCACAATCTGGTTAATCAAAACTATTAATTGGCCCGTTCAGACGGAGTTCATAAAACAGAGCCGACGACTTCGCCGGAGTTCTGAGAAAGATCATTTTTCCGGTATGTTCATTCCCAAAACCTTCCTTGTCCATTTCATTTTAATCAATTATATGTTTGTCAATCGAATTAACAAGATCAGTTGAATAATCGTTGTCTGTGTTTTTGAACGAAGAAGATGAAGTCGAACTAATGTATAAGTATAATTAAAACAAGATATATAACCGGGTTAGACACACAGTCCAGCGGTGGACTGTGTGCAAACAACTATCACACGTCTCGAGTTCGATCCCTGACCCAACCTCACTCTCTGAAATAAAAATGCTCTTTTTAAAAACTGAACCGGGTTAACTCACTGAAAGATGTTAAGTATAATAAAAACCAGAATATTAACCTGGTTAGACACACAGTCCAGCGGTGGACTGTGTGCAACGTTAACCCACAGGTCCCGGGTTCGAGACCTGATATGCACGCCGGTTCGATGGAATAAAAATCCTTTTTAAAATAAATGAATTTTGGAATAAATTAAAATGTATATAAATATAATTAAAAACAGAAATATTTCGGGTTAGACACGTAGCTCAGTTGGTAGAGCTGCGTGCACGCGTACGGGAGGTCACGAGTTCGAACCTCACTCAGTGCAAACAATATAAACGACCGAACCGGTCAACAAGTCAAAGTCAAATGGTCAACGGTCAAACCCAAAAAAAGTCAACATTTTTTTATAGTTTTATTTATTTATCTAATTTAAAAATCAAATAAAAATACTTAAAAATAATGTTTTTAAAGTAAGAAAATAACCTTAAACTCACAAAAATAAACCTAAAAACCTTATTAAAATTGTTAATAAAATCCACTTATTTACCGTACCTTTTCGTTATCATTTAGGTTAGTTAATTCTCGTCGATCAACCCTCTAAACTCGTGCGCACTCATCATCTTCAACCGAACGCACCCAATGTGAGTGAATCTCTACAAATTCCCCGATTTAATCACGTTTTTGGAGTGTATCATGTGTCTTATTATTTATTTCATTTAAACAATTGTGCATCCATCATATCCATGAACAAATATGTGTTCAATATGTATCAACTGTTTGTGTGGTTATCGTTTAGATTAAATTTATCATTTTCAGTACATACATTATCATAGGCCGCCGCTCCCCATTACCTATGAGCGTTGAGCTGTTCCCCATTACCTATGAGCGTGAACGAGGCGTTGCCAACATACGATCGGCTCCGTTTGATTGAGCCTTGATCGCACATACATTTATCATAGGCCGTCCGTTCCCCATTACCTATGAGCGTGAACGTGATGTTGCCAACGTATACAGTATCATTCATGTTATACATTCATGCAAGGTGGTTTGTTATTGTATGTTATTGTTTGTTATTGTTAATGTTATTGTATGTTTATTTACGTTTGCTCACATATGATTATTGCACAATTTTCCATAATAAATATAACAAGAAATCAATAATAAATGTTTTCTAACAAGGTTCACTCGCCAACTTATGTTGACCCAAAAACCCCCATTTTTACACATGATACAGGTAATCCAGCTGCAGCAAGAATCATATAGGATGGCTTAGAAGAATAAACCGGTTTAGACTTTGGATTGTTTTGTTGGTTATCTTTCTTTGTAATTGTATGAACTTGTTTGGAATTTTGAGGATGTAATTTTGAATTTAATAAATATGAAACATATTAGTAAACATCATGAGCTTTGGTGATAACCCAATTATGCCCCGACTCTTATTCCGCTGCGGGTCGGGGTGTGACAGATTGGTATCAGAGCATTGACTATAGGGATATAGGATAGGTTATTAGACTCTTAGAGCCTATACTATAGTTGATTTTTTTTTAAAAAGTTTGTGTGTTACATGCAAAATTCATGATGTCTATATGTTTTATGTTTATTGTTACATTCAATGTTATGCAAGCATGTTCATAAGTACATATTATTATACAATGCCTATCATGAATCATATTCTCATAACATATCATAACCATGAGAGCACACACCACACAATTTCTATGACTTTTACAACGATTTTTGTATTTTCAAATCACATCAAAGTGAGTTCTCATGATGGGCATGTAGTAACTGGAAGGGTACAAGTACCGGTAGTCGGAACGTCCTGTCTAGGCTTGGCATTCGTATAAATCCAAAATAAAGGACCAGTTTGCCTACCTGGGGACTAACGATGAGAGTACGAAGGACCTATTAGGCCAAAGCATGCTATACTAAACGTCGTGTGAGCTAACCCCACTTTGAGTTGTCATTGTGTCTACACCTGGACACCCTCCTACCATACATCTCGCAATCATATTTCATGGTTTTCATTCGGGTGATGCGAGTGTTAAACCGCCAATACCAATGTGAATCCTATTAAGCCAATAGCCATGGGGGCCCACATGACTATACAGGTGAAGGTATGGGGGACATTTGAGGCCCAACATGAGCAAACCCAAGACATCCTATGGATGTAGTTGCATTATTGATGTTTATGTTATTTTTTTTAAGACACATGACACCTAAAAAGACTCCATAAACTCACAATCTTCTTATGTATATTCCTGTAGATGTCGGCTAGGCAACAACGAGGGGGTAGAAGGTCAGGAAGGTCAAACGAACGCTTGGCCACCCAAATCGCAAAACAAATGGCCGCGGTGCTTCCTGACATTGTAGTTCAAGTCCAACAAGCTCTCGCCGCAAATCCCATCAATCCTCCCCAGCAAGAAGACAAGAACATCGGCAACCCTCCTTCCAAAAAGTGCTCATATAAACATTTCAAGTCTTGCGATCCTCCGAAATTTGAAGGGACCGAAGGTGTCACAGCTCTCCTCCACTGGTTTGAGGAAATGGAAAACACCTTCCTCAACTGCGATTGTCCCGAGGATCGCAAGGTACGTTACGCAACCGGGAGGCTATTTGGGGTAGCTCTTACCTGGTGGAATACTGAAAAGGGTAAAAGAGGAATCGAAGTTGCAATGGCCTTAACGTGGGAGGAGTTAAGGGAAATCATGACGAGACGCTTCTATCCTAGAAGCGAGATCAAAAAGTTAGAGGATGAATTTCATTCGTTGAAGCAAAAGGAGGGAGATCATACTTCCTACAACAAGAGGTTTTTAGAGTTGAACCAAATGGTCCCTAACTTGTTCACCCCAGTTTACCGCTTAGTCGAACACTATATTCGAGGTCTCCCCTCGAAAATTCAAGACTCAGTTCTCAGCACTTCGCTTGCAACACTTGAAGCTGCTATGGAACTAGCTACCGAGCTTACCGAGAATCGTATTCGCAACGGCAAATTTAAAGATGAGAAAAAGAAAGCCCCCGTTGAGGGCCAAACTTCAAACCATTCCACCTCCTCCTCAAAGTTTGCTAACAAGAGAAAACGAAAACACCAGAAACTTTGCTGTCACACAAACAAATTTCCCGATCCCTGCTGCACCCATTACCCAAGTTGCCCCCTCACCTGCACCATATAAAAGGCCATACTCCGGCCCATACCCAAAATGCAACCGTTGCCAATACCATCACTTTCCTGATCATCCCTGCCAACATTGCACCGGCTGTGGTCGCGCAGGTCACACCATTCAAACCTGTCGCGTACCTCAAGGAACGAACCGCCATCATCCCTCAACCCAAACCCACCATCAGATAGTGGGTCAGGCCCAACAACCTTTACTACTACCAACTACCCAACATGTAGCCTAATCCTACTACCAACCCAACTATCCCATGGTGCAACCTATGCGGGCTTGTTACAATTGTGGAGACCCAAACCACTTTAGAAACACTTGTCCACGCTTGGTGAACTTTATACATGCTCAAGCTCAAGCAAATCCGGTGAATCAAGCTAACCAAGCTCCTCCACCTGCTAGAGGAAGAGCTTTCAACATCAACGCCAATCAAGCTAGGGCCGACAACAACGTGGTTAACGGTACGTTTCTCATCAATGGTAGTTATGCATCCATGTTATTTGATACTGGCGCGGATAAGAGTTGCTGACGGAAAACCAGTCTCATTAAACTCTATTATACGCAATTGTACTCTCACCCTAAACGATCACGATTTTCCAGTTGACCTCATACCTATGAAGTTGGGAAGCTTTGACATTATAATTGGTATGGACTGGCTCAGCCAACATCATGCTGAAGTTGTATGCCGCGAAAAGTTTATACGCATTCCTCTTACAAACGGTCAGACTCTTCGAATCTTTGGAGAAACCCCTTCGAAAGGGCTCAAATTAATGTCCTGTCTTCAAGCCCGAAAATATATCCGCAAGAATTATGTCGCATTTCTAACTCATGTCATCAAAAAGGGAACCAAGGAGAAGAAACTTGAAGACATCCCAGTAGTAAAGATTTTCCGCAAGTTTTTCCTGACGACATTTCAGGTGTCACACACCCGACCCGCAGCGGAATAAGAGTCGGGGCATAATTGGGTTATCACCAAAGCTCATGACATTTACTAATATGTTTCATATTTAATAAAGTCAAAGTTACATTTCCAAAAATCCAAACATGTTCATTCAATACAAAGAAAATAAACCAACATAACAATCCCAACTCTAAATCGTTTTATTCTTCTAGTCCAAGTCATATGTGTTCCTAGCTGCTGCTGGTTCACCTGTATCATGTGTAAAAATGGGAGTTTTTGGGTCAACATAAGTTGGCGAGTGAACCTTATTAGATAAACATTTATTAATAAATTAATTGTTAGTTTATCAATGGAAATTTGTGCATAATCATAGATGAGCAAATGTAAATAATCAAGCAATGGCAAATAGCAGTCACACTATAACATACAATAACATATGACAGCATACATGAACATACCAACATCATACTGTAAATAACATAAATGAAACTGTGCGATCAAGGCTCAATCAAACGGAGCCGATCGTATTGCATGTACTGAAAATGAAAATGTCTGTGCGATCAAGGCTCAATCAAACGGAGCCGATCGTATGTGGGCACGCCAGGTTCAACCTCATAATGAAATGGGGAACATGCTCAACGCTCATAATGTAATGGGGAGCGGCGGCCTATGAAATTGCATGTACTGAAAATAATAAACTTGCATCCAACAATAACTACACAACAGAAACAAACTGAATACACATGTTCATGATATGATGTATGCACAATGGTTTAACTATAATATATATACAAAGACACATGATACACCCCAAAACGTGATTAAAACGGGGAATTTGTAAAGATTCACTCACCTTGGGTGCGTTGGATTGGAGATGGTGATATGCGCACGAATTAGATGAGCGGAACAACGAGGTTTACTAACCTAAATAATAACGGAAAATATATTAAATGAGTGGATTTTATTAAGGATTTTAATGAAATTTTTAGATATATTTTTGTGAGTTTAAGGCTATTTTCTATCTTTAAAAATGTTATTTTTTAGTATTTTTAATTAATTTTTAAATTAAATTAAATAAATAAAAATATAAAAAAAATTGTTTATTTTGCGTTTGTAACATCCGTCAAAAAACGGATTTACCAAACCCGCTCCGTTTATCAACCGAACAGTCAGTTAAAATTTTCGTTGCGAATTAAATGCCCAAAATAATTTTAAACGATACATAATCAATTATTAAACGGGATTATATAAGTTGTTTTTGAAAAACTGTTGAAAATCGCAAAATAAAAATATTTTGGTTCTGCGCGGGATTCGAACCCGGGTCAGTAACCGGTTCACAAACAAACTTAACACACGCGCACAAACCACTGCGCCACTGATGTCTTTTGTTAATTATTAAGATCATTAAATTCATATCATGACTTTCCAAATTCAAAACCGGCGCCCAAAGTTCAGTCGTCGGAAATCCCGGCAATCTCGCGAGTATTTAACGAATCCTTCCGTTATAACGTAAACTTTAAACCTATATCGGTTATAACCGACGTTTGAGTCCGCGACACCATCTATAACCGCCGGAGAAATTCAAACCAATGAATCCAGTTGGAAATCGGGCCAAATACATCGACGATTTGCCCTATAAAAACCACCTCGAACCTCTGCAAACACTTTCGCTCAAAACCACACCCTTTCTCGGCGAAAACTCTCTCGCCGGAATTTTTCTGTTTGTCGTTGGAAAACCGGTTTCCCCATTTCCGAGCCTTACTGAACCCCCTAAGCTTATACCGAAGTCACCCATACCTTTTTCAAACTTTCTGAAGGCTCGCTGCTGCAAGACACCTGACGCCGGAGCCAATTGCTGTCGCCGGAGTTCTGCCGGAAAACAGAGGAAGATAGTCGGTATACCTCACGCCTAATTTCCTTTCTTTTTATTTATATCTCATCTTTGATTAATCATAAAACGCTGAAGAACCTGATTTAACACATCGAACCAGTCGGATTTTCCGACTCTGGTTAAAATCCGACGAAGAAGACGATGAACCTGTAACTCATAAGTATAATTTAAATCAAGAAATAACTCGGGTTAGACACACAGTCCAGCGGTGGACTGTGTGCACAATAAACACACAAAGGTCTCGAGTTCGAATCCTGTTCCACACACGCTGCGTAAATAAAAATGTTCTTTTTGTTAACTGAACCGGATTCATTTTTATATATATGTTAAGTATATTAATAATCGGAAAAATAACCAAATTAGACACACAGTCCAGTGGTGGACTGTGTGTATGTTTAATCAAAGTGCACGAGTTCGAGTCCGGTCTTCTGCATCGACCCGGACAATTATTAAGCTTTTTAAATAAGTCAGAAATGAAAATAATTAATTTGTGTTTAAGTATAATAAAAATCAGTTAAGTAAACAAGTTGTACACACAGTCCAGCGGTGGACTGTGTGTTATCATAACTCACAGGTCCCGGGTTCGAGACCTGTGGAGCGCACCGTCCGATTCACTTAAATTGTTTTTAAAATAAAAGGATTTTTCTGTTTAACATAATTAATATATAAATATAATTAAAAACAGATATATGACGGGTTAGACACGTAGCTCAGTTGGTAGAGCTGCGTGCACGCGTACGGGAGGTCTCGGGTTCGAGCCTCACTCAGCGCACAACAATACGATTCGAACCGGTCAAAGTCAACGGTCAACCGGTCAAAGTCAACGGTCAACTGTAGCAAAAATCAAATTTTTTTATTTATTTTTATTTAATTATTTTAATTAAAAATCAATTAAAAAATACTTAAAAATAACATTTTTAAGGTTAGAAAATAGCCTTAAACTCACAAAAATACACCCAACAATCCTACTAAAATAAATTAATAAAATCCGTTTACTTACCAAACCATAATGCGATTTATCTAGGTTAATCTCACTCGTGGTTAAAACCACTTCGCGTGCATTCAACATCATCAACCGAACGCACCCACTGTGAGTGAATCTTACAACTCCCCTTTTTAATTACACGTTTTGGGGTGTGTCATGTGTTTCAAATAATTAACTCGTTTATTTAAATTTGTGCCATACCATATCATGACCTAAACTTAGATTGTTTATATTGTTGTGATTACTTATTTCATTTTGTCAAATTATATGAAATTCATTCATTAAGCCCATCAGTTCCTCGCGGGAGACGAGTTGATCAACGCGTGCCTCAAAACCAATTCTTTATTGTTCATGTGTGTATCATTGAGTTTATATTGTTTGTAGTTGTGTCATTCATATATTCATGTTTAGGCAATTCATTCATTAGGCCCATCAGTTCCTCGTGAGAGACGAGTAGAGCAACGCGTGCCTCTAAATGTTCCATTATTGTTCATGTGTGATTTATTTAATATCTAATGATTGTTGAATAAGTTTACATCTATTTTTACTCATGTTTGGTTGTGCACATATTTCATAATCAATTTAAGAAACTTGTTCAAATGTTTTTCCATAGGATTCACTCGCCAACTTTATGTTGATCCAAAACCTTTTTACACATGATACAGGTGAACAGGTTGAAGCAAAGAAAACATAGGAAATGCCTTAGAAGAGAACAAAGATGCTTAGATTGATAGCTAGAACATGTTGTAACATTTATTGTAAATTTCCATTAAATTGTATTTAATAAATATGAAACGCATAATAAATGTCATGAGCTTTGATGATAACCCAATCATGCCCCGATCACCTTTTCCGCTGCGGGTCGGGGTGTGACAGCGTTGACCGTTGACCGTTGACCTGTTGACTTGTTGACCGGTTCGGTCAAGAGCATGGTTTGCCCTGGGTGAGGCTCGAACCCGAGACCTCCCGTACGCGTGCACGCAGCTCTACCAACTGAGCTACGTGTCTAACCTGAAATAATCTTGTTTTTAATTATATTTATACACTTATTCATTTTAACCGAAATTCTTTTTAATTTCAAAAACATTTTAATTCAACGGACCGGTGCAAGTGACGGGTTTCGAAGCGCGACGTATGGTTTATGTTGCACACAGTCCACCGCTGGACTGTGTGTCTAACCTGGTTATTATCTCGGTTTTTATTATACTTAACAACTAACTGAGTTATCCCGGTTTAGTTTTTTTTAACAAAAAGACATTTTATTATATAAGGAGTGCGTATAGCAGGAATCGAACTCGGGACGTGCGTTTGTATTTTGCACACAGTCCACCGCTGGACTGTGTGTCTAACCCGTTCATTTTACTAGTTTTAAATATACTTATAACTTAGTTAGCTTCGTCTTCTTCATTCTAATTACAGTCAATCTGATTTACTATCTCGTTCCTTGTGTTTACGATTTACAGACATTATTAAATCTTAAATGAAAAGGCAGAGACGGTAATTAGAGGTGAACATACCGATGAACGGTTTATTTCAGATTTCCGGCGATGTGTCGGTTCCTGTTTTTATGCTCTTCAACTGAACAAGATAATTAACTATTTTGATTAGTCGAATGTGGAATTGAAGTGATAAACAAACGTTATCGATGTGTTTGAAGACCCTTACCGTTTCACAGACGGAATTAGAAATTTTCAGGGGAGTTCCGGCGAACTGGAATTAGTTGAATACAGCGCCTGAATTCGATTTCAATTGAGAGGTTTAGGTTAGAAATAGTCTAATAATTGTTGAACTGCAATAATATTGAGAGAATTACCGTTTGAGAATGAATACGGTTTTCCGGCGGGATTTGCAGAAAATTCCGGCGAACTGATTTAAGCGTTCTGATGGTCTGAAAATGTGACGAAAATGAAATGGAGTAAGGTTATGACGTTTCTGAGTCGCGAGAGTGAGCTTGGATTGAAGTATTCAGGATTTGATTGCTTTTCGGTTATGAAGGCCGATAATGATGAGACTTGATGCTCAATCAATTCTGAATTGATTAAAGACATCGGTTCATCGGTTATGAACGTGAATACGCGAGAAATCAAACGATTTGACGATTGCTTTGCCGTTTTCCGTTTCTCAGTTGGCGGAACCGGTTTAACTTAGTCTGTATATAAATCTCATTTGTTTCCTAGTGAAAACAGAAAACACAATGTGGCGGAGTGGTGATGTGAGTGTGTGTTAAAGCGTTGGAGTGTGTCTTGGCTGCCCCGGGTTCGAGTCCCGGCAGCAACATAATTTTTTTATTTATTTTATTTTAGCTTTTTATCAAATATAATTTTTATAGTTTAGTCTATTTATTAATTATGTATCGTTTTATATGTAAATAATCATAAATATTCAATGTAAATTTTATAACTCGATATTCGATTACAAAACGGAGCGGGTTTTGAAAACCCGATTTTCACAAATGTTACAGTATCCCCTACTTTTAGGAATTTCGTCCCGAAATTTAAGTAGTTGAAGTAGTAGGAAAAAGATGCGGGTATTTTTCACGCATTGAGTCTTCACGTTCCCAAGTAAACTCAGGTCCCCGTTTCGACTCCCAGCGTACCCTAACAATTGGAATGCGACTTCGTCGAAGACGTTTCTCCCCGTAGTCCATGATCTCCACTGGTCTTTCAATAAAATGCATAGATTCATCAATCTGAATATCTTCCAGCGGAATATGGAGATTCTCATCAGCGACGCACTTCTTCAAGTTCGACACGTGGAATGTGGGATGAATCCTGTTGAGTTCTTCTGGTAGGTCAAACTTGTATGCTACAGGACCTACTCTTTCGAGTATCTTGAAAGGTCCTACGTAACGAGGTGCTAGCTTCCCCTTTTGACCAAAACGAACTACTCCCTTCCACGGTGATACTTTTAAAAGCACATGATCACCAATGTTAAAATCTAAGGGCTTCCGTCGTTTATCTGCATAACTCTTTTGACGACTTTGAGCCGCTAGAAGATTGTTTCGAATTTGATGGATCTTGTCTGTGGTTTCTTGGATCAATTCTGGACCAGTAATTTGTGCTTCCCCAATTTCGTGCCAACATACAGGAGATCAGCACTTACGTCCATATAAGGCTTCAAAAGGTGCCATGCCGATGCTCGAATGATAGCTGTTGTTGTACGAAAATTCTACTAATGGTAGGTGGGCGTCCCAATTTCCCTTGAAGTCTATGACACATGCTCTAAGCATATTTCAAGAGTTTGAATGGTGCGCTCAGACTGTCCATCAGTACAAGAATGGCAAGCACCACGTACACCTACCGAAGTAAGATCATTTCATGGTTTGGCTGGTTATTATCGCCGTTTCATTGCAAATTTCTCTCGTATTGCTGTACCACTCACGGCTTTAACTCATAAAGGAAAACCCTTCATATGGGGACCCAAACAAGAAGAAGCCTTCCGAACCCTTAAACAAAAACTCTGTGACGCACCTATCCTCACTCTTCCTGAAGGTTGTGATGACTTCGTGGTTTATTGCGACGCGTCAGGGCAAGGACTAGGCTGTGTTCTAATGCAAAGAGGAAAGGTGATAGCTTATGCTTCTAGACAACTCAAAACTCATGAGAAGAACTACACTACCCACGACCTAGAACTTGGAGCCGTTGTGTTCGCTCTTAAGATATGGAGACATTACCTCTACGGTACTAAGTGTGAAATATACACTGACCATAAGAGCCTCCAACATATCTTCAACCAAAAGGAGTTAAACATGAGGCAAAGTAGATGGGTCGAACTTCTTAATGACTACGACTGTGAAATTCGGTATCATCCTAGCAAGGCAAATGTGGTGGCCGATGCACTCAGTCGAAAGGGTTATGCGAACTCCATTCGTCTTCTATGTTCGCAAATCATAACCGACATCAAAGATCAAATTCGAGAAGCCCAACATGTTTCAGTAACGGAAGACGACGTACGAAAGGAGCTGTCCTGTGGAGCTGAACTTAAAATTGAAACTAAATCCGACTGTATTCTGTACTATCTAGATCGCATATGGATTCCTGATCATAACAACCTCCGTGAATTCCTTATGAATGAGGCACACAAAACACGATACTCTATACACCCAGGAGCCGACAAGATGTATCAAGATCTTCGATACACCTACTGGTGGCCTGGAATGAAAAAGGATATTGCTGTTTTTATTTCCAAGTGCCTTACATGTTCCAAAGTAAAAGCTGAACATCAAAGACCCTCAGGACTTCTGGTCCAACCTGAAATACCTGTATGGAAGTGGGAAAACATAACCATGGACTTCATTACCGGGTTACCTCGCACTTCTGGTGGGTATGACACTATATGGGTAATCATTGATCGTCTTACAAATCAGCTCACTTTATTCCGATACGCGAAGATTTCAAGAATGAGAAGTTAGCTCGTATCTACATCAGCGAAATCGTAAGCCGTCATGGTGTACCGTTAAGCATTATTTCAGATCGTGATGGTCGTTTCACTTCACAAACATGGCAAGCTGTACAAGCCGCCTTGGGTACACGATTAGACCTCAGTACCGCTTATCATCCTCAAACTGATGGACAATCTGAACGCACCATTCAAACTCTTGAAGATATGCTTCGAGCATGTGTCATAGACTTCATGGGAAATTGGGACGCTCATCTACCACTAGTTGAATTTTCGTACAACAACAGCTAACATTCAAGTATCGGCATGGCACCTTTCGAAGCTTTATATGGTCGTAAGTGCCGATCTCCAGTATGTTGGCACGAAATTGGAGAAGCTCAAATCACCGGTCCAGAATTGATTCAAGAAACCATAGACAAGATCCATCAAATTCGAAACAATCTTCTAGCGGCTCAAAGTCGTCAAAAGAGTTATGCAGATAAACGACGAAAGCCTTTGGAGTTTAATATTGGTGATCATGTACTTTTAAAAGTATCACCGTAGAAGGAGTAGTTCGTTTTGGCCAGAAGGGCAAGCTAGCACCACGCTACGTAGGACCTTTCAAGATACTCGAAAGAGTAGGACCTGTAGCATACAAGCTTGATCTACCAGAAGAACTCAACAGAATTCACCCCACATTCCACGTATTAAACTTGAAAAAGTGCCTCGCCGATGAAAACCTCCATATTCCCCTGGAAGATATTCAGATCGATGAATCTATGCATTTCATTGAACGACCAGTAGAGATCATGGACTTCGGAGAAAAACGTTTAAGACGGAGTCATATTTCAATTGTTAGGGTACGCTGGGAGTCGAAATGGGGACCTGAGTTTACTTGGGAACGTGAAGACTCAATGCGCGAAAAATACCCGCATCTTTTTCCTGTTACCACTACTACTTAAATTTCGGGACGAAATTTCTAAAACTAGGGGATACTGTAACATTTGTCGAAAAAACGGGTTTTTCCAAACCCGCTTCATTTATTAACCGAATAATCAGTTTTAATTTCTGTTGCTCATTTAATGTTTATTTTAATTTTAAACAATACATAACTAATAAACATTTTAGGTTATGGAAATTAAAATTGTAAAAAAATAAAATTAAAACAATTAAAAATAAAAATGGGCTGCCGGGTTTCGAACCCGGGTCAGCCGGAGAACCTTAACACCAAACACATAACCACTCCGCCACTTGATGCCTTTGTGAAATGTAGGAAACAAATAAAACATATGTTCACCTGAGAAACCACCTGTTTGCGCCAAAACTGAAACCGATATCGGCTTTCAACATTCCAGTCGATTGAGTGATTGTAATTCTTGATTATAACCGATAAACCGACATTCTTAATCAATTCAGCCTTGAATGAACTTGAATTCATGTGATGTTCGGTTTTAATAACCGAAAGCATTCACTTTCTGAATTACTCCAACAATATCAGTATCTCGCGACTCAATAACATTCACAGAACTTCTAATTTCACTTTTACTCTAATTTCTGATCGTCGGAATCGCTTTTTGAACTCGCCGGACTTTCGCCGGAAAACCGTGTCTTTCATCAAAACGGTAAGTTTCTCAATTCTTTCATCTTCTATCAGTTGGTAGGCTTTTGCTAACTCAAACCTTTCAATCAGAATCAATCCCAGGCGACGATATCAGATAATCAACACTCGCCGGAAGTTTTCTGAAAATTTCTAGATTCCGCTGTGAAACGGTATAATCATTCAAACCTTCTAATAACTCTTGTTTAGTCATTCAATTTCACAATCTGGTTAATCAAAACTATTAATTGGCCCGTTCAGACGGAGTTCATAAAACAGAGCCGACGACTTCGCCGGAGTTCTGAGAAAGATCATTTTTCCGGTATGTTCATTCCCAAAACCTTCCCGTCCATTTCATTTTAATCAATTATATGTTTGTCAATCGAATTAAACAAGATCAGTTGAATAATCGTTGTCTGTGTTTTTGAACGAAGAAGATGAAGTCGAACTAATGTATAAGTATAATTAAAACAAGATATATAACCGGGTTAGACACACAGTCCAGCGGTGGACTGTGTGCAAACAACTATCACACGTCTCGAGTTCGATCCTTGACCCAACCTCACTCTCTGAAATAAAAATGCTCTTTTTAAAAACCGAACCGGGTTAACTCACTGAAAGATGTTAAGTATAATAAAAACCAGAATATTAACCAGGTTAGACACACAGTCCAGCGGTGGACTGTGTGCAATGTTAACCCACAGGTCCCGGGTTCGAGACCTGATATGCACGCCGGTTCGATGGAATAAAAATCCTTTTTAAAATAAATGAATTTTGGAATAAATTAAAATGTACATAAATATAATTAAAAACAGAAATATTCGGATTAGACACGTAGCTCAGTTGGTAGAGCTGCGTGCACGCGTACGGGAGGTCACGAGTTCGAACCTCACTCAGTGCAAATATTATACACGACCGAACCGGTCAACAAGTCAAAGTCAAATGGTCAACGGTCAAACCCAAAAAAAGTCAACATTTTTTTATAGTTTTATTTATTTATCTAATTTAAAAATCAAATAAAAATACTTAAAAATAATGTTTTTAAAGTTAGAAAATAACCTTAAACTCACAAAAATAAACCTAAAAACCTTATTAAATTGTTAATAAAATCCACTTATTTACCGTACCTTTTCGTTATCACTTAGGTTAGTTAATCCTCGTCGATCAACCCTCTAAACTCGTGCGCACTCATCATCTTCAACCGAACGCACCCAATGTGAGTGAATCTCTACAAATTCCCCGTTTTAATCACGTTTTTGGGGTGTATCATGTGGCTTATTATTTATTTCATTTAAACAATTATGCATCCATCATATCCATGAACAAATGTGTATTCAATATTGTCCACACCCGACCCGCAGTGGAATAAGAGTCGGGGCATAATTGGGTTATCACCAAAGCTCATGATATTTACTAATATGTTTCATATTTATTAAAGTCAAAATTACATTCTCAATAATCCAAACATGTTCATACAAATACAAAGAAAAATAATCAACTAACAATCCAAGCTCTAAATCAGTTTATTCTTCTAAGCCAATCCTATGTGTTTCTTGCTGCAGATGGTTCACCTGTATCATGTGTAAAAATGGGGGTTTTGGGTCAACATAAGTTGGCGAGTGAACCTTGTTAGATAAACATTTATTATTGATTTCTTGTTATCTTTATCAAGGAAAAATTGTGCAATAGTCATATGTGAGCAAATGTAAATAATCAAACAATAGCAATAACAACCACAAACAATAACATACAATAACATATGAACTTGCATGAATGTATAACATGAATGAAACTGTATATGTTGGAAACATCACGTTCGCGCTCATAATGTAATGGGGAACGGACGGCCTATGATGAATATCTGAGCGATCAAGGCTCAATCAAATGGAGCCGATCGTATGTTGGCAACGCCAGGTTCACGCTCATAATGTAATGGGGAACTGCTCAACGCTCATAATGTAATGGGGAGCGGCGGCCTATGAAATTGCGTGTACTAAAAATAATAAATTAAATCTAAACAATAACCACACAACAGTTGATACAAGCTGAGTACACATTTGTTCATGATATGATGTATGCACAATGATTTAAATATAATAAATGGTAAGACACATGATACACCCCAAAAACGTGTTTAAAACGGGGAATTTGTATAGATTCACTCACATTGGGTGCGTTTGGTTGGAGATGATGAGATGCGCACGAGTTTGAAGGATTGAACAATGAGGATTAACTAACCTAAATAATAATGGAAAGTATAGTTAATGAGTGGATTTTATTAATAATTTTAATAGGATTTTTAGATATATTTTTTGTGAGTTTAAGGCTATTTCCTATCTTTAAAAACATTATTTTTACGTATTTTTAATTGATTTTTGAATTAAATTAAATAAATAAAAATAAAAAAAATGTTGACTTTTGCGTTGACCGTTGACCATTGACTGTTTGACCGGTTTTATTGTGTGAATGTATGCGCCGAGCAGGACTCGAACCCGAGACCTCCCGTACGCGTGCACGCAGCTCTACCAACTGAGCTACGTGTCTAACCCGAAATAATTCTGTTTTTAATTATATTTATATACTAATTCAGTTTATTCAAAATTCATTTATTTTTAAAAAGGATCTTAATTATCAAACCGGTGCCGTCAACAGGTCTCGAACCCGGGACCTGTGACTTAAAGTTACACACAGTCCACCGCTGGACTGTGTGTCTAACTTGGTTAATATACATATTTTTATTATACTTAACATCTAATTGCGAAAGGATCCGGTTCAGTAAAAAAAAAGAACATGTTAATTACAGAGAGTGTGTGTATCAAGGATCGAACTCGCGGCGTGTGCGTATTGTTTGCACACAGTCCACCGCTGGACTGTGTGTCTAACCCGTTTATAATACCGATTTTAATTAATCTTATAATGTTAACATACTTCATCTTCTTCGCCAAATTTACAGACAATGATTTACTCAACTGTTTCTTGCTTTAAAACGATTAACAAATGTACAAAAGACTAAAATGAAACGGCAGAGACGATTTTGGAAGTAAACATACCGGAGAACGATTTATCTCAGATTTCCGGCAAGTCGTCGGCTCTGTTTTTTATGAACTTCGACTGAGCGAACAAATTAACAGTTTTGATTAGCTAAGAGTGGAATTGAAGTACTAAACAAGAGTTACCAGGAGGTTTAGAAGGCTATACCGTTTCACAGTGAGAATTGAGAATTTTCAGCAGTTTTCCGGCGAGAGTGAATTACCCGATATCGACGTCTGAAATTGATTCCGATCGAAGGGTTTGAGTTAGCAACAGCTTAACAACTGATATACGATGAAAGAATTGAGTGACTCACTGATTTGATAGAAAACACGGTTTTCCGGCGAAAGTCCGGCGAGTTCAAATAGCTGCTCCGACGAACTGAAAGTTGTGCGAAAATGAAATTGCAGGTTTGCAGAATGTGTTTGAGTCGCGAGAGGGGTCTATGGTTGGAGTAATTCAGGAATTGAAAGTTTTCGGTTATTAAAACCGATCCACTCTTGAATTCAAGTCCATTCAAAGCTCAATTGATTGGAGGTGTCGGTGTAGCGGTTATAATCGGTAAACCGCGAGTAATCAAACGTCTTTGGACGTTTGGTGACCGATTTCGGTTACAGTTGGCGTAACCAGATTGATTTATGCTTGACCATAAAATTTAATTGTTTCCTAGAATTTACAGAAAACTACAAGTGGCGGAGTGGTTATATGTGTGTGTGATAAGTCTTTGAACTTAAAACCCGGCTGACCCGGGTTCGAGTCCCGGCAGCCTAATTTTCTTTTTAATTATTGTATTTTTACTTTTTATCAAATATAACTTTTATATTCTAGTTTGTTTATTAATTATGCATCATTAAAAAATTAAAATGGACATAAATACGCAACGAAACATTTATAACTTGATATTTGATTACAAACGGAGCGGGTTTGGAAAACCCGTTTTTGACAAATGTTACAAATATGTATCAACTGTTTGTGTGGTTATCGTTTAGATTAAATTTATCATTTTCAGTACATACATTATTATAGGCCGCCGCTCCCCATTACCTATGAGCGTTGAGCTGTTCCCCATTACCTATGAGCGTGAACGAGGCGTTGCCAACATACGATCGGCTCCGTTTGATTGAGCCTTGATCGCACATACATTTATCATAGGCCGTCCGTTCCCCATTACTATGAGCGTGAACGTGACGTTGCCAACATATACAGTATCATTCATGTTATATATTCATGCAAGGTGGTTTGTTATTGTATGTTATTGTTAATGTTATTGTATGTTTATTTACGTTTGCTCACATATGATTATTGCACAATTTTCCATAATAAATATAACAAGAAATCAATAATAAATGTTTTCTAACAAGGTTCACTCGCCAACTTATGTTGACCCCAAAACCCCCATTTTTACACATGATACAGGTGATCCAGCTGCAGCAAGAAACATATAGGATGGCTTAGAAGAATAAACCGGTTTAGACTTTGGATTGTTTAGTTGGTTATCTTTCTTTGTAATTGTATGAACTTGTTTGGAATTTTGAGGATGTAATTTTGAATTTAATAAATATGAAACATATTAGTAAACATCATGAGCTTTGGTGATAACCCAGTTATGCACCGACTCTTATTCCGCTGCGGGTCGGGGTGTGACACTAGCGGCTCAAAGTCGTCAAAAGAGTTACGCTGATAAACGACGAAAGCATTTGGAGTCTTGTGTTGGTGATCAAGTACTTTTGAAAGCATCACCGTGGAAGGGAGTGGTTCGATTTGGTCAGAAGGGCAAGCTAGCACCACGCTATGTGGGACCATTCAAGATACTTGAAAGAGTAGGTCCTATAGCATACAAGCTTGACCTACCATAAGAACTCAACAGAATTCATCCCACGTTTCACGTATCAAACTTGAAAAAGTGCCTCACCGACGGAAATCTCCATATTCCTTTGGAAGATATCCAAGTTGATGAATCAATGCACTTCGTTGAAAGACCAGTAGAAATCATGGATTTCGGTGAGAAGCGCTTGAGATGAAGTTGTATCCCAATCATCAGGGTGCGTTGGGAGTCCAAACGAGGACCCGAGTTTACTTGAGAACGTGAAGACTCAATACGCGAAAAATACCCGCATCTTATTCCGGTTACAACTACTACTTAAATTTCGGGACGAAATTTCTAAAAGTAGGGGATACTGTAACATTTGTGTAAAACGGGTTTCGAAAACCCGCGCCAAATTATTAATCAAGTGTATATTTATGTCGTTTGGTTTTAGCATTTTGTTTATTGTTTAAAATATTAGAATCTAATATATATAATTAATAATAACAAATTATTTAAAATAATCTTAATGAAATAATAAAATAAATAATCAATTAAATATTTATAATTAATAATAACATATGATTTAAAATAGACTTAATAAAATAATAAAGTAAATAAAATCCAAAAAGGGTAAACCGGGAGTCGAAGCCGGGTCTCTCGGGTAAACACACACAACAAACACCACCGAGACACACGCACCATTTGGTAAGAAATTGAAATCAACTTTTATATATATATATATACGAACCCGAATGATTGCCTGCAAGTTCAAATAAGCGAACGCCGCAATCTCGTCCCTGTTTCTGGAATCCGGTAATTACCAGTTGTCAATCCGCATTAATCCTTTCCAAAATATGAATCAACCCATCCTAATTGCAAGTAATCAATCAATTCGGTTTCTAAAACCGAAATCAAACACCCCCCTTCAATCTATAAGTACTGATTGTATTCTCACTGTTAAACTCGCTCACTTCTTCGAACCATACTTCGCTCACTCTTAAATCCCTCCATCACCGGAAGCTCCGACTCGCCGGAACTCAACAGGTCGCCGGCACCGCCTTCCCCGCCGACTCTGTTCATATGGTTAGTACTCTTTCGTCGGTCAAATTCTCAACTCGTACGCACTCATCATCAACCAAGAATACGCACCCACGGTGAGTGAATCTCTACGAATTCCCCTTTTTAGTTATGTTTTGGGGTGTATCATGTGTCGTATATTTTTAATATTTATCTAAACACTTGTGTTGACATCATCTTGTGATCAAATGTGTATAGTTGTTGTGTGGTTACATTTTATCATTTCAGTGCAATCATATCATTAGGCCCATCAGTTCATCGTGGGATACGGGTTGAGCATCAGGTGCCTCATTAGATCGGCTCCATTTGATTGAGCCTTGATCTCAAGTACATCATTCATCATGTCATATGTTCATTGTGGATATAATGTGGTTTGTGATTAGTTATTTTTCGCGTATTGAGTCTTCACGTTCCCAAGTAAACTCAGGTCCCCGTTTCGACTCCCAGCGTACCCTAACAATTGGAATGCGACTTCGTCTTAGATGTTTTTCTCCGAAGTCCATGATCTCTACTGGTCTTTCAATAAAATGCATAGATTCATCAATCTGAATATCTTCCAGTGGAATATGGAGGTTCTCATCAGCGAGGCACTTCTTCAAGTTTGATACGTGGAATGTGGGATGAATCCTGCTGAGTTCTTCTGGTAGATCAAGCTTGTATGCTACAGGTCCTACTCTTTCGAGTATCTTGAAAGGTCCTACGTAGCGTGGTGCTAGCTTGCCTTTTTGACCAAAACGAACTACTCCCTTCCACGGTGATACTTTTAAAAGTACATGATCACCAATGTTAAACTCCAAAGGCTTCCGTCGTTTATCTGCATAACTCTTTTGACGACTTTGAGCCGCTAGAAGATTGTTTCGAATTTGATGGATCTTGTCTGTGGTTTCTTGAATCAATTCTGGACCGGTGATTTGAGCTTCCCCAATTTTGTGCCAACATACTGGAGATCGGCACTTACGACCATATAAAGCTTCAAAAGGTGCCATGCCGATACTTGAATGATAGCTGTTGTTGTACGAAAATTCAACTAACGGTAGATGAGCGTCCCAATTTCCCTTGAAGTCTATGACACATGCTCGAAGCATATCTTCAAGAGTTTGAATGGTGCGTTCAGATTGTCCATCAGTTTGAGGATGATAAGCGGTACTGAGATCTAATCGTGTACCCAAAGCGGTTTGTACGGCTTGCCATGTTCGTGAAGTGAAACGACCATCACGATCTGAAATAATGCTTAACGGTACACCATGACGGCTTACGATTTCGCTGATATAAATACGAGCTAGCTTTTCGTTCTTGAAATCTTCGCGGATCGGAATAAAGTGAGCTGATTTTGTAAGACGATCAATGATTACCCATATAGTGTCATACCCACCAGAAGTGCGAGGTAACCTAGTAATGAAGTCCATGGTTATGTTTTCCCACTTCCATACAGGTATTTCAGGTCGGACCAGAAGTCCTGAGGGTCTTTGGTGTTCAGCTTTCACCTTGGAACATGTAAGGCACTTGGAAACAAAAACAGCAATATCCTTTTTCATTCCAGGCCACCAGTAGGTATATCGAAGGTCTTGATACATCTTATCGGCTCCTGGGTGTATAGAGTATCGTGTTTTGTGAGCCTCATTCATAAGAAATTCACGAAGGTTGTTGTGGTCAGGAATCCATACGTGATCTAGATAGTACAGAATACCGTCAGATTTAGTTTCAATTTTAAGTTCAGCTCCACAGGACAGCTCCTTTCGTACGTCGTCTTCCGTTACTGAAACATGTTGGGCTTCTCGAATTTGATCTTTAATGTCAGTTATGATTTGCGAACATAGAAGATGAATGGAGTTCGCATAACCCTTTCAACTGAGTGCATCAGCCACCACATTTGCCTTGCCAGGGTGGTACCGAATTTCACAGTCGTAGTCATTTAGAAGTTCGACCCATCTTCGTTGCCTCATGTTTAACTCCTTTTGATTGAAGATATGTTGAAGACTCTTGTGGTCAGTGTATATTTCACACTTAGTACCGTAGAGATAATGTCTCCATATCTTAAGAGCGAACACAACGGCTCCAAGTTCTAGGTCATGGGTGGTGTAGTTCTTCTCATGAGTCTTGAGTTGTCTCGAAGCATAAGCTATAACATTTCCTCTTTGCATTAAAACACAGCCTAGTCCTTGCCCTGACACGTCGCAATAAACCACGAAATCATCACAACCTTCAGGAAGAGTGAGGATTGGTGCATCACGGAGTTTTTGTTTAAGGGTTTGGAAGGCTTCTTCTTGTTTGGGTCCCCATATGAAAGGTTTTCCCTTATGAGTTAAAGTCGTGAGTGGTACAGCAATGCGAGAAAAGTTTGAGATGAAACGGTGATAATAACCAGCCAAACCAAGGAATGATCTTACTTCAGTTAGTGTACGTGGCGCTTGCCATTCTTGTACCGCTTTGATCTTTGAGGGGTCGACATGTATTCCCTTGTCATTGACTACATGTCCAAGGAATTGTACCTCTTTTAACCAGAATTCGCATTTGGAGAATTTGGCGTAAAGCTTTTCATTCTCTAGGAGTGTAAGGATGAGTCGAAGATGCCGTTCATGATCAGACTTAGACTTTGAATAAATGAGGATGTCGTCGATGAAGACTATAACAAAACGATCGAGATAGGGTTTGCAGACTCTGTTCATTAGATCCATGAAGACAGCTGGAGCGTTGGTTAAACCAAATGGCATGACCATGAATTCATAATGACCATAACGAGTTCGGAAAGCGGTCTTTGGGACGTCTTCTTCATGTACTCTGAGTTGATGATAACCAGAACGAAGGTCGATTTTTGAAAAACAGCTGGCGGCTTGAAGTTGGTCAAGGAGATCATCAATGCGAGGTAATGGATAGCGATTCTTGATCGTTAACTTGTTGAGTTCTCTGTAGTCGATGCACATGCGAAACGATCCATCTTTCTTCTTTACGAAAAGGACAGGTGCACCCCAAGGCGAGGAGCTAGGACGTATGAATCCTTTGTCAGTCAACTCTTGCAATTGACTGGCTAGCTCTTGCATTTCAGAGGGGGCTAACCTATAAGGAGACTTTGCAACTGGTGTAGCACCAGGTATAAGATCAATACGAAATTCAACTTCTCTCACGGGAGGAAGTCCTGAAATGTCGTCAGGAAAAACTTGCGGAAAATCTTTTACTACTGGGATGTCTTCAAGTTTCTTCTCCATAGTTCCCTTTTTGACGACATGGGTTAAAAATGCGACATAATTCTTGCGAAGATATTTTCGAGCTTGAAGACAGGACATTAACCTGAGCCCTTTCGATGAGGTTTCTCCAAAGATTCGTAGAGTCTGACCGTTTGTAAGAGGAATGCGTATAAACTTTTCGCGGCATACAACTTCAGCCTGATGTTGGCTGAGCCAGTCGATACCAATTATAATGTCAAAGCTTCCCAACTTCATAGGAATAAGGTCAACTGGAAAATCGTGGTCGTTTAAGGTGAGAGTACAATTGCGTATAATAGAGTTTAATGAGACCGGTTTCCCGTCAGGAACTTCTACTGTTATGGATTCCATGAGCTTATCACGATTTTGGTTTAGGATGGGTTCAAACTCTAAGGACACAAAACTTTTATCCGCGCCAGTATCAAACAACATGGATGCATAACTACCATTGATAAGGAACGTACCGTTAACCACATTGCTGTCAGCTCTAGCCTGATTAGCGTTGATGTTGAAAGCTCTTCCTCTTGCAGGTGGAGGAGCTTGGTTAGCTTGATTCACCGGATTGGCTTGGGCTTGAGCATGAATAATGTTCACTAAACGTGGACAAGTATTTCTAAAGTGACTTGGGTCTCCACAATTGTAGCAAGCCCGCATAGGTTGCACCATGGGATAGTTGGGTTGGTAGTATGATTGGGCTAAATGTTGGGTAGGTGGTAGCAGTAGGGGTTGTTGGGCTTGACCCATTATTTGTTGGTGGGTTTGGGTTGAAGGCTGGTGGCGGTTCGTTCGCTGAGGTATGCGACAGGTTTGAACAGTATGACCTGCGCGACCACAGCCGGTGCAATGTTGGCAGGGATGATCAGGAAAGTGGTGGTATTGGCAACGGTTGCATTTTGGTAATGGGCCAGAGTATGGCCTTTTGTATGGTGCAGGTGAAGGGGCAACTTGGGTAATGGGTGCGCAAGGATAGGGAAATTGGTTTGTGTGACAGCGAAGTTTCTGGTGTTACGTTTCCTCTTGTTAGCAAACTTGGAGGAGGAGGTGGAATGGTTTGAAATTTGGCCCTCAACGGGAGCTTTCTTTTTCTCCTCTTTAAACTTACCGTTGCGAATTCGATTCTCGGTCAGTTCAGTAGCTAGTTCCATAGCAGCTTCAAGTGTTGCTGGTGAAGTGCTGAGAACTGAATCTTGAATTTTCGAGGGAATACCTCGAATATAATGCTCAATTAAGCGATGAACTGGGGTGAACAAGTTAGGGACCATTTGGTTCAACTCTAAGAACCTCTTGTTGTAGGAAGTATGATCTCCCTCCTTTTGCTTCAAAGAATGAAATTCGTCCTCTAGCTTTTTAATCTCACTTCTAGGACAGAATCGCCTCGTCATGATTTCCCTTAACTCCTCCCACGTTAAGGCCATAGCATCTTCGATTCCCCTCTTACCCTTTTCAGTATTCCACCAGGTAAGAGCTACCCAAATAGTCTCCTGGTCGCGTATCGTACCTTGCGATCATCAGGACAATCGCAGTTGAGGAAGGTGTTTTCCATTTCCTCAAACCAGTGGAGGAGAGCAGTGACACCTTCGGTCCCTTCAAATTTAGGAGGATCGCAAGACTTGAAATGTTTATATGAGCACTTGCTGGTAGGAGGGTTGCCGATGTTCTGGTCATCTTGTTGGGGAGGATTAGTGGGATTTGTGGCGAGAGCTTGTTGTACTTGAACCACAATGTCAGGAAGCACCGCGACAATTTGTTTCGCGATTTGTGTGGCCAAGCGTTCGTGAGACCTTCCTGATCTTTTACCCCCTCGTTGTTGTCTAGCCGACATCTACAGGAACATACATAAGAAGATTGTGAGTTTATGGAGGCTTTTTAGGTGTCATGTGTCTTAAAGAAAATGAAAATAACATAAATATCAATAATGCAACTACATCCATAGGATGTCTTGGGTTTGCTCATGTTGGGCCTCAAATGTCCCCCATACCTTCACCTGTATAGTCATGTGGGCCCCCATGACTATTGGCTTGGTAGGATTCACATTAGTATTGGCGATTTAACACTCGCATCGCCCGAATGAAAACCACAAAATATGTTTACGAGATGTATGGTCGGAATGTGTCCAGGTGTAGACACAATGACAACTCAAAGTAGGGTTAGCTCACACGACGTTTGGTATAGCATGATTTGGCCTAATAGGTACTTCGTACTCTCATCGTTAGTCCCCAGGTAGGCAAACTGGTCCTTTATTTTGGATTTATACGAATGCCAAGCCTAGACAGGACGTTCCGACTACCGGTACTTGTACCCTTCCAGTTACTACATGCCCGTCATGAGGACTCACTTTGATGAGATTTGAAAATACAAAAATCATTGTAAAAACAATCATGAAAATGATGTGATGTGTGCTTTCATTGATATGATATGTTATGAGAATATGATTCATGATAGACATTATATACTAATATGTACTTATGAACATGCTTGCATAATATTGAATGTGACATTAAACATAAAACATATAAACATCATGAATTTTGCATGTAACACACAAAAATCCTAAAAATTTCCAATCAACTATAGTATAGGCTCTAAGGGTCTAATAACCTATCCTATATCCCTATAGTCATGGCTCTGATACCAATCTGTCACACCCCGACCCGCAGCGGAATAAGAGTCGGGGCATAATTGGGTTATCACCAAAGCTCATGATATTTACTAATATGTTTCATATTTATTAAAGTCAAAATTACATTCTCAATAATCCAAACATGTTCATACAAATACAAAGAAAAATAATCAACTAAACAATCCAAGCTCTAAACCAGTTTATTCTTCTAAGCCAATCCTATGTGTTTCTTGCTGCAGCTGGTTCACCTGTATCATGTGTTAAAATGGGGGTTTTGGGGTCAACATAAGTTGGCGAGTGAACCTTGTTAGATAAACATTTATTATTGATTTCTTGTTATCTTTATCAAGGAAAAATTGTGCAATAGTCATATGTGAGCAAATCTAAATAATCAAACAATAGCAATAACAACCACAAACAATAACATACAATAACATATGAACTTGCATGAATGTATAACATGAATGAAACTGTATATGTTGGCAACGTCACGTTCACGCTCATGATGTAATGGGGAACGGACGGCCTATGATGAATATCTGTGCGATCAAGGCTCAATCAAACGGAGCCGATCGTATGTTGGCAACGCCAGGTTCACGCTCATAATGTAATGGGGAACTGCTCAACGCTCATAATGTAATGGGGAGCGGCGGCCTATGAAATTGCGTGTACTAAAAATAATAAATTAAATCTAAACAATAACCACACAACAGTTGATACAAGCTGAGTACATATTTGTTCATGATATGATGTATGCACAATGATTTAAATATAATAAATGGTAAGACACATGATACACCCCAAAAACGTGTTTAAAACGGGGAATTTGTAGAGATTCACTCACATTGGGTGCGTTTGGTTGGAGATGATGAGATGCGCACGAGTTTGAAGGATTGAACAATGAGGATTAACTAACCTAAATAATAATGAAAAGTATAGTTAATGAGTGGATTTTATTAATAATTTTAATAGGATTTTTAGATATATTTTTTGTGAGTTTAAGGCTATTTCCTATCTTTAAAAACATTATTTTTACGTATTTTTAATTGATTTTTGAATTAAATTAAATAAATAAAAATATAAAAAAATGTTGACTTTTGCGTTGACCGTTGACCATTGACTGTTTGACCGGTTTTATTGTGTGAATGTATGCGCCGAGCAGGACTCGAACCCGAGACCTCCCGTACGCGTGCACGCAGCTCTACCAACTGAGCTACGTGTCTAACCCGAAATAATTCTGTTTTTAATTATATTTATATACTAATTCAGTTTATTCAAAATTCATTTATTTTTAAAAAGGATCTTAATTATCAAACCGGTGCCGTCAACAGGTCTCGAACCCGGGACCTGTGACTTAAAGTTACACACAGTCCACCGCTGCACTGTGTGTCTAACTTGGTTAATATACAGATTTTTATTATACTTAACATCTAATTGCGAAAGGATCCGGTTCAGTAAAAAAAAAGAACATGTTAATTACAGAGAGTGTGTGTATCAAGGATCGAACTCGCGGCGTGTGCGTATTGTTTGCACACAGTCCACCGCTGGACTGTGTGTCTAACCCGTTTATAATACCGATTTTAATTAATCTTATAATGTTAACATACTTCATCTTCTTCGCCAAATTTACAGACAATGATTTACTCAACTGTTTCTTGCTTTAAAACGATTAACAAATGTACAAAAGACTAAAATGAAATGGCAGAGACGATTTTGGAAGTAAACATACCGGAGAACAATTTATCTCAGATTTCCGGCAAGTCGTCGGCTCTGTTTTTTATGAACTTCGACTGAGCGAACAAATTAACAGTTTTGATTAGCTAAGAGTGGAATTGAAGTACTAAACAAGAGTTACTAGGAGGTTTAGAAGGCTATACCGTTTCACAGTGAGAATTGAGAATTTTCAGCAGTTTTCCGGCGAGAGTGAATTACCCGATATCGACGTCTGAAATTGATTCCGATCGAAGGGTTTGAGTTAGCAACAGCTTAACAACTGATAGACGATGAAAGAATTGAGTGACTCACTGATTTGATAGAAAACACGGTTTTCCGGCGAAAGTCCGGCGAGTTCAAATAGCTGCTCCGACGAACTGAAAGTTGTGCGAAAATGAAATTGCAGGTTTGCAGAATGTGTTTGAGTCGCGAGAGGGGTCTATGATTGGAGTAATTCAGGAATTGAAAGTTTTCGGTTATTAAAACCGATCCACTCTTGAATTCAAGTCCATTCAAAGCTCAATTGATTGGAGGTGTCGGTGTAGCGGTTATAATCGGTAAACCACGAGTAATCAAACGTCTTTGGACGTTTGGTGACCGATTTCGGTTACAGTTGGCGTAACCAGATTGATTTATGCTTGACCATAAAATTTAATTGTTTCCTAGAATTTACAGAAAACAACAAGTGGCGGAGTGGTTATATGTGTGTGTGATAAGTCTTTGAACTTAAAACCCGGCTGACCCGGGTTCGAGTCCCGGCAGCCTAATTTTCTTTTTAATTATTTTATTTTTACTTTTTATCAAATATAACTTTTATATTCTAGTTTGTTTATTAATTATGCATCATTAAAAAATTAAAATGGACATAAATACGCAACGAAACATTTATAACTTGATATTCGATTACAAACGGAGCGGGTTTGGAAAACCCGTTTTTGACAAATGTTACAAATATGTATCAACTGTTTGTGTGGTTATCGTTTAGATTAAATTTATCATTTTCAGTACATACATTATTATAGGCCGCCGCTCCCCATTACCTATGAGCGTTGAGCTGTTCCCCATTACCTATGAGCGTGAACGAGGCGTTGCCAACATACGATCGGCTCCGTTTGATTGAGCCTTGATCGCACATACATTTATCATAGGCCGTCCGTTCCCCATTACTATGAGCGTGAACGTGACGTTGCCAACATATACAGTATCATTCATGTTATATATTCATGCAAGGTGGTTTGTTATTGTATGTTATTGTTAATGTTATTGTATGTTTATTTACGTTTGCTCACATATGATTATTGCACAATTTTCCATAATAAATATAACAAGAAATCAATAATAAATGTTTTCTAACAAGGTTCACTCGCCAACTTATGTTGACCCCAAAACCCCCATTTTTACACATGATACAGGTGATCCAGCTGCAGCAAGAAACATATAGGATGGCTTAGAAGAATAAACCGGTTTAGACTTTGGATTGTTTAGTTGGTTATCTTTCTTTGTAATTGTATGAACTTGTTTGGAATTTTGAGGATGTAATTTTGAATTTAATAAATATGAAACATATTAGTAAACATCATGAGCTTTGGTGATAACCCAGTTATGCACCGACTCTTATTCCGCTGCGGGTCGGGGTGTGACACTAGCGGCTCAAAGTCGTCAAAAGAGTTACGCTGATAAACGACGAAAGCATTTGGAGTCTTGTGTTGGTGATCAAGTACTTTTGAAAGCATCACCGTGGAAGGGAGTGGTTCGATTTGGTCAGAAGGGCAAGCTAGCACCACGCTATGTGGGACCATTCAAGATACTTGAAAGAGTAGGTCCTATAGCATACAAGCTTGACCTACCATAAGAACTCAACAGAATTCATCCCACGTTTCACGTATCAAACTTGAAAAAGTGCCTCACCGACGGAAATCTCCATATTCCTTTGGAAGATATCCAAGTTGATGAATCAATGCACTTCGTTGAAAGACCAGTAGAAATCATGGATTTCGGTGAGAAGCGCTTGAGATGAAGTTGTATCCCAATCATCAGGGTGCGTTGGGAGTCCAAACGAGGACCCGAGTTTACTTGAGAACGTGAAGACTCAATACGCGAAAAATACCCGCATCTTATTCCGGTTACAACTACTACTTAAATTTCGGGACGAAATTTCTAAAAGTAGGGGATACTGTAACATTTGTGTAAAACGGGTTTCGAAAACCCGCGCCAAATTATTAATCAAGTGTATATTTATGTCGTTTGGTTTTAGCATTTTGTTTATTGTTTAAAATATTAGAATCTAATATATATAATTAATAATAACAAATGATTTAAAATAATCTTAATGAAATAATAAAATAAATAATCAATTAAATATTTATAATTAATAATAACATATGATTTAAAATAGACTTAATAAAATAATAAAGTAAATAAAATCCAAAAAGGGTAAACCGGGAGTCGAAGCCGGGTCTCTCGGGTAAACACACACAACAAACACCACCGAGACACACGCACCATTGGGTAAGAATATATATATATATATATATATATATATACGAACCCGAATGATTGCCTGCAAGTTCAAATCAGCGAACCCGCCAATCTCGTCCCTGTTTCTGGAATCCGGTAATTACCAGTTGTCAATCCGCGTTAATCCTTTCCAAAATATGAATCAATCCATCCTAATTGCAAGTAATCAATCAATTCGGTTTCTAAAACTGAAATCAAACACCCCCCTTCAATCTATAAGTACTGATTGTATTCTCACTGTTAAACTCGCTCACTTCTTCGAACCATACTGCTCTCACTCTTAAATCCCTCCGTCACCGGAAGCTCCGACTCGCCGGAACTCAACAGGTCGCCGGCACCGCCTTCCCCGCCGACTCTGTTCATATGGTTAGTACTCTTTCGTCGGTCAAATTCTCAACTCGTACGCACTCATCATCAACCAAGAATACGCACCCACGGTGAGTGAATCTCTACGAATTCCCCTTTTTAGTCATGTTTTGGGGTGTATCATGTGTCGTATATTTTTAATATTTATCTAAACACTTGTGTTAACATCATCTTGTGATCAAATGTGTATAGTTGTTGTGTGGTTATGTGTGTTTACATTTTATCATTTCAGTGCAATCATATCATTAGGCCCATCAGTTCATCGTGGGATACGGGTTGAGCATCAGGTGCCTCATTAGATCGGCTCCATTTGATTGAGCCTTGATCTCAAGTACATCATTCATCATGTCATATGTTCATTGTGGATATAATGTGGTTTGTGATTAGTTATTTATATACATATGCTCACATGTGATTTATGCACAATTTTTATTTAACAACAATATAATTCAACTATTTAAATGTTTTACTAAGGTTCACTCGCCAACTTTTGTTGACCCAAATCTTTTTGTTTTACGCATGATACAGGTGAACAAGCTGAAGAAAGAAACACATAGGAATGACCTTAGAAGATTAAACAAAGTTATTGCGTATTGAACAATATTTTGGTTTTGTTTGTGCTTGTATGGATTTTGTGTTTGAATATTTGAAGTTTTAATTCCAATTTAATAAATATGAAACTTATTAGTAAATATCATGAGCTTTGGTGATAACCCAATCATGCCCCGACTTTTATTTCCGCTGCGGGTCGGGGTGCGACATTAATGATCGTTCGAACTTGTCAAAGTGAAAGAAATGATATGAATTTGGTTGAGAATCTAGTTAAAATGGTAGCCTAAAAATAATGTCTACTGGGTATTTAACGAATTACCTAAATGAGTTGATTGAACTTATTTGTGCATTTGCATATGTTAATAGGCAGATGACTTTTAAAAGTCAAATTGACCTATAATAATATCAAATGGTAATTTTGATGTAAAATGCGTAAGGTGGGATAGTCGTGATAAATGATGACTAATCTAACCATCTTGCGGATGATAAATGATAGTTTGACGCTTGGCAAACTAGGTGGAAACTTGGGCAGAAGCGGGTCAAACGAATCAAATACGCGGAAAAGCATAATTAGATGCAAGGTAAGTAAAGCTTACATCTTTTAAGTAGAACACATACTCATAGTATTGGTTATAAATAAGGTAAATTAGCATTTGAAATATGGCGTTCCGACGTGAAGTGATACGGGTTGGAACAAGTGAAAATAGTAAGAAACCATAATTTATGGTAAATAAGTGTAAAACAGTAAATTAGTCATGTGATGACGAATAAATAAGAAGTTTTGAAACATTACCTTATGGTGTAAACCATAATGGGTAAAAAAAGGGGTAAAATGGTAATCCGGTCATGAGTTGACGGCTAAATAAAGAGTTTTGAAAAAAACACCATATGGCATAAGTCATAATGGGTCAAACGAATTAAGAAACCACTTTTAAGTAATATGATCACATGGTGTAAACCGAAATGGGCTAAATTGGTGAGATGGCAAATAAATACTATCTCATAATAATAAATGGTCATTTAGGCCAAACAGGTCAAATGGTGATGTTATCACCATTTGACAATGATAACTAATGGTCGCTTGTCGAGTTTCGTGCTCACAGGAAGAGTAGCGTATGACTTGCATCGCTATTAATTAGCAACTAATAGAGCAAGGCATTAAAACGAGTCAAAGCTATGACCCGAGATAGGTATGTGTAATGGGTCAAACTCTCAATGAGGACTTAAGGTTAGATGAGAATTAAACGAGTCATGAGTGAACATTGAATTACCCAAATAAGGTAAATCTTATAATTTAAATTGTAGACATTATGTTCTTAGGAACATATTGATTTTAAATTGATTATTGTTAAAAGTGCCCACTTGGTTAAAATACGCATTTAAAAGTCCTTCGTCGTAAAAGGACTAAAGTTGACCAAAAATGCCATTGAATGATAAATCGAGCAAACGACCATTGGGGGCAGTTTAAAATGAGTTTTATAAGTAAGTATACCCTTTTGGTAGAGTAAAAGTGGAAGACATAAGCCTTTTCGATTTAATGTCTCCTAACGGGTCTTTTTCGTAAATTGTCAAACTGAATGGTAGAATTCAAAATACATAATTTTACTATAACAAATCCACCATAATTATAGTTGTGGTGGAAGATAAATAAAAGTCTTAGTATGGAAATAGGAGGTGAGGAAAGGAGGAGCGAGATTTAAGCTTAAGTGCTTAAATCCATAACGGGTCAAAATAAAAATACGCATAAATCGGGTAACGGTTGCGTAATTTATAAAAATCATGAATCCGAGTTAAAGAGTTTGAGTCAATAATGTAGGGAAACGTTTTACGGACAATTAGAAACAAGTTTCAAATGAAACGGATGAGAATTGATCAAGTTACGGAAGTTTCGTAACAAAAACGGCAAAATTGAAAATGTTGCAGCAGCCCACCGTAAGCTACGGTGGCCAGCCGTAGCTTACGGTTGGCAGCTGCTGATTGAAATAGGATCTTCATGCCGTAAGCTACGGCACAGAGTCGTAGCTTACGGGGGTATTTGTTTTAGTTGTTTTGAGCTTAACTAGATTAGTTATAAACTCCATATAACTAATGTATTTCATATTTGGTGAAATATAGGTAATGTTAGAGGTACCGGATGACGATGAAGCTCAACAAAGAACCGAACATGATCAAAGACGAAGCTTCCGCGTTTCGCTTAAATCGTTTATTAAATCGAACTATGTTTATATGTTAAACATTTTGAAATAATTGTGAAGTTCAAATTAAGCTAGAATTTCGAATCATTACGTATTTGCATTATGCTTATATTAACGCATAACTTTATAAAAGTTATGTTTTAAGATATTGGGTCTTACATCATTTCATTTAATTTTACGAATTTATTTATCGATTGTCATAGTGTGCTATACGTTATGAAATCCAACCACGACTAGTTAGTATAATAATTGATTTACCTGAAACAAGTATGAAGAAAGTAACAATTTTATCAAACGATTAATTATATTTATATTTAAGTTTTTTTAACCGACTAATATAAAATTTGAGTATTATTCACACACCACTTCCCTCTATCTATTTATATATATACATTAATATACATATGTATGCTTTTACCGTAGTCATTTCCTTTGTATTAAATTTATATTTTTGTGTTCTTTTATTTTTCATTTTAACTCTTGGTGTGTTTAATTGGAAAAAGTGCTCTGTTATGTATTCTTTTGTTTTTCATTTTATCTCTTGAATTTTAAGTTGTGAACTACATACATACGTTTTTACAGTAGTTTTATTATCCAAAATTTTGCCTAACTTGTTTTAATTGGATTATTATTGAATTACTCAATTTGTCTCCCTTCCAAATCATAATCTTAACCTAAAATTGTAAATTTAAATAGCTACATATTTAAAGTTGTGATATATTGCTTTGCATTGGTAATTTGATCATTTGGTGATGTCTTCACGTAATGAAGATGTAATTGAGCGTTTTCAAAAGATGAAAACGCCTAGAGTATACTTTTAATCTAGATATTTAAATATCGAATGTACTACGTTATTTTATTATCAATTCTATTTATTTTTTGTCTGACCTAATCTTTTGTCAGCTTGTATCCAATGGCAGATCCTGGGAGTTCCTAGGAACCCCCTCGGTTTGGAAACAAATAGAAAAATTTAGTGTAAACCTTGTATGATTTGGAAAACAAATGGTGAAAATTATTAAGAATCTAACAAAAGGAACCCTCTGAAATTTTTTTTTGGATCCACTGCCTATATCTTGCCTCTCTATAGAAAATAAAAGAATTTGTATTCGCCACAAACCAAATTTATTGTTAAAGTGAAAGGATCTAACCATGTCCATGATGGTGGAGGAAATTTAAAAAAAAAGCTCTTTCTGGTGGGTGAGGAGAAGGTCTAGAGTGGGAGAGCTCAGCTTAGATAATCGGAAAAGATATGAGGGTTTGAGCTTTGGCTAGTTTTTTTCCTGTTCTTGTTGTTGTTCTTGCTTGGTTGTATGGGCTTCTTAGTAGCTTGCTAGGCTGAAGGGTATGGGGGTGATGAATCGAATCAACAATTTCCACAATGGACATGATTAGTGTGGTACACCACCCCCTTTCGTAATTTGTATATTTTTTAATCACCTCAAATCCTTTGCATATCTAATTACAAGGCGAAGGTGGGATGATATCTTTCGAAGAAAAAGGAAAATGGGTTGGTATACAAAATTTTAATTTTTGAGTTATTATGATCATGAAGTCAATTAAAAAACTAATAAATTAAAAAAGAAAACGTATAGACTAGTTTGCTTATTTTATTTGAACAAGAGATTATATGTAATTCATCAGTAATTTACGAAAAGAACAATAATAGTAATTTCAATGAAATTATATAAAATATTCTATGTAACTTAAATTAAATATGTATAATTACAAAAGAGTGGTTGTTGCACATTCAAATTTCTTACAATGGGTGGCTGTTGCATATTCAAACTTCAAACAGAGAAACTTCCTTCCTTTTGTTTGCATAGTTATAACATATACTATTTAAAGAATAATTCAAATTTCGAACTAACACATGACTATGCATAAATGTTTAGCAAAATCAAAAATTTCATCACATGATATGGTCACATTATATAACAAAATCAATAGTCATATAAGAAAACATTATAATATGACTTTGAAAGTAGAAAATCAATAACAAAATATACACTATACACCCTTTCCTGAACCATATAATCTTCTTCTCAAAAGTAGTACTTCATATTATCATGGATTTAAATTTCTTAGCAGTTAAGCAACTGGTGATGCCAAGAACGTGTTGGCACACATGAAATTTGAATTTTAATTAACATAATCAATAAAGTAGAGGCTTTGTGGCTCTTTGAGAGAGACCAGTGTTCAATTCCTGGCATAGGGTAAATTGGTGTAATTTAGAAGTAGGGATTATGTAACCTTTGCCGTTAAAAAAAAACGCATTATATTTAAATTTGATTTAAATCGAGCGATATTGGTTGACTGAAAAATGGATGGATTAATGACACCAACAAGTATAAGGATTACGCAGTTAAATATTCTTTCCATTTAAAAAAATTAGAACAATTATGATATGTACCAACTGTTGCTATTCAAACCCAATCTATCCTCCTAAAGATTAACACGAGCATCTTTACTTTACGATCTAAATAAACTTATCTAATCTTGATGTTTTTGGTGAACGGAAAACCTCTACATGAAGGTTAGAAGCTGCACGCACTTCGTTTAGAAAGGGATCACCTTTTTTCTGATTTAATTATCTCAAGAACGACTCCAACAACCTCAGCTGCAAGACCCATTTCCACCAGCCGTCCTTGCTCTTCACCACCCGCGTATATCAAACGCCACACTTCTTTATAAGGGATCGCGTTTTCTAAAAGTAATCTTGCAAGCATACACCCAAGAAATTCTGCTGCTTTTGGTGCATCATTCACTGCATCCTCCAATGTTGACAAAACCAACTCCAACCTGTTGGACAAACAAAAACCGCAATATATTTAGTTATAACTTATAAGTCATCCAACCAATTCAAAATAGTGATTTATTATTAAAAAACATTACTCCTGCTGTCTGGGTTCCCGTAGTTCATGTTGTTGTGTTGTTGCATATTGGGTGGGTCATAAACTGGCCGAGGTGAGAACCTTTCAGGCGTGTATCTTGCAGCTAGATCATCACGAGATGGACCATAAGCCCCTCTCTCTTGTATCATGGAACCACCATAACCATTATTAGGCTGACCCCCAACATACATCCCCCTGTCTAAACCACCTTGTGGCCCAAGGGTTATAGCCTCATCACCCATGGGTCTCAAAGGAACCGACAAAGTCCTATTCTCAAAAGAGTCAAATCTTGAATGTCATAACCACGAAAACCACCACCCATTTGAGGGTTGGGAGATAAAACACCTGCTGACCCTCTTGGTCCAAAGTCCATGGGTTGACCCCTCTCCTAAGTGACGAGTTAGAATTAGGCCCACGGGCCAGTCTGTTAGATTGGGCCTGGCGTTCTTGAGCAGCATCCCGGTGCACCTCTTCGATCTTTTTTGGACCTTCAACCTTCCTTCTTTGCTGCCATTTGTTCTTTCTAAGGTCAATTGCGTCTTTTAACATGAACCTGACTCTAGAAGAAAGCGCCATGTTTATTTGATAACTGAAACATCATATCAAAATAAGCATCCATGTGTTCTTTAGCTTTTGGGTGATCAATCATCTCCCCGATTGTACTCATTAATTTGCACAACGCCTCTATATCTTCCTCATCAGGGTTCGGATTCTTCTGATTAAAACCCAACAATTTTATTATGCATTCATGCATGATTCTTTCTGTTAACATTCTTTTCTTGTATAATTCACCAATAAATCTTATATTACCCAACATACGTCTACGTGCCTTGACTCGCTTTTCTTCCCGTTCTTCCGTCTGCTTAATCTCACCCTCTTCTTCAGTTCTATTCGCTTCTTCTTCTTCTTTCTTCTTCTTCTTCTTTCTCTCTTCAAATTCCTCTTGACATTTATTCAACAATAATCTCCTAAAAGTAATCTTCTCGTTATCGTCGACAAAACCAGGCAATTCTACGGATAAATGGGAACAAAAATTGGCATACATTTCAACAAATGTCGGTTCCATTAAAGCCTTGTCAAATATTTGACCAATCACACCGGACAGAGTATTCGCGTTGTCTATATTAACTTGTTTGACTTGATCAAACAGTTTCTCAAAGTTTTGTGGGGTCAACTTGTTCAGAATACTTTTCAGTTGTCGTTGTTTTGCCTGTTCCTCATCTGTTACTTTACCAACTTCATACTTCCTTTCGGCTTTATGCATCATTGGAGTGTGAGGAGACGCCATTAACCCCTTTTGATAACCAGTAGCCCGTTGCCACCTCTCTGACACAGAGTTATTATGTTGCAACTGTGGACCTGGTGGCTGACCGCGTGGGGTCCTCATCACACCATGGTTCCCTCTTGAAGGGTAGCCCATCTCAAGTCTCGGGTCCCATCCTGGACCCATGGGTCCTCCTGACCCTCTATTCCATTTGTCATCAAGACCAACGTTACTTGGCCGACGGTTTAGCCATGACCCCACTACTGACCTATCACCACCACCTCTACCCGGGCTAGGGTATGGTTCACGAGCCATATCGACACCCGTTACTACCAACACTTCAGTTATATCATGTGTAATCTTAAAACTTTTTGGAAGATCAGTACAGTGATCAGAGAATGTCAGTAGGAAGTCTCTGGAATACTTTTTAGCCAAAGTAAACATAAACCGAAACAGATTCTCTACTATTGACCTGGTCAACATCAAACTTTCTGATTATATCTCCTTTATCATCATCATGAGAAGATCCCAAATTTAATGAAGTTTCAGAACTAAGAACATCAATAGTACTTGCAAGTTCTTTTAGTGGTGCAACATTTAAGCTGAAAACTCCCGGAAGGATAGAAGGTATTGGAGGATCGGTAGGTTTCTGAGCATGAGCTGCAACAGGCCCTGGATCTTTCCTTGGTAAGTGTTGTTTCGGAACATTGAATTTTGGGAAGATGCAGCCTTTAAGGAATCAATACGAGCCTGCAAAACAAATAAATCCAAGGATATCAAAAAGGTTTCATTATTAAGCTATCTTTTTTACTGTTCAAGAATCTAATTTAACGAAATGGTATTGTTTTTCTAATCATAATCAAGAAATAAGCTATTTATAAAAAACTTAAAATGGGTAAAAAGTGTTTGTGGGTCAGCCCGAACCCATTTTGACCTGTCACCCAGACCCAACCCGCCCATCCTACGCCTCTAATATCTTAGATTAACACAATTCAAAGGAGTGTTCTTTGCACATAGCAATGATAAATACCTGCATTCCGTTGATAACACTGGAACTAATTGACCCAAACTGAAGAGGAAAAGCCTTAGAAGCATCAGCAGCAGGACCTAAGCATCAAAATATGAGTTGTAAGTCCTCTTAAAGCAACACAGACTAAATTCCAGATTCAATAAACTACAAAAAATAACAAACTCATTACCCTTAACAGGCGTAGAAGAACCAGACGCGAGTGGAGCCTTGGGCAGGCCCGGTGTGGTTTTCTGAATCGGTGCATCAGCCGGCTTCACAACACGAGCAGTAGATGAAGCATCAGGTGTCCATACAGTATATATAAACCAACATCATAAACTTCATAACTCTATAATCACACGAAATACAATACCGCAAACATACCTCTTGATGGTGGTTGAACATGTGCACCATTCAGTGGAGCTCTACCACCGCTAGAAGAAGAAGAACTTGAAGGTCCCAAATTCGCATTCGAATAGCCTCCTTGTGCATTACTAACCACTTTCTTAAAGCTTCTAAAACAAAATACAAACATATATTACTTAAAAAAACATTAAAGTAAAAAAAAAAAAGCCCTGATTCACATAAAAACAAGCACCAACTTTATTTTACCTTTTGCCGGATCTTCTGTAGTGTGGTGGCTCGTTAATATCGCCTCTTGATTGATTAACGGACATGTATCCAATTCAAATTCTCACGAGAAACTCGGATCTGTACGATCAAATAATTGGCAAACTAGAGTAATTTAAGTATAAGTATGAAAACAATTCAGAAAGCAAAGGCGAAGAAGAAGAAGAAGAAGAGAGGTATGATGGCACGTAACAACACCTGGGAATGTCATGTAGTGTGAAGAAGATATATTTATGGTTTTTTAGGAGAATATCCGGGCGAATGGGTCGGTAGTAAGTCTAACAAACTTCGTAAACGTGGTGCGTAAGTTACCAAATATACTTATTTTATCATGATTAAGAAAGAACAATGTCGGTTCATGTGCATACTTGCCTCTTCTTACGTCGTATTTTATTTATTTATTTATTTTACCCAACAAAAAACTTCTATATCAATCCGAGCTCAAACCATTAACATCAATAGAAGCAATATTTGTAAGCATTCGAAATGTATCTTTGACGGGGCGATTCGGATTTTGCTTACAAAATACACTAACCCCTTGCCCATCCTTACATGTGGCTCCGCCACTAAGGTCGTCCCCAAAAACTCAAATTTTGATGCGTGGAAAAATTGGTCGTTAAAATATATATATATATATTTAAAAAAATATATGTATATAAAAATTAATATATACACAGAGTTTTTTTAAGAAATTGGTATCACAAAGGGTGTTCATCGAGTCGAATAATGAATTTTCGAATTAATCGAATTGAATTTTTTGAATTTTTATTTCTTGTACCTGATTCGTATTCGATTTGTATTTCAAACTCGATTTCGAATATATTCTATTTAATTCAAACTCACCCTAAATAATAAATTATTTTAGTTTATCTTTTTTTAAAACTAATACAAACTAATTATATTTAACATAAAATATAATAATCTGGGAAAACTAATTAACTATCAGTATGTCAAAACACCAAAATTTAAAAGATAGGTTCGTTATTGGTAGCGATTTAAGTTAGGAAAAAAATTAAGAATAAGTAGTATGAGCTATTTATCATTAAGTTTGGTAATGTTATGAATAAAAAAACTTATTACTTATGGATGTGATTCATACTTTGGCCAAGTTTATAAGTTATATGTGTGTGTATATATAAGTTGAATTCGAATTTCAAACCGAATCGAATTGAAAACCATAAATCCGTATTCGATTCAATTTGATTACTGGACTCGAATACGAATCAACTCGAATTCGAACCTTGATAATCGAATTCGAATCCAGTTGAATTTTGAATGGTTTCGAATCCAAATCGAATTATGAACACCCATAGTTTCACATGGAGGGTGAGCCCTGTACGGTCACTCAACCCAGCCTCATCCAGGGCCAACCAGACAATTGGCGTTATACGCAAAGATAAAAGATTAGACAAGTTGAATCATCCAATGTTATGTTGTAAGATGCATATATGTAGCCGAGATAAGCTACAAAGCATGTCGCTTGTCCCATACCCAATGAATATGGTATATGCGACATGCATTATAATTAAGTTTGTTTCATTGTAGTCATTTTCGAAAATATTTGGTTAATGTATTCGGATGCTTAAGTTATATAACTAACACATGTTAGGTGTATTGAAAGTGAATTAAATATTTTTTAAGACCTAAAATATGTTGATTTGAAAACAATCAAAGTTAACTTGCTAAGTGGATCAATCATGTGTTTCTTGGCTTAAACTGCCTTTTTAAGTGGCAAGGGTGCCGTAGTCAATACATGGTCGATGTAACGCCTTACTTTTTCGTATTTTCCTTAATTAAAAAGTGTAATCGTGTTCCTATTTATAGAAACTTGTATTCGTATCGCATTTGTATTATAATTCCCAATCTTGTAATCCAAGACTTTGAATCGTAATAAAATTCATACTTGATATATATACTTGTGTTACATGCATTCAATCGTTTAATACGTGTTTACATACAAACTGATACTTGTTATACGTGTAAATACTCATACATTCATACTTGATACTCAAAATATACTTATATATATGTTATACACTAAAAACATGCCAAAATATCAAGTTGTAGAATAAAATGAAGGAAAAACTAAGTTCAGGGACTAAAAATGACAAAAATCAAAGAAGTTTTTGCATTAGCACTTCTCGCGCCCCGCGACCGTCCCCCTTGCCTTCTATCGCGGCCCGCTAGAGGGCTTGATCTGCAGATAGTTGTATCTAGCTCATGGACTGGCAAATGTGTGTTTGTTAGTTGTGTTTCTTACATTTATTACTCACCTAACTCACCCCCAAATCCTCAACTATAAAAACCCACCTCCTCCTACACTCACTTTGCACCTCAAACACTAATCTCTCTCTCTAATCTCTCTAAACCCAATCTAGAAAGTTCAAGACTTTCAAGTGAGTTCTAACTCACCTCTACTTCACTCCGTTTAATAGGGTCTTAACTCACAAGTGTTGTATCCTTCCAAACTTGTTCTTGTAACAAAGATTGAGTTGGTAGTGTGTGATTACTTGGAAGCCTTGGCTATCTTACCTTCAATCCACCACCTTACTTGATGATTTTGAATATTTTACAACTTTTATTTTCATTTTAAGTTATTCATGACCATCCTTGTTGTTCTTGTGACAACTTGTGCATTAGTGAACAATACGAAAGAGGTTAAAGGAAGGTTATCATCTTACCTCCATGCATGACTTCTATGAACTTCCATGATAGAATAGTTACTTATACTATATAATATATACAACCGAACCCTTGACGTTAATCGAATGATTGTTCGTCATGGTACTAAGTTATATCATCTAAGTACTTAATTTTTGTTACGATTCTAATGCGTATCTAACCTATGAAAACACATCGACCCAAATGGGATTCATAGTGTCAAAAACGATTATTAATTCTAGATGATTATTTTCTCGTATACATACTTTGGTGTATTTAAATTCGCAGTCCTCCGTGATCATCCGAATACTTACGCGCTTACGTTTTCCTTATGTAGGATAACTCGGCATTCAATCCTTCAAAAACTCCTCACGAAAGTACAAAGTGGAAGTTGCAAAACCGTGAGTACACTTGACCCTTTTTCCTTTTACACAGTTTGGGTTGTTTCATGTTAACTTACAAATACACAAATACACACAACATACTTTATACACTCGATCAGTTATACATGCTTATTGTTATGCTTAGGTTCATGCTAGATTTATACATGCTTCTTGTCATTAACTTAGATAGCCCGAACTTAACATATATAGCGTTATAGGAGTAGCACGCCGCCCGTCAGGGTACTGTTAAGCTTATTCTTATTCTTAAAATAGTCTATTTACTTTTGTGGCGAGGGACACTTAATTCTTGTGGACACTTGGGTTCGACATTTAGTATTGCATGCTAGCTTACCTTGTATACAATTGTCATGTGGATTTGAGGAAACTCTTTTATTCTTATACTATGTAATTCAAAACTTGTGTACTCGCCAATGCTTTTTCGTTGAAAACCATATTTTAACATGTTACAGATTGATGATGATGTTTAAGACGAAATCGACGATCTATACCTCCATTGACTTTGATGCTAACTATTAAACAAGAAAAGAGTTGATGGACTCATTTGGGGTGGGGGCTACAAAACTATTAAAACTAATCATTTTAAATTAAATATTAAATAATAATAATGTAATTCTAAATCAACTTCCATAAAATGTAGTGTATGTTGGTTTTTTTTAACACCAAGCCACCGACCTATTGGGCCGGATTTTTTTTATTATATTTTATCTATTTCCTAAAAAATCCATCATTATTCATCCTGATAGCCGTTGTCATAGTTCCCGGTTGAACTACAATCTCTAAACCCTAATTTCATCTCTAAACCCTCCCTGATCCCTAAATCCTATCTTCTGTCTCTATTTCTTTTGGTAAGTGATTCACATGCTTTGACGTTTGGTTTTCGTAATGCTGTAACGCTCATGATCAAATCGCTCTAATTTACCTTTCAGGTGGTTTTATCGGAGATATCGAGTGATATATTGACCGAAAAAGTTTGTGTTTCTTGTGAGAAACTGAATCGAATCGAATACATGTCCGTCAATCAATCAAGAAGTGAGAACAACGAGCCGCCACACTACAGAAGATCCGGTAGATATGGTAACCCTGCTTCCGGTAAAAGGTTTGTAAACTTAAGGGTTTGTTTTGGCGTAAATTAGTGCTTGTTTTGAATAGGTTTAATGTTTATGTCTGTATTTGTTTCTGTTTTATAGCTTCAAGAAAGTGGTTACTAATGCACAAGGAGTACAGGGTAGGGTAACTGTTCCGAATCCTAAGCCGAATGGTGCAAATTTTCAGCAGCCATTAACAGGTATGTTTGGAGTTTGCAACTGCATTAAATATTGTAGAGTTTTATTATTCGGGGAACCAATTAGGTTTGGCTTCTTGATCTGGATTAATAAATTAGGCTTCATTGTGATTATGGTAAAGTGAAAGTAGTTAATCGAGCCCAATTTAAAATAAGGTTCTGCTGGACTTTTGTACACTGGTCAACTTGTTTTAATCTGGAGATAAGTTTACAAATTATTTCTGTCATTACATTAGTGGAAAGATAAAATGGTTAACAGCAAATGTAGACCTGTTTCAAAAGGTGATTCAGTTGCGTAAGTTCCAACTCTATTTGTTGTTTAGAACATTGGTTATGCTTTTACATATAGAATAGGAGGTGAGGTCGTGTGGAGTACAATATTTTAATGGATTTGTGTTGATTTTAGTCATGATGAACTTGCTTTTACATTGTATGCATATGCATTTTTTTGTTAACTTTATATTGTCTGTTTAGTTATTTCAGGGACACCTGTTGCTTCATCTACTGGTGCTGTTGTAAAGCCGACTAATGCATCAGTCCAGAAAAGCACACCGGGACTGTCGAAGGCTCCACTGAGTAATGTGGTTCCTCTTAATTCTGGCACCACAGGTTCTTCTACTCCTGTTAAGGGTACACTGTTTGTTATCTTCAGAATTTAAATAAAAAATTATGTGGGATTTAGCTCGAGTTTAGTAGTACTTACAAATCGTCTGTTAATGTTTTTCTTTTGTGATTAGGACCGGCTGATGCATCTAAGACATTTTTCTTCAATTTGGGTCTATTAGCCCCGGTGTTATAAATGGATTGCAGGTATATGTCATAACTATGTGCAAATAACACTTTTTTTTTGGATTTTGTTAATCTAGATAAGTAGACACCTGTTTATAAGCATCATATATTTGTAGGTACCTGCTCGAACCAGCTCTGCCCCTCTAAATTTGGATGAGCAGAAACTCCAGGTATGTTTTTTCTGAATTTTGTTAATCTAGATAAGTAAATACATCGATCTACTTAAAAGTAGTATAATAGTGAAACTAGTTTTAAGCAACTTGTTACTCATTTTGATATCTTGTGATTATTATGATGTTGCAGGCTCCTCTTGATTCTTTCAAGTCTACGCCATTTCAAAATTCAGTTGTTCCAAAACAACACTCACCAGAGAAAGTTCCCTGGCCTGTTGATCAGCCCCATGAGGCCCGTTCAATCTCAAAAGAGAAAAAAGACATGCCTTCATCACTTATTGGGCCTGTTGCAGCCCATGCTCAGAAATCTACTGGTTCTTTTATAACTTCTATCCCTCCGGTGGTTTCTATGCAAACGCCATATCACCAACCTCAAGTACATCTTCAATTTGGTGGCCCATATCCACCACCACAAGGGCCGCCACAAGTATATGTCCCGGGAACTCAACATCATCAGGGCATCGCTCATCAAAGTCAAGGTTTGACTTTGTCGTCTCAGATGGGTCCCATGAACTTTTATCCTAATTCTTACAATGCTGGTGCACTTCTCCCCTCACCGTCTGGTTTTAAGCCATTGGCTAATGCACATATGACTCCTGGTTCTCAGCCTTTAAGGTTTCATAATCAGGTTAGCCTCCTTTTTCTTTTTTCAAATATTAGGTCTACTCATGCTAAGAGTGTGTTTGAATGTTTGATGTGATATTGTTATCAGCAGGCTTCTAAACAGGTGACGGTATAAACAACCAGTGATTAGTTCACATGTAGAAAAGGCTGTTGATTCGATAGACAAACGCGAGATTTCAAATAAAAGTCAAAGACAAGGTCAGCCTCATAAAGATTCAGAGACAATTGCTGGGCAGTTTGAGAATTTGACCAATACATCTGCTGTTGTGACTAAAGTTGCAAAAACTAGCAACAGAGTTGAAAGGCCTTCAAAAAGTTTGCTAACGTGTCTGCTTCCAAATGTGATAATGATGAAAAAAGCCGTAACTCTACCCAAGTTAATGGTTACACCCCTAAAGTTGACGTGGAAGTGCCAATAGCTGAATATGGGGGATCAAAAGAACAAGTTAAAGAATCTGTTAAACCAAATCAAGATAATGCTGTTCTGGATGTAACTGTTGCACCACTGAAAGAGTATGTAGATAAAGGGCACACAACAGCTAAAGGGAAGAAGAAAATAAAAGAAATCTTGAAAAATGCTGATGCTCGTGGAACTACTTCCTGTCTCTATAATGCGTATAAACGTCCTGAAGAAAAGAAGGAAACTTCTACTGCTGCTGAAATTACTGAAAACCCAAACACATCTGTTAATTCTACTTCTGGCAAAAGCAACGTTTTGTCTTCTGATGAGAGACGTGCTGGACCCACCAAATTTGAGCCTGATGATTGGGAGGATGCTGTTGATATCTCTGCTCTTAAAATGGACACAGGTTTGAAATTGAAACATGATAGTGAGGATGACAATGACGGAACGACTAAAAAGTATTCCAGAGACTTCCTGCTGAAATTCTCTGATCACTGTACTGATCTTCCAGAAGGTTTTAAGATTACACATGAAATAACTGAAGTGTTGGTGGTCACGGGTGTCAATATGGCTCATAAACCGTACCCTAACCCGGGTAGAGGCGGTGGTGATAGTCAGTGGTGGGGTCACGGCTAGAACGTCAGCCAAGTAACATTGTTCTTGATGACAAATGGACTAAAGGGTCAGGAGGGAACCATGGTGTGTTGAGGACCCCACATGGCCAGCCACCTGGTCAGTATGGTGGCGGCATTCTGTCTGGACCACTGCAGTTCCCTGGTCCACAGTTGCAACGTAATAACTCTGTGTCAGAGAGGTGGCAACGGGCTACTAGTTATCAAAAGGGCTTAATGCCATCTCTTCACACCCCGATGATACATAAAGCCAAAAGGAAGTATGAAGTTGGTAAAGTAACAGATGAGGAACAGGCAAAACAAAGACAATTGAAAAGTATTCTAAACAAGTTGACCCCACAAAACTTTGAGAAACTGTTTGATCAAGTCAAACAAGTTAATATCGGCAACGTGAGTACTCTGTCTGGTGTGATTGGTCAAATATTTGACAAGGCTTTAATGGAACCGACATTTGTTGAAATGTATGCCAATTTTTGTTCCCATTTATCCGTAGAATTGCCTGGTTTTGTCGACGATAACGAGAAGATTACTTTTAGGAGATTATTGTTGAATAAATGTCAAGAGGAATTTGAAAGAGGAGAAAGAGAAGAAGAAGAAGCGAATAGAACTGAAGAAGAAGGTGAGATTAAGCAGACGGAAGAAGAACGGGAAGAAAAGCGAGTCAAGGCACGTAGGCGTATGTTGGGTAATATAAGATTTATTGGTGAATTATACAAGAAAAGAATGTTAACAGAAAGAATCATGCATGAATGCATAAAGAAATTATTGGGTTTTGATCTGTTAAATAACCCTAATGAGGAAGATATAGAGGCGTTGTGCAAATTAATGAGTACAATCGGGGAGGTGATTGATCACCCAAAAGCTAAAGAACACATGGATGCTTATTTTGATATGATGTTTCAGTTATCAAAAAACATGGCGCTTTCTTCTAGAGTCAGGTTCATGTTAAAAGACGCAATTGACCTTAGAAAGAACAAATGGCAGCAAAGAAGGAAGGTTGAAGGTCCAAAAAAGATCGAAGAGGTGCACAGGGATGCTGCTCAAGAACGCCAGACCCAATCTAGCAGACTGGCCCGGGGGCCTAGCTCTAATCCCTCACTTAGGGGAAGGGGTCAACCCATGGACTTTGGACCAAGAGGGTCAGCAGGTTTTTTATCTTCCAACGCTCAAATGGGTGGTGGTTTTCGTGGATTTGACTCTTTTGAGAATAAGACTTTGTTGGTTCCGTTGAAACCGATGGGCAATGAGGCTATAACCCTTGGGCCACAAGGTGGTCTAGCCAGGAGGATGTCTGTTAGGGGTCTGCCTACTAATGGTTATGGTGGTTTCATGATACAAGATAGAGGGGGTTATGGTCCATCACGTGATGATTTAGCTCCAAGATACATGCCTGAAAGGTTCTCACCTCGACCAGCTTATGACCCACCCAATATACAACACATTAACCGAGTTCCACCACTGAACGGGATCGTGCTTCTACTTCCCCACAAAGTGATTCATCAGATAAGATTTTGTCTGAAGATTGCTTGCATGATAAGTCCATTGAGGCCATTAAAGAATTTTACAGGTACCATCTCTCTCATCTACTACTTTCTGTAGTTTTTTTTCCCTCAACAACACTGTTTTGATCGGCTGGATATTGATGAAAAACATATTTGTTTTTGTGTTCAGTGCTAGAGATGAAAAGGAGGTTGCTTTATGCATCAAAGATCTGAATGCACCCGGGTTCCATCCAACAATGATATCCATTTGGTTGACTGATTCTTTTGAGAGGAAAGATACGGATCGTGATTTTCTCACTAAACTTCTTGTCAATCTTACAAAATCTCAAGAAGGAATCCTTACTCGAGAGTCCCTTGTTAGAGGGTAAATTTTTAATAACAAATTAATATTTTAAATTGGTTGGATGACTTGTAATAACCGGTTGTTATTTTGTTTGTCTAGATTGGAATCTGTTATGTCAACCCTGGAGGATGCAGTGAATGACGCACCAAAAGCAGCAGAATTTCTTGGGCGCATGCTTGCACGAATACTTTTAGAAAACGTGATCCCGTATAAAGAAGTTTGGCGTTTGATACATGAAGGCGGTGAAGAGCAAGGGCGGCTGGTGGAGATAGGTCTTGCAGCCGAAGTTGTTGGCGTCATTCTTGAGATCATTAAATCAGAAAAAGGTGACCCCTTTTTAAACGGAATGCGTGCAGCTTCTAATCTTCGCGTAGAGGTTTTCTGTTCGTCCAAATCATCGAGATTAGATAAGTTTATTTAGACTAGATCATAAAGTATAGGTGGGTCGTTGGTTTTTTATGTTTAGAAGGATAGATTGGTTTGGATAGCAGCAGCTGGTATATATCATCATTGTTTCAAAATTTATCAACCTGAAACATTAAAATGTGTAATCCTTTCTGGGTTCTAATGAGCATCTACATTTTTACTTGCTGATCTCATGATTCTATTTATCTTTGCTTGATGTGAGTTAATCGTTACTGTTGACATTATGACTACCGAGTCAAAAGTACATTTGTTTTTCAATTTTGCTCCTCCTTCAAAAACAAAAACATACAATAGTAGTCACTTAAACTCAAAATTTAGTCAATTAACTCAAAACTTTCACTCAATTCTGTTTGGATTTCTTGGTTTTTAATCTTTCTAAACATACGTATAATTTATCACCCTCCAAATGTTGCAAGATCCTAAAACTTTTCCAGAACTGCAGTTTCACTCTGTGGTTGACCCCCGCTGACAACTTTACACCCTATTTTGAAATTTCGTCAATTTTACATCCTGTCGTTTCCAAAATGAATCAATCTAAGCCCATGCACCTTAACGACGTTGGATGTCAATGTTACTCACTAACGGTGCAGGGGCAAAAGGGACATTTCACCTCGTTTTTACTTAACCTGGTCAACTACCCACCCTACCTTTTCTTAACCCTCTCATTTTTACATCCGCTCATTCACACTAACACCTAAATACACTTCCAGCGATATTCCGACCACCGAAGCAAAACCTGCAACTCGTTTTCTCCGGTAACCACCTACCGCTGCCATCTCCACCGAATCATCCCACTCCGACCATCGTTAAAAATCGTAACATAACCACCGGAGCACCTGCAACCTTCACCTCCGACACCTATATCAACCAACGACCACCATACACTTCCACCTTTCATCCTAAAGCCACCATGACTCACCATCCGTCACCATCCAACCTATCCGACAAACTAGAACAACACCGCTTTATCACCATCACCACAACACCTACTTTCCACCGGACATCCATCGCACCACCTTAACAAACATCACCATACTTCTTTATTAGCTTGTGATATATTTGAAGAAGGCGGCTTAGATATTCAGGGACTTAAATTATCAGTTATTAGAAACCACAAGGTGTAAACAGAAAGGTACAAATGTCATTTCACATTTAAACTAACAGCACATGATGTCATCGGACAACAAGGATGCATATTGCAGGCGTATAAAGTTGACAGAATTTCAAAATAAGGTGTAAACGTGTCATCGGGGGTCAATCAGAAGGTGTAAAACTACAGTTTATTTTTAATTATAAATTAATTTATGTGTTATAATTCAACTTATTTTATTGTATAATAAGAACAATGAATTAAAAGCATTATATATGTTTATCAAAAAGTACATACATACGTTTATTGCATAATAAGATTCGAGATTCAATCCATATATATATTGAAGAGAAAATATTGACATTTTCATAAAATAAAAATATATTAGTAGAGAGAGGAGTGTGTGTTGGAGTGTTGGACCAATCAAAAGCAAAAAAATAAAGTGTTGACCAATGAAAACGAGAAAAATTTGAATACTAACTTGTGAGAATTAATACAAAAGTTATAATTAGATGCTAAATAGTTCAATCGGGTTATTACAACGAAAGTCAAATGGGGATAATGAATGAGTTGAGCTAAGGCCGAGTCCATCTATACTTAAATCAGATTGATTTAACTAACAAGAGCTCGAGTTTAGTTCGAGCTCAACCAATTTATTAAATGATGGTGCGAAATTAAATATAAAAGATCAATTTATTATGTGGTCTTTTATGACCCGACTTAAGGCAATAAACAGTAAATCATGATTGCAATTTTGCCATTACAAAAACTACTATTTTATAAGATAACTAATTAAGTGTTTCTAGTTCTCGTTACGAAAGGTTAAGCTTATATTCTATTCTATATATAACATTCATCATGGAAGGGAATAACGCCAGACAGTTGCCTGGTACTTTCTGATTGTTCCAGTCAAATTACGATTTTGTGTTTTTTAAATTTACAGTTTTGCCATTAATTTTGTTTTTATTCCCTCGCAGCCAAATTATGATTTTGCCCTCGGTTCAAATTTACAGTGTTGCCATCATTTTTTTCTCTGTCAAATTACAATTTTGCCCCCGGTGAAAAATTACAGTCATGTGATCGTTTTAGTTTTTTTTGACAAAACTATCGTAGTGTTTTGTTTTAATTGGTTGACTCGGAGTAATATTTATTCGTGCAAGGCGGCTGGTCGGCATACGCTCATTTATCTTGAAAAGTTACAATTTTGCCGCAAGTTTAAAATTATAGCATTACCATCATTTTAGTTTTTTTAGCAAGAGTATTGTAGTGTTTTGTTTTAATTGGTTGACTTAGTGTAATTTTTTTTGAGATCATGTTATAAGCAGTGGCGAAGCTTGAGATTTCCGACGGGGGGTCGAAAACGTATATACCAAAAATTTTCTATAATACCGGGGGGTCAAAAATGTATATATCCAAAAATTTCTATACGAAACTACATACTCTCCACTGAGCAAAAAGTTTGAGGGGTCGGCCGTGTAACATTTGTCGAAAAACGGGTTTTCCAAACCCGCTTCGTTTATTAATCGAATAATCAGTTTCATATTTTGTTGCTCATTTAATGCTTATTTTAATTTTAAACAATACATAACTAATAAACATTTTAGATTATGGAAATTAAAATTGTTAAAAAATAAAATTAAAACAATTAAAAATGAAAAAGGGCTGCCGGGTTTCGAACCCAGGTCAGCCGGAAACTTTAAACACCAAACACATAACCACTCCGCCACTTGATGTCTTTGTGAAATCTAGGAAACAATTAAAACATAACTTCAACCATGAATCAACCTGTTTGCGCCAAACTGAAACCGATATTGGCTTCCAAACGTCCAAGGACTTTGAGTGATCGCGGATTCTTGCTTAACCGATAAACCGACATTCTTAATCAATTCAGCCTTTAATGAACTTGAATTCATGTGATGTTCGGGTTTAATAACCGAAAACATTCACTTCCTGAATTACTCCAACAATATCAGTACCTCGCGACTAAAAATCATCCACAGAACTCTCAATTTCACTTTTGCTCTATTGTCAGTTCGACGGAAACGCTTTTTGAACTCGCCGGACTTTCACCGGAAAACCGTGTCTTTCATTAAAACGGTAAATTTCTAAATTCTTTCATCTTCTATCTGTTGTTAGACTTTTACTAACTCAAACCCTCCAATCAGAATCGGTCCCAGACGACGATATCGGATAATCAACACTCGCCGGAAGTTTTCTGAAAATTCCTAAGTTACGCTGTGAAACGGTATAATCATTCAAACCTTCTGATAACTCTTGCTTGGTCAATCAATTTTACAATTAGTTAATCAAAAACTGTTAATTGGTCCGCTCAGACGGAGTTCATAAAAACAGAGCCGACAACTTTGCCGGAGTTCTGAGAAAAGTCGTCATTCCGGTATGTTCATTCCCAAAACCTTTCCTATCCGTTACATTTTAATCATTCATACGCCTGTTAATTGAATTGAACAAGTTCAGTAGAGTAATCGTTGTCTGGGTTATTGTAACGAAGAAGATGAAGTGAGTCTGTATATAAATTTAATATAAATTGGATTATATCTCGGGTTAGACACACAGTCCAGCGGTGGACTGTGTGCAATTGAAACACAGCGATACCGGGTTCGAGTCCGCCCTTATTCCGATTCGTCACAATATTAAGACTTTTTATAAAACCCAAATATGAAAACTTCCAGTTAGTATATAAGAGAAATAAAACAAGTGTTTTAACCAGGTTAGACACACAGTCCAGTGGTGGACTGTGTGCAACGTTAATCAACAGGTCCCGGGTTCGAGACCTGATACGCACGCCGGTTCGATAGAATTTAAATCCTTTTTAAGAAATGAATTTTGGAATAAATTAAATAGTATATAAATATAATTAAAAACAGAAATATTTCGGGTTAGACACGTAGCTCAGTTGGTAGAGCTGCGTGCACGCGTACGGGAGGTCACGAGTTCGAACCTCACTCAGTGCAAATATTATACACGACCGAACCGGTCAACAAGTCAAAGTCAAATAGTCAACGGTCAACCCGAAAAGTCAACACTTTTTTTCATATTTTTATTTATTTATTTAATTTAAAAATCAATTAAAAATACTTAAAAATAATGTTTTTAAAGTTGGAAAATAGCCTTAAACTCACAAAAATATATCTAAAAACCCTATTAAAATTATTAATAAAATCCACTCATTTACCATACCTTTTTGTTATTATTTAGGTTAGTTAATCCTCGTCGATCAACCCTCTAAACTCGTGCGCATTCAACATCTTCAACCGAACGCACCCAATGTGAATGAATCTCTACAAATTCCCCGTTTTAATCACGTTTTTGGGGTGTATCATGTGTCTTATTATTTATTACATTTAAACAATTATGCATCCATCATATCCATGATCAAATGTGTATTCAATATGTATCAACTGTTTGTGTGGTTAATGTTTAGATTAAATTTATCATTTTCAGTACATACATTATCATAGGCCGCCGCTCCCCATTACCTATGAGCGTTGAGCTGTTCCCCATTACCTATGAGCGTGAACGAGGCGTTGCCAACATACGATCGGCTCCGTTTGATTGAGCCTTGATCGCACATACATTTATCATAGGCCGTCCGTTCCCCATTACCTATGAGCGTGAACGTGACGTTGCCAACATATACAGTATCATTCATGTTATATATTCATGCAAGGTGGTTTGTTATTGTATGTTATTGTTTGTTATTGTTAATGTTATTGTATGTTTATTTACGTTTGCTCACATATGATTATTGCACAATTTTCCATAATAAATATAACAAGAAATCAATAATAAATGTTTTCTAACAAGGTTCACTCACCAACTTATGTTGACCCAAAAATCCTCATTTTTACACATGATACAGGTGATCCAGCTGCAGCAAGAAACATATAGGATGGCTTAGAAGAATAAACCGGTTTAGACTTTGGATTGTTTAGTTGGTTATCTTTCTTTGTAATTGTATGAACTTGTTTGGAATATTGAGGATGTAATTTTGAATTTAATAAATATGAAACATATCAGTAAACATCATGAGCTTTGGTGATAACCCAATTATGCCCCGACTCTTATTCCGCTGCGGGTCGGGGTGTGACAGATTGGTATCAGAGCCATGACTATAGGGATATAGGATAGGTTATTAGACCCTTAGAGCCTATACTATAGTTGATTAGAATTTTTAAAAAATTTTTTGTGTTACATGCAAAATTCATGATGTTTATATGTTTTATGTTTATTGTTACATTCAATGTTATGCAAGCATGTTCATAAGTACATATTATTATACAATGCCTATCATGAATCATATCCTCATAACATATCATATCCATGAGAGCACACACCACACAATTTCCATGACTTTTGCAACGATTTTTGTATTTTCAAATCACATCAAAGTGAGTTCTCATGACGGGCATGTAGTAACTGGAAGGGTACAAGTACCGGTAGTCGGAACGTCCTGTCTAGGCTTGGCATTCGTATAAATCCAAAATAAAGGACCAGTTTGCCTACCTGGGGACTAACGATGAGAGTACGAAGGACCTATTAGGCCAAAGCATGCTATACCAAACGTCGTGTGAGCTAACCCCACTTTGAGTTGTCATTGTGTCTACACCTGGACACCCTCCGACCATACATCTCGCAAACATATTTCATGGTTTTCATTCGGGTGATGCGAGTGTTAAACCGTCAATACCAATGTGAATCCTACTAAGCCAATAGTCATGGGGGCCCACATGACTATACAGGTGAAGGTATGGGGGACATTTGAGGCCCAACATGAGCAAACCCAAGACATCCTATGGATGTAGTTGCATTATTGATGTTTATGTTATTTTTATTTTTTTAAGACACATGACACCTAAAAAGACTCCATAAACTCACAATCTTCTTATGTATATTCCTGTAGATGTCGGCTAGGCAACAACGTGGGGGTAGAAGATCAGGAAGGTCAAACGAATGCTTGGCCACCCAAATCGCAAAACAAATGGCCGCGGTGCTTCCTGACATCGTAGTTCAAGTCCAACAAGCTCTCGCCGCAAATCCCATCAACCCTCCCCAACAAGAAGACCAGAATGTTGACAACCCTCCCTCCAAAAAGTGCTCATACAAACATTTCAAGTCTTGCGATCCCCCGAAATTTGAAGGGACCGAAGGTGTCACTGCCCTTCTCCACTGGTTTGAGGAACTTGAAAACACTTTCCTCAACTGCGATTGTCCCGAGGATCGCAAGGTACGTTACGCAACCGGGAGGCTATTTGGGGTAGCTCTTACCTGGTGGAATACTGAAAAGGGGAAGAGAGGAGTCGAAGATGCAATGGCCTTAACGTGGGAGGAGTTAAGGGAAATTACGACGAGACGCTTCTGTCCTAGAAGCGAGATCAAAAAGTTAGAGGATGAATTTCATTCGTTGAAGCAAAAGGAGGGAGATCATACTTCCTACAACAAACGATTTTTAGAGTTGAACCAAATGGTCCCTAACTTGTTCACCCCAGTTTACCGCTTAGTCGAACACTATATTCGAGGCCTCCCCTCAAAAATTCAAGACTCAGTTCTCAGCACTTCGCCTGCAACACTCGAAGCTGCTATGGAACTAGCTACCGAGCTTACCGAGAATCGTATTCGCAACGGCAAATTTAAAGATGAGAAAAAGAAAGCCCCCGTTGAGGGCCAAACTTCAAACCATTCCACCTCCTCCTCAAAGTTTGCTAACAAGAGGAAACGAAACACCAGAAACTTTGCTGTCACACAAACAAATTTCCCTATCCCTGCTGCACCCATTACCCAAGTTGCCCCCTCACCAGCACCATATAAAAGGCCATACTCCGGCCCATACCCAAAGTGCAACCGTTGCCAATACCATCACTTTCCTGATCATCTCTGCCAACATTGCACCGGCTGTGGTCGCGCAGGTCACACCATTCAAACTTGTCGCGTACCTCAGCGAACGAACCGCCATCAGCCCTCAACCCAAACCCACCATCAGATAATGGGTCAAGCCCAACAACCCTTATTACTACCACCTACCCAACATGTAGCCCAATCCTACTACCAATCCAACTATCCCATGGTGCAACCTATGTGGGCTTGTTACAACTGTGGAGACCCGAATCATTTCAGAAACACCTGTCCACGCCTAGTGAATATTATCCATGCCCAAGCTCAAGCTAATCCAGTAAACCAGGCTAACCAAGCTCCTCCACCCGCAAGAGGAAGAGCTTTCAACATCAACGCTAATCAAGCTAGGACTGACAACAATGTGGTTAACGGTACGTTTCTCATCAATGGTAGTTATGCATCCATGTTATTTGATACTGGCGCGGATAAGAGTTTTGTGTCCTTAGAATTTGAACCCATTCTCAACCAAACTCTTGTTAAACTCATGGAATCCATAACGGTAGAAGTTGCTGACGGAAAACCGGTCTCATTAAACTCTATTATACGCAATTGTACTCTCACACTAAACGATCACGATTTTCCAGTTGACCTCATACCTATGAAGTTGGGAAGCTTTGACATTATAATTGGTATGGACTGGCTCAACCATCATCATGCTGAAGTTGTATGCCGCGAAAAGTTTATACGCATTCCTCTTACAAACGGTCAGACTCTACGAATCTTTGGAGAAACCCCTTCGAAAGGGCTCAAATTAATGTCCTGTCTTCAAGCCCGAAAATATCTCTGCAAGAATTATGTCGCATTTCTAACTCATGTCGTCAAAAAGGGAACCAAGGAGAAGAAACTTGAAGACATCCCAGTAGTAAAAGATTTTCCGCAAGTTTTTCCTGACGACATTTTAGGACTTCCTCCCGTGAGAGAAGTCGAATTCCGTATAAGTGTATAACATGTATGTAAGTATAATTTGAGTATCGAGAGTGTGTGTGAGTATTTGCACGTATAACAAGTATCGGTTTGTATGTAAACATGTATTTAAGACGAATTTCATAATGAATCCATTCTCGAATTGAGATAACGAGAATGAAGTACGATTGTAAGGTTTATAAAAATATAATACGAATACGAACTTTCTAAAATAGGAATACGGAAATACGAGGCGTTCCAATCTTGCTCATAAGCTTTCTTCCCTAGCCACTAGTGCTAGTACTAAGTCGTCTAACACTTGATTTAAGCTTCATATCTCATGTTGTTTATAAAATACAAGAAGATCCATCTTGAAGCTCATCATAAAAGACTTGGTAAACATAAAAGAACACTAAAAATACAAGTTGTTTACTTGATTGTTTAAGTTGTTTATGTAGTAGATCTAGTAAGATGGTTATTATGAACAAAGTGATCTTGTTAACATTTTGTTAAAAGCATAGATCTAACACAAAAATGTTAGATCTAGCAAGATCCACAAACTTGATGATATAAACTTGAAAATGGTATAAAAATGATTTTTGAAAGACGTAACAAGTAAACATATGTAAAGATCTTACTAGTAAGTTCTGTTCTTGAAAAAGTATGTTTACAAAGTCAACATAGAGTTGTTAAAAAGGATGATGAACATGAAGAAAGTTATGGATTTAAAAGTCTCATGTTATCTACAAGTTCATGTATATTTGTTGGAATTTTTGTATGTAAAAGTTTTGTTGAAACTTGTTAAATGATTTGATGAATTTTGGATATAAAAACACATGTCTTAGACATGGGAAAACTCCATATTATAAGGGGAATTATGGCAAAATTTTTGTAAAATTATAACATTTAGAAAAATATATTTTTACAAGACTTTTTACTAAGTTAAACGTTTAAAGAAGTTAAACATAATTGTTCCCTATTTTTAAACAAAAATATAAGTTAAGAAAATAGATTTTTCTTAAAAATAAAAATGGATATAAATACATATAATTAAGGCAACTGATATATGTATATTAATGAACAAATAATTACAAGAATTAGTGGAAGATATACAAAATCGGACAAATGACAAAATATATATATTCAACAAGTATATAAAAATATATGTATTTCAAGAAAGTCTTAAAAATATATTATTTTTGAGAAATATAATTTCTGAAAAAACATAAAAATCATAAGAAATGATTTAGACATTAAATATAAAATACATGGGTATTTATACCTAAATACATGTATACTTATTTAAGTACACACATAGTGGAAATACAATGGTCAAAGCTACACAAAAACAAGAATACATGGCATAGTATAAGTATACACATGCAAGGACGAGTTAAAAATATGTTTTTTAACATCCATCGAACTTGTATTTTATACATTTTTATTTGGAAATATATATACACATACATTTAGAAGGTGATCGGAGATCACATTAAAACAAGAAATATATTTTAGAGAAGATAAAATATATTGCTAACGACGACATCTAGACAAGCGTGTGATACCCGACAACAAGGGTGCTCGGCCTTACTCATGTAGTGGACACGTATATCTTACTCGTGCGAGGCATGAAGTCACAAGACGGCTAGGCCCGTTCATACAACTCACAAATGTGCAAAAATATATATTTTATGAAATATATATTAACAATTCAAGATGGACAATTTATACATAGTTATCACAAGCCTAAGTGGCTAACAAATAAAGGACACTTGTAGGTAGTGTCACATACAAGGAAAACGCATTTGGTTTCTAACAGTTTACGCAAGGAACGCAAATCAGTGAGTTCATATCCCCTTTTCATTCTAAATGTTTTTCAGTTTTACAACTATCGAGGGAGATACTTGTACAATGGTATGATAAGCTAGGGAATGGAACAACTAGATCATGTGCGATAGGGTGGTACTTAAGCACCATTAATCTTGTTTAGACCGAGGAACGAAAGGGGTAGATCTATCGGGTTTTGGCGAGCCCCACTCTTGGTTATTAGACCCACACAGAAGAGTGCTTTTGTGTCCCAGTCGAGGGTAATAGACACAAAATTCGTCAAGGGTTGGATTGCTTCCTATGTCGGCGCACATATTATTGTCCTTGTAAAACATTAATGATCGACGATTTCATAGACGCTTTTACATACCGGATTTTATACAAATACAACTCACCTCTTATTGATACAACTAAAACACACGAACTCGCCAACTTTTGTTGACCTTTTCAACTTATTTCGGAAATTAGTGGACCACGCAGGATTTTCAGTCAAGAAAGCAAGTTTCAAGACTCGAAGCCACATTTTGAAGGGTTTGCCCGTTATATACCGCATCCTTGCGGTGATATAGTGGTCAAAGCCTTAACATTTTAAAACTTGTATTTTGATGTACGATACTATGACAACTTATTTTCATTTGATGGTTTGTAAACAATATACCTAACTTATGTTGCGTTTTGAAATGGTTGTGGCAATGGCATTGGAGCTTGTTTTATTCATTTAGTATATTCACTTATATTGTATGCAATGAGAATCAATCAGATCACACCTCGTGCTTCCGCTATGAGCGGGTGTGACATTACTTTCTAATACAGATAAACTATTTAATCCTAGAACTATAGCAAGGAAGGTTGTGTTGCCCATCCGTGAATGGTTGTTACACAACTCATGTATTCAGGTTTTATCCCGTGAATGATGATCCTCTTGAGTTCTTTGATTCGCAAAGTTTTAACTTTGTGAAAGTGTTAAGGAATCGTTAAATCTCGTTGTGCAATTGATAACAATTCACTTTCCAACATTGCAACTTGTTATCATGCTTCTTGGAAAACAGTCTTGTGAGACATCTCACATTGCCTTTGGTGCTTCTGCGCCTCGAAATTGTTCCAACAATTTTTCTTCCATTATGGCCTATAACACAAACAAGGCCTTCCCAACCTTGATTCTCCACTTGTGAATGGCGTCGTTTAGATTGTTTCTTGGAACTGTGGTCTCTGCTCCGTTAACAACTACCCACATGTCTTGTCCTTGAAAAAATTGATATACAAGTAGAACATGCATTGTGATTTGATTTCTAAGTTTCTTGACCCCACCAACAGGTTGAAATTTTGCCATCGTGATCCTTGCTATGATAGCGGTATTTAAACTGATCCAACCCGGTTCCACCCTTAAACTTGATCGTCGACTATAACACACACAGACGTTGCACGAACTGGTACAACATCATACAATTCGATCTTCGACTATAACATACTAATGTATTCTTGCTACATACGCATTTCTACATCTATAAGAATAAATCAAATGCATTCAAATAATAAACTTCACACTTATCATGTGTTGGAGCAGTTGAAGATGGCATCTTCCATAACCAGAATCTGTTTTATCTAACCATTCGATTATGACAGGTTGACAGTTAATGTAACTGCTTAGTAAAATATTTAAATTAAAAATGTTAACATGTGATTTTTTATAGTTTGGTACCATTTGCCACCCGCAAGTGGAGTTTTTTCTTTCGAGTTATTTGAGCTTGAACTTAACTCATAGTAGTTTTTGAAGACCTTAATGATGAGATATAAATAATATTAAACTTGGGTTTATATCAGACTGCATTTAATAGTTTGTTAATTCGAGCCCCCAAAATTTTGAGGTGTGTGTGATCATAACACTCCTTGACCAAGCCGAATGAAGAACAATAAACAAATATCATCGCTTTCGCAAGATCTGGTTGTGTGACACCGAAGATGTAACCTTTATATATACTCTTTAAATACTTTGGTCGAAAAGAACTGTAAAATGAATCTTAATGTGATTCTGCAGGGTTTGATTAAGGTACATTTCCAAGGAAGAAACTCTGACCCACAGAAGGCATACCTTAATTAAATTTTATAAATACATCATCATATCACATACTAAGTAAATCTCACCAATAGCAAAGCTAAGGCAGGGTCAGAGGAAGGGTAAGTTTTATATATACATATTTAAAATATAATATGTAAACCATGACATGATGTTCTTCATACAAGACGACAAAATGTGACTCCAAAATATTAATACTTTCAGGGTACCTGATCAGTATACGCATAGCTTTCAGTTGTTAATAGCCACCATTTGTTTCAAGATCTTAGAACTGCTCAAGAACTGAATCTTGAGTCAAGATCTTTTTTACAAAAACAAAAATCAAAGTTTATGTTCTTGATTTAAGCTAGAACTCAAAAAGGGTACCTTAAACACTAACACTTCTAATCAAATTCTAGTTTGATTTTCAGGATACCTGATCTTGTTGAACATATCTTTCAGTTCTTGATTATCCACCATTTCTTGCAAGATCTTATCATCCACGTTCACCTTGTTCTTCGGCTCCCGCCAGCCATGGAAGCCGAAGAAAAAACCATCTCTGCTAACCGCCATTTCTCTACTTGTCTATCATACTTCTCCTCTTCAGTGGTGCCAGCCGCCATCAAGTGGTACGTGTACACCACTTTCTTCTGACCAAGCCTATAAGCCCTGCTAATAGCTTGTATTTCTACAGACGGGTTCCAAACGACATCCAAAAGAACCACCCGAGAAGCACCATAAAGATGAATCCCTTCAGAACAACATTTTATAGATGCCAACAACACTTTCAGTTCACTCTTGGGATCATTAAAAGCATTTATAATATTTTGCCTGCGCGTCTGTTGTATCTTTCCTTGAATGAGTGTGATCTCCTTCTCAACAATCCAACCAAAAGCATGGGTGATTTGATCTTGTAACAACAGTTGTGGCTGGATAAATTGACTAAAGATCAAAACCTTTTCATTCAACGAAAGACTCAGGCGAATCAGCTCCATGACAAACCTTGTTTTCACACCAACTTCAGGCTGCAGCCTCACATCTTCAAGTTCTTGTTTGTTTATCGAGTTTTCTTCTTTTTCAGATAACGAGCAGTGAAGGATTAATGACGGATGAACCGCCACCAAAGCAACTTTATGTTCATACTCAAACATGCTTGCTAAAGTTCCCAGATTTTCAATAAAACCCTTTTGAAATGGTGGAGGATTTAGAAAAATGGCACTTTGTCTCAAACCAGGAAGCTTGCTTTCCAAGATATGTCCTTTATGAACATGAACAAAAGGCAGAATGATCTCCTTGAGCTTCTCGATATCTTCGGCCCTCGATCTACCTCTAAATTTCTTCATGTTCCTTCGCTGAATCATATCTGCAAAAAACTTTTCCTTCACAATACTATTTGCGGTTTCTGGCCTTACTATTTTCAGGGTGTTAAACAATTCCCTGAAATTGTTTTGAAATGGGGTTCCAGATAAGATCACTCGGTTTCTGGTCTTTAACTTCAAAAGCGTGTTCCAGATTTTACTGTGTTCACTACGGGGCGTGTGTCCTTCATCAAGAACTACTAGTCCTGGCATATCCAGCAAACACGTCCTTATTTTTTCATTATCTATGTTCTTATACAAATACGAATCCCCAGCTAGTTTTTCATACAAATTGTAGCTTACTCCAAGAACACTTCCACCCTTGGTCCAAGAACTTATCTTCATAACACGTATCAAATCTTTATCATGTGTGGAACTACCAAAAGTCATTTCTTTTCTCAAAAGCTCAGTATTGTGTAAGTTAATGAAGGAAATCCCGACTCGCCATTTTTTGAATTCGGCTTCCCATGTTAGAAGCATGCTAGCTGGAGCAATTATGACTGGACAACATTTGGGAAATTTCTTGAGAAATGACTCCATAAACACAATTGTCAAGAAAGTTTTACCGGTGCCAGGGGCATGTGAGATGATACAACCCCCACCGCCAACACCACCACTACCACGTGAACAAAGTTTTTGTAATCTTGAGAGCTCAATAGTTCCCGCCAAATTATTCCACAAAAACTCGAATCCTTCTTGTTGATGGAAATACATGTGTGCCTGAATATGCGTTGGGATGAGTTCCCAGACTGTTCCTTTGGTCTGCTTGCAAGTGTCATAAGGATTCGAATCTGAATCCATGAAACATGGGATTTCATGACTAAAAAACTGTTGTTCGTCAAAATGACGTCTTCTTTGGGACTTATCCGGTGCATAGCTTGCCTGCAAATATACAATAGTAATTGTTTAACAAGCAAAAGATTGTGATTTTGAATAACTAGCATCTAGATATTCAGATTGTAAAAGTAGTGTTTGAATGAGTTTGCTATTTGAGGTTGTCATGATGAGGTAAACAGTTCACGTGTTCAACATATTATGATTATTCTTGAGATTAGTTTATAAAAGGGCGCTTTTGTGAAAACAAGGAGATACAAATGATGGCAAATATCTCAAGATTAGTAATGAACTGCTTTATTGACTTCTAAATGAATATATAACAAGAATTTGTTATCCATCATTAAAATTTGATTATAGCGACTAACAAAAGCTAAGCGTCTAATCGTCTAGTGGTCATAATCAGAACATCTAAGCGCGAACCGTGAAAAAGCATCGATACTTAAAGTTACTCACTAGCTTCGATATAACATATCTGCTCTCAACAAGGACATCTCCACATAAAAGACATCTCAAGCCTGTTTGTTCTTCAAAGTAAGTATCACCATGCTTTCCGTTTTCACAAAGGTCATTATCGTCATAATAATTGTCATAATAATCGTCTTCCTCTTGATTCTCGACCTGCATGAACAGAATATATATAGTAAATATTTATAGTAGACAAAAGAAGAAATAAGAAGACTGATAAATTATATAACCTGGGGAATTCTATAGGAACCAACTTCATCACATTTGAGTGCAAACTCCATCTCTTCAAATAATTCTTCCCCGTTTGACTCGATACTTTTTTGACTCGATTCATCCTCAGTGTCTTCAAATTTGAAATGTGAAGGAAGACACTCATATTCCTGTGTTATATGATCTTCTTCATTATTAATAATGGAGTCTAAAATAGTGTTAACACATGCGCCAACATCTCTTCGACCACCCTTCTTAAATTTTCCATTTTTGACCGATTTTGCTTTATCACCTTTCAGGTAACGACTGATTAATTTGTCTGTTGCGTTTTGTTTTTCATTAACTTCTGTATCACTCGATTCATCCATTGGTTTTTGATACATACTTTTCATATTTGTTTTGTGTACAGAAGGGCTCTTCTCTTTCCGGGAAGCCGATCCAGACCAAACTTTTTCCTTATGTTTTTGTGTGGGCCGATGCGGCCTCTTGTTTACTGGTAAAAGGTCAGTATCATCCAAGTCATCACTCTCACTAGAATCAATTGGCACGTCTTCAGTAAACTGAAACGAGCTCGCTTTCGTCTTCTTTTGACTTCCACGGTCATATTTGCAAGATACTGGAAAACAATAGCATCTGTTATGAACTTACCATCTAGACACAAAAAAATGGATCAAGAATCAATAATCAAAAAGAAACAAGCATCACCTTCATGTTCTTCAAGATCCACATACCCATCACCTTCATGTTTATCTGAATCTGAGTCATCTAATGAGTAAACAAATTCACCAAAAAATTGAGGGATGATATGACAGAAAAAAGTCAAGAACTTTGGTCCAGCTACTATATTTTGAGTAAAATAACTTTGTTTTCAACTGAATAATAGATTAAGAAACAAGTTAAGTTACCTAAAAAAGATAATGGGTTGGTTGTAGTGTGGTATGGCCTCTTGTTCAATTGTGATAAAAATCTTTTAAAGTTAGGCTTCTTGAATTCACTAGAACTAGATGACTCGTCTTCAGTAGACCAAAACGAGTCTGCATTCGTGTTGTTAAGATTACCAGATGCTTTAAGGTCCTCATCACTGTCTGTCTCTGTTAAGATTTTAACATTTAGAAACATAAATGGGTTGGTTGGACGAATAGAGTAAATGGGTCACGACTACAACTAGTCGAGATTTTATATATGATCTGGTCTCAAACATAAAATACAAATCAAGAATCAAAAGCATCACCTTCTTCATCCAAGACATCTGAGTAATGAACGTAAGTAGCTGTCCCGGTTTTAAAAGGACTTGCTGAACCGTAAGATTTGATCGTATGATTTGTATCATCTAATTCTGCATTTAATTCAATAAAATCATCAAAAATCCATATAGCCTAATTATTGGTTTCACCAACTTTTCTTGTTGATCTACAACTTCCTTTGAATCATGGAAAACATAGTATACAAACTAATAAAACCAAAACAGGTTATTATAAAGATGACAGTAGACGTTACCATGTTGAATAGTTGGTTCAAAAGATCTGCAATTAACTTCATAATCACGCTTTCGAGAATGATTGCATGCAGGACCGGAAGACCCTTGAATAGTTTCATTAAACGCCAAACAGATGATCATCAAACATATCAGTCATCCAACATTGTAAGAATGTTATATTAATAATTAATGTGATGGAAAAGAAATACACAAATATTAAACCAGTTTATGATGATATGATCAATGAGCATTCAACAATAACGTAAAGAAATGGAAACAAATAAGGATGAAGCAAACCAATGTCTGTTAAGAATTTAACCTTTAAAAACATAAAGGGTTGGTTGAACCAGAACTAGAACTAATTGAAATGGTTTGATCTCAAACATAAATACAGATCAAGAATCAAAAGCATTACCTTCTTCATCCGAGACATCTGAGTAACGAATGTAAGTATCTGTCCCGGCTTTAAACGGACTTGCTGAACCGTAACATTTTATCTTATCATCTGATTCTACATTTAATTTAAAAAAAAATTCCATATAAACTAATTCTTGGTTTCACCAAGTTTTCTTGTTAATCTAAATCCCTTTTAAATCATACTAAACACAACATACAAACTAACAAAACCAGAACATGTTATTATAAAGCTAATAGTGAATATTACCATGTTGAACACTTGATTCAGAAGCACTGCTGTCATCATGATCCTCAACATCAATAACTTCATGATCATCGACACCACACCCAGTAGTAAACCCGGGTCTCCCTGTTCCGCTTTCGAGATCGATTGTGTGCAGAACTGGAAAACCCTTGAATGGTTACATTAATCAAAACATATTAGTCATCCAACAATATAAGAATGTTATGGGTAAAAATTAAATGTGCTGGAAAAAAAACATATATATTAAACGGGTTTATGATCAATGAGCATTCAACAATAAAGGAAAAAAAAAGAAATAAATAATGATGAAGCAAGAACAATAACAATGAGCAGCTGAATATACTTTGAGCTGTTTGAAGCCTGGTTCTTTTGGCCACAGGTACAAACAAGTTATAGTTGTAATTGTCCATTGTGACCGAAAATTAAACTGAGAGTTCTAGTTTAGTTTTTTTCTTTTTTGGGATTTTGAGAAGATGAAGGGTTTGTAGGACTTCATGAAGAAGGTGAAGAATTATGACAGTGTTTACTCACTGGCGGGCAAATTATGATGTGATGTTTTTTTTTCTTTAATTTGTCATTTAATTAATTCAAAAAAGGATAAAATTCCTAAAATATAGCATATGTATATATTTTACTGTTTCACTATTTAACGTAAAAAATAAAAAAATGATAAGAAAGAAGATTAAGTGGATCTAATAAAAGGATAATGTTTATACATTTAATTCTTCATTTATTTATATTAATTTGTTGAATAGGTTCTTTTAGTAAAGTATTGTTTCGTAGTGTTTCTCTCTTCTTCTTCTTTTTTTTTTTTAATATAATTTAACTAGCGCATCTAAATCAATTAGAGTATTTTATAGTATTAACTATATATATATATGTATATTTTAAATTATAACACCTATAGAAAGATGGTTATAATAAATGTAAGCACAAGCTAGAAATAAAAATAATTTTAAAAGTGCAACTTTTGCGAGAAAAAAATGAATAAGAAAGTAATGATTGGGGGCTAAATTTAGATTTGAGCTGGTGTTCAGACTTTAAAAGATAATTTTATTTACTTATTTACCCCTACAATTTTTTTTCTACTTACTACTATAAACTTTTAATTGTAGATTTCAAGATTAAAAGCTACAAACCATTTATTTTTAATTTTAGATTTCAAGATTTATAATAAAACATTTACCCTTTTTTTGTATATTTGTGAGTGAATTCTTTATTTTATGAAAAGTGATGTAAGTGTAGTAGAGATAAAATATTATTGTTTATATGTATATTTGAGAATGCTTTTACCCTCTATTAATTTTTTTAATATTTTTTGAAAGTGTTTATAAGTGGAGGAGAGTGAAAGTAATAATAATAAAAGTAGTATTTTTTAGTAATTACAGGAATGGGGATAAGAAATGGGATGTGAATGCTCTTAGAGCCTTTAAATTCTAATTTCTATATAAATATAGAGAAACCTACTAAAACTCTACATTTAAGCCAACACGATAAAGAATTTTTATAGAAAGTTAAAGTGATCATCTATATTTAGAGACTTACTATTTATCAATCTATATGTTATTGGGAGTTTATAAAACCAAGAAAGAACAATAAAATAAGTGTTTGTGCGTGAGATAAAAATACAGACAAATAGTTGGATGTGAAAAGTTTTTTATAAAATAAACAAAATTTAAGGAATTAATTATGTTTTTTAGTTAAAATAAACAATAGAGTTGGTATAATATATCACATTCTTAAATTATAAGAAAAAACAGAAGGTTTTTGTTAATAAAGTCCTTATCCATAAGATATTTGGAAATGAAGAGTCTAATCTTTAACATAACAATTCTTTAACTATTTTCTTGAAATTATATGGATAAAGAATGCAATCTGAAAGGTTTGTAGAAAATGAACATTTTCTTGTTTATAAAATAATAATTTTTAGTAAAGTAATTAGGATAAAAAAAATCTGTTGTCACAACACTCAATCACGCAACAATATGGTAGTTTTCTGAAATTTTCATACTCCATTTCTTAAACTTATCACTTTTTTTTCTTTCAAAATATCGTTTAGCAAATAAATAAATTTCAAGAAACTATATATATACAATATATTTATTTAAATGACTTGTTTATATCATATTTTTCTATAAATAATACAAATAATATAAAAAGTATAATTATCATTAGTTTATACACTTGGAATAGATTTGTCATTCATACTACTACATTTTTTTTTTCTAATAAAAACCGTAAAAAAACTCTATTCATGTTTAATGTCTTTTTTTTCTTATTATTTATTTACTTATGTTGCCATTTTTAATGATATTTAATCTTGTAATATATATAAATATATATATATATATATATATATGAACAGCAAAAGTTACATAATCCCTAAACTACACTAAATTACAAGCAGTTTACTTCATGCCAGAAATTAAACCCGGGTTTCTCAGTAAGAGACAAAGTCTTTACCACCTATCAAAGTGGTGATGCCATCTAATCTTGTAATATAGCTAGAAGAAGATATTTTTGATATAGTAATTAATAAGTCATTTACTATTATCAACAGTATATTCCACATATAGACTTTTCTCCTGGACAATGATAATCATGACTGCAAGGTGACTTAGGAGTATAACGTCATCGATGTCTGAAGACATGATTAAGAACTAAAAAGTAAAGAAATTTGTAATTATTGAAGTTTGATTTGAGCTACTGTTTAAATGCCAAGAACCAGTCTCTACAAAGACTTAACAAAGAATCATATATATTGATTTAAAAATTAAAATGGGAAGACTTATATAAACTACTTATTTGATTATTTTTGTTCGAAATTAAACACTCTTCAGTCTTATTTGACTATTTTTGTTATGCTCGATTTGTTCTTAAAGAACAACTTTTATTTGCAACAAGAACTATACAAAGGGATTCTAAAAATATCCAACAAGAACTACATATAGAGATTCTAAATCTGTAACTAATTCCAAAACGTGCATAAGAGCATTCACAATCCTTTCATCTAATTCTGTGAAAGAGTCTTTATATTATAAAAAGTGATTGTAAGTGGATAAAGAGAAAATTTAACTGTTTATCTGTATATTTGAGAGAAATTGTCTACCCTCTATATTTTTTTAAATATTTTGAAAGTGATTGTTGGTGGAGAAGACAGAAAAAATAAGGATAAATGTATAAAAAATACTATTATTTAATTGAAATAAGTAAGAAAATATAGGTGTTTTTAGTGATTATAGGATAGATTTGATGAAATAAGTGTGAATGCTAGAACACCTCACTTCTAATTTCCTTAAATTGGAATAATGTCTCGTTCGAAGAGATCATAAGTTGGAAAGTTACTTGGTAAGCCATGTTTGAAACTTACACAAAAGTTGTGGAGAAAATAGTACATGTTTGAAGAATCCTAGATTCCTATTTGTGTTGGTTCTCTTGATCCGTTGTAACATACTTCAACTCAAATCGAAACTTTGTAGAAGATGGGTTCATTTTTATTAAAATATATAATAAACATACTTTTGTTATTGGTAAAAAATATGATAGTAAAATACCAGTTGCGAAACTACATAAAATGAAATATATTCCATGTACCGAACTTGATTAAAAACATATCTTCAATGAATGCTTCAACCAACATTCTTCTAGTATCCTTAATTCGAGCATTCAACTTGGTGAGTCTTCAATCATGCTCTTTTACTGCAACAATTAACACACCAAAACATTAATAGTTTTTGGTTAAGAATCGTGTTTGGCACATGAACCTTAAAAACGGATTTGCGTCCCTCAATTTGTAGATGAGCACGTTTATCTCCCAGGATACAACAACAGGAATAACTTGTATACTGCCGAAGATGGCTTAGGGGTGGGGGTTGGCGGGTTTAGGTTTTTCGTAGTGTTGCACATGTGTAATACTAATTAAAAATGCTAGATTTATCGACAAAACATGTTAAAAAATTGTTTTTTAGAGCTTTCGAGTTCTCAGGATAAAAGGAGTTTTCATTTGAACCCTCCCCTATATATATGGGGTAAGGATCCTAAGAGAAGTCCACCATATTTGAGAAACTTAAAAGACATTCTGGACCACACATTTTTCTAAGTTTTTCGTAATATACACATATGTATATACTCAATTTTGAACCATACGTATAAATAAATTACAAAATGCTTAGGAAAAAATGTGTGATCCAAAATGCTTATCAAGTTGTTCAGAGAATGCAACACAAGTATCTTCTCAGCCAACACACTAAAACGTTGAAGATACCACAACTGATATATCAAACACCAAATAAAGTATGTGAACAAATTTCCATGTTCAGATCCACTGTTAAGTATGATGGTGTGTCATATACATCATCAAAAACATTTCAGCATATTCATACACTGAGGTGGATGTTGCCCAGATGGCATTCATTGCTGAGACCCAAAAAATAAAGACACAAGCACTGCAATCCATACAAGAGGTATGCTATTTAGCATTTTTGCCTTAATTTTCATCATAATGCATGCATGCTTCTTATATATTTATCACTTACTTGCTGTTATCCAGGATAAAGCCCCCATTTGGAAGTCTCCAGTGAGCGACTTTGCAGCTAAGATGCATATAGCGCTACCCGATGACGTGACAGAACAACAAATGGATGCCCGTTTCCTGTTTTTCGTTCTGCTTTGATTTTCAACAGTGTTGCTTTTCAGGGAAAAACCAAGAATGAAGCTGAACAAGTGGTGGCACGCTTGTTCGTTCTTAAGTATTTTGCAAAACTCGAGCGTTTTTGAGCAATGAGTTTGACAAAATAGCTTTGACTCTTAGAAAAACTTCAGTCAACCATTGTTTTCTGTTAAAACGGTACTATAAACGTGAGGCCCTAAGCCGTTAAAGGTTTTATCAGCCTGGTGGTGGTAAAGGGCTCTTTTGATATATGTATACGGAGTTCATTTTGTTTTTCTTCTACTCATAGTATGGGCTTCGTTTAATGGAATATTTAAATAAAATTGGGTCTTAAAGATTTTAGCAGCCTACCGCTAAATATATATATATATTCATATTATTAGGAATTACAACAAGGCATTAGTGCCTGCCACTAACCAATTATAACCTTTTTACTATTACCGCGAGCGAGTTGGTAATTACTAAATATTACTATCTTCTGTTTCTATATTGTCAAAAAAGTTCAAACTGACATGACATAAAGGCTATTAGGAACCAAGGGGGGCATGATTGGTTGACCACATATTCACAAAGAAATTTTCTTTTTGAGAAAAAAACATCAATAAAGTCGGTTCGTTTCTGTACTCAATATATTCGGTTACAAAAGCAGTACTGGAACATAATTTTAACAACAGGGACTCGAGTATTGTGGGTTCTAAAAAAACAAGTGTCCTTAACAATAAACTAATTTATTAACATGTTACACCATTTCATAAAAACAAATAATTTAAGAGAACAACATAACATATGGTGTTTTACATTAGTTGGTTTCTTTCATTACCAAACAACTTTCAACACAGTGTTGGTTCTGAAAACCACAAGTCCCCTTAGCAATAAACTAATTTATGAACATGTTACTCTATTTCATAAAAACAACCAATCAATATTTTGAAATTAGGTTGGTTGTGGTAGGGGCGGACCTAGCATATTACTAGGGGTAGTCCCCGCTGCCACTTGACGCTCCAGCGGTAGTGTAAATTTTCGAAAAAAAATGATTTTTTTATTTCATTATCCTTTTTATATGAAACATTACCTCTATAATATTTTTTTCTAGATTCGCCATTCTACTAGGGTGTAGACTATCCTACATGTATAAGTGTAAGCAACCTGTCACATAATATCTTCTGGCATCCAAAAATATTTGACTTTACTTGGAATATTTTATTGTATTTTGGCTCATGAGAACTTATAAGGGGTGAAAGGGGAAAAAAGAGTAAACTTTCCATCCATTCAATCATTTATTGTCATGTTAACTCTTCTCTTTAAATCCTCTCTTATCTAAAAATATAAGGGTGAGAGGGGTCCTCCCCTCTAGGTGAGTGGTAAAATCCCACTTGAACCAATCAAATCCGTCCATGTCAACTCCCCTCAAGCACTTAATCACAAGTGGTGCTCCCCTCTAGGTGAGTGGTAAAAATTTTTTCTTAAAAAAAAAGAAATGTGTGATTGGTAAGAATGAATGAGCCCTCATGCAAACTACCTCTCTCTCCTCGTTCTTCATCTGTGACTACTCACCGAAATTCCAATCCCCCACTCACCTAAAGTGGATGGCGGCAGTGTTCCCTTACGTAAACTCACACCCCCACATACGCTCCACGTATGTGCCCCGTTCAGTCTAAAGGGTGGTCACCACTCTTGAGTAGAGGTAAACTATTTTTTTCCTTTTTTTATAAACTATTAATTAATAAATAAAACATATTTTTAACAAAATAAAAGTAAAATAAATTAAAAAAACATTGCACTAAATTAAAAATAATTAAAATTACATTTAGTTAAAAATAAATTAAATTAAACTAACTAGAATTACTACTATTCGTCGGATTTCACCAATAGGTGGGGTAAATCTAGTCTTCCGAGATGCTCTATGAGATCATGTTTTAGTCTCCAATGTGTCACACCCCAACCGATGGCGGAAACATCAGGATGAGACGAACAAATTGCTCAAAACTTCATAACGCTATGTGACAATATAGATTAAATTCAAATTTCATTCAAGACTAAATTGTCATACAAAAATTCCAAATAATAGTCAACAATTGTTTCAAAACGTCATAACATCAAAATAGATAAATTAACCTAAGCGTGTATCTAAGCAATCCTACTAGATTTCTTGCATCATCAGCTTTCCTGCAACATGTATTAAAAGTGTAGATCAATACAAAAGTATTGGCGAGCATACAAGTTTGAAATTTATTTATAAGTATAAAAGTTTGTTTTGATTGTGACAAGTATATATTCAAGTCAAATCGCACGAATATGTAGACCACTTTCGCATAACAATAGCATATAATCGAATTCCTTAACTAGCAGACATAGTATTCTAAGCATAACGATATCATGAGAATACAAGTCAAAACTAATAAGCATAAACAAACTCAAGCATAACAAGTAGCATGTATAGACGAGTTTAAACTAACACCTATAACTCACATAAGCGTAACTGATGACACATTTGGTATTGTGAACACATTTAATTTTGTTTAAAATAAATTTTGTAATTTATACATGTTGCACCCCAAAATGCATTAAAGTGTAAAAAGGGGGGGTCGAGTATGCTCACATTTTGCGAAGGGTCCTTTCGTATTCCGTGAAGAGTCGACGGTCGAATTATGAATTCCGAGATCACCTGCATGGATATGAGGAAGTTATAGTGATAATGTCGAAATAAATTATCCGTTTATAGTTATTTTATAAACTTTGTTCGAGTCTCGGTACGGATTTATTAGTGTTTCGGCTATAAAGTAGATATATGCTTATATATTTTAAACGAAAATCGGACAGAGTCTCCTCTGTTTTCGGACGATCCCGACAATACGAGTTGTCAATATAAACTTCAAAACGCAACAATTGATAACACTTTATGTACAAAATGTATGGCAAATGCCCAAAATGTTGATAAGCGCTAATGTAACGGTTCGATTCTAGAGCTCGAGTTCATAATTAAAATAGTGTTTACATATATATATATATATATTTATTTACTCGCATATCACTTGACAAGTGTAACAACGGAAATAATTTTACTAAGTTACTAGTTTGAATCCACAAGTTTTGTATAGTCTCGTTAGTCGGGTCGGTTCGGTTTGTTTTGATTATGAACAATATATATATATGTGATATTATAAAAAACTCGGGTTATTAATGTTTTACCAAACCTTAGGTTCAACCCGCTGACCCGATGGTTGACCGAACCTTCGAGACTCAAAATTGAGACCAGGGTATCCCCAAACCAACCCGACGGTAACCGAAATCAAAACCGGGAATAGAATACCGTACCTGAACCGAAACAAAACTGATACATCTGAGCCAAACCTGGCTGTCACTAGAACCAGCAACCCGAATCCACTGCACTAGGCCCGAACCCAAATCTGACCCGTTGACTATCGCTAACCGGTGAACCAAGTTGAAACTGAACCTGATCTGAACCCGAGATTTACCTGGCGTGCACCTGAGACCCGAACTAAAAACCCGAACCTCATGACTGTACCAGGCACCGTCACTGCCGCCGGCACCATCCCCACCGGCTGTTGTGGTCTCCACCACCATCACCAGAGAACCGTCGATGTTGCCGGTGCCGGTTTGTTGACTGGAGCCGCTGACCTTCGCCACCTCCAATCTCTCTCCTTTCTCTCCTCCATTCTGCCGTCGCGCGCCACTGCGTGAGGGTGGTGGCCGGCTGTTTAATCGAGGGAAAAGGTGGGAGAGTGTGGTTTGACCGGAAAGATCGAGCCGGAGGAGAAGGGGATGAGGTGGGTGTCTCGCCGGGGAAGAAAGGGGTACCGGAGCTTGGTGTGAATTCGTCTCCGGCGACCGGAGGTGCTAGAGAGAAGGGCAGGGAGGTGAGTGAGAGTGCGGCTGAAGTGTGTATATAGTTTTAATTAGGTTTAGGGTTTAGCTAGGTTTAGGTGGTGTGTTGGGCCAAGACCCGTTAACCCGTTCTAATGTTTTTGAGTGGCCCGAACGCACCGACGAGATCTGATTTCAAGTACGAGTTTCATAAAACTGATGAATTTATTATGTTTATTATTATTATTATTATTATTTATAAAAATAATGAATAAATACATAATAATAACAATGATAATAAAAATAGACAAATAAATAATTTATTGGTACGACGCGTATTTCTTAAAATAATTTATTTACGGAAACGCGAGGCGTTACACAATGCGTATCTTCATCCATAAGCTCGTTTAACACGTTGTCATCAAGAGCCGGTTATTTGCTTCCACGTCTCTCACAATTTTTAGAATAAACGTTTTGACATACGGAACCTATGACGAAAAATATCTTCGTTGTATTTCGGGTTCTCGACAAAATAATACGCCATAAGGGTTTCGTGGCCACTCTTACGATCATGACAAACAAAACGTTTCTTGCTAGATGTGCCTGTGTCTTGTAGTTTTGCTTGCTTGATGAGATTTTGAAAAAAAATTATGCTACAATCGGTTGAAGCTAACTCGTCGTCAGTGCTATTGGGTGGAAAAAATAATGGTATTTCTTCGGTCATTATAAATAAAATGGGATAGAGATTAGTTTTGGAGAAATGAGAAAATGGGCTGGTGAGCATTTGGTATGAAATTGTTTGAGATAAATTGTGATTTGGGTTCGTTTATCTAGTTTAAACATATGTAACTTATTTTGTTAATGAATACCCACAAACGGTCATTTTATCATCTCAAGATTCAAAAAATAACGGTCAAATCATCCAAAAGGAATCGGTGACTAGTCCCTGAATTTACTCCACAACTCGCGGTAAAGAGGAACGACGGTGGTGTTTCACGCGCGGCAAAGGGGTTCACCGCCTCCTTTGCCGCACCCGCCCTGTTCACCATAACAGTAATATATGAAGTGAATTAGTTTTCTTATAATTAATTAATTATCATGCCTATATTTTTATTACAAAATGTCATAGTACTTAATAATCTACTAGACAAACTGGTTAAGCATAAGCATCAAACTATGTTATAGTGACTTATATATTTAATGACTGTAAATTCACTTTTTTTTGTTACACATTGAATATTGCGATTCAAAAAGTAACGAATTGAACAACTGAACTTTTTATTAACTCATAAAGTCCAAGTGCTTGCAAGAAAGACAATAACAAGTAGCCTTTGGGCTTTGATCCAATGACTAATGCTCTAAAAACATGTAACTAATCGTGGATAGTTTATTGGTTTAATCGGTTCGTTTGGTTTCAAAATGTGATTGGTCAACGAAGGGGGAGGTAAGCTTCGACAATTTTCTATCACTATAATTAGTTTTCAACTGATTTTTTTTTCTTATTTACTTAAAACAAGTAAATTAATAGCATTTCTTTTGACTTTTAGTATGTAACCAACGGTTTCAAATATTTTTTTTTGACTTTTAGTGTTTCTTTTTTGTTTTTTATTGATATCATAGGAACATGTATTAAAATTTGCTTTTATCAGTCTCCACTTTTATGGTTTTCGATTAGTAGAGTTGATAACAACCAAGTTACGTCACGTAGCAGGGGAAAATCGATCAAACTCCCGTCGCATATTGCAAAAGGAAAAACGTATTTTATTTTTTTAATTGGTATTATCGGGAACTGATATCAATAATCGTATATATGGTTTTCCGATGAGTCGAGCCGATAATGATAAAGTCACGCCGCATAAAAGAGGGAAACCCAATCATACTCTCAATGAAGAAAAAAAACCTAAAATCGATATTCGCTTTTATGGTTTCTGATGAGCCAAGCCGATAACGACCAAAGTCACGCCACGTAGCACAGGGGAAAACGATCAAATTCCCGCCTTGTTGCACGGGGAACCTTATTTTCAATGGTATTATCGGAGCCAGTATCAATATTCACTTTTATCGATGTTCGATTTTATGATTTCCGATGAATCAAGCCGATAATGACCAAAGTTACGCTACATACCATGGGAAAAATGATCAAGCTCCCGTCGTATAGCGCAGGAAAAAAACCTAGCCACCAACAATAGTTGTTCCTTAGAACCCACGGGTTCAAATCTCATGTTAAACATTAATATTATAATCTTACTGTTTGATTAATAATAAAAATAAATAACTTCATAAAAAAATCGAATGTTACATCACAATAGAAGAAAACTCTTAACCTTATTAAAACTTTATGTGGCCCTTGATCCTAAGTCCTTTGAACAATGCGAATACTAGGTTCATTTACTTCGATGGCAAGAAAAACCAATTACCAACAAATGACTTCTTTAACACATAATATATATTTCAAAACAAGAAAATGTCAAGTAAATTATTGTGTGATAAAACTATTTAAATAAACATCATAGTTAAGAAGAATGGTTATTTCATTGAAACTCAAATGTGACATAAGAGCATCAATTGATGGCTCACCAAAAGGTATAACGTGTTATTTGTATGCTTGCAAAAATAAAATATAGTTTGATGACTTCACAAGTCAAATATATATATTTTTTATATATTAGCATGATCTAGTTTTTAATTAATATATTCGATGTTTAAATAATTGAATTGATTGGTTAGCCGAAAGTGTTCCTCTTTGACCCTGTGACATTTATTCGCAATAACCGAATAATTCTATTATAGAGATGAAAGACAAAATTCATATGGATATAAGTAGGTCTCAGGTTGAAGTTTGAACTTATCATCTTCTATACATATAAATATAATAAATAAAATATAATATAATAGAGAAGAGGGTAATAAAATTATATAATTGAACTTTTGTTATTCAGTTTATTATATGTGCCTCTCACTTAAATTCATTTTTTTTGTGTGTTGTAAAATTCCACTCCATATTCATTTTTATATACATTTTTAGATACAGTTTTTTTTGCTTATATATTAATCAAAATAATGTGGACGTTATGAAACTTAACTAGTAAAAAAACTATTTACTTGACAGAAGAAACCCTTTGGTGGTACAATGGTGTGGTAATTAACTAGAAAAAATAGTTTTGTTAAATAAAATCATGAGTAATAGCAGAACATAAGATAAGATAGTTGGTGGTTAGAAGTGAATCATTCAATCATAATAATCTCAGATGTAAAGAAAATAAAAAAACAGAAAAAAACAGGTCCTCTAAAATAACACACTTGATTTGTATTGGAAAGAGGTTTAATCCTTGATTTGATCAAAAATTTGTTCTTAATTAAAGCATTTAAGGTTCTTAATTAAAGCATTTAACATCAAAATTCAAGGAAGATGCCTACGATCAATTCAACAACATAGCACTGCACTAAACAACAATAGCCAGCTGCAAAATAATAATAAAAAAGAATTATAAAAGTTACAGTTGTATTTGGTATTTATTTTTTACTATGGTCCTCACGCTCTCTAATCTATTCTTAACTTACATTTTTACACCACATATGAATTAAACATAATCGAGGAGGTCATGAGTTACAACATTTCATTGTAGTGTGCATGGTTCAGTCAGTTTAGTTATTATTCTGAATTGAAGTTACCAATTAGTCTCTTTTATTAACCAATCGGTTTCAATTAACCAGTTTTTCTATTTGGTTAGATTGATGGTTTTCTAGTCGGTTCGTTTAGTTTCAGTTAATAGTCAAAATCAAACTTGGGTCAAAACGTTTGCTTAGAAATACTTGAAATTGAGGTGTGAATACATGACATGTAAATATAAATACATAAAATGGATGTATAAAATATAAAATACATGAACCGGGAGGTATAAAAGCGAAAAATATATAAAAATATGAATAATCAGTTTGGTTCGGTTGATTTGGTTAAAAGAGGCTGCAAAAAACTGATAACCTGTTTTTGGTTAATTAAGTTATCTACTAATCGGTTTTCACTTAATTTTGTTTTCGGTTGATTTCAATTCAGTTTCATCTATTTGATTAACGATTCAGTTATTGCTCACTATAGACACTGTTACTCATGTAATACATCAATTTTTAATTAAAACAATTATAGCAATACTATACTCAAATTAAAGAGAATAAAATGCTTGTTTTTATGACGTAATAAAAAATTAACGTGCATAAAAGTTATGGTTGCTTAAAAAACATGGGAGTTATTAGCCTTTTATCAAGGGGTTAAAGTGTAACTATTCATAAATTATCCATAATTTGGTTTAAAATGAGGAAATTAAAATATAATTAAGATGAGGGGATTAAAGTGTAATTAGTGTTTGAAACGCTACCTACCCACAATTTAAAATTATACCTTGTATATTAAACTAAAATAAGTTCTTTCAGATATTTTAAAACGTCTCTCACTTATGCATTATAATAAGTATAGATATAATATAGTATGATATACAATTTTTCTTTCTCACTTCTTGAAACAAACCTTATAAGTTTACACAGGAACAAATAAAGAGTACTACTTTATGTAGTAATTATATTTGTATGAATTTCAAATTGCTAACCACTCACTACTACATAGTTCTTAGACTTGTCAGTCATACCCAGTGACCCAAGGTTGGGTTACGTTTTTTTACGAGAATAATTGATACTCTTATTCTAATTTATACTAATTATTATAAATTAATTTTTTCACTCATATTTGAATATAATTTTATTTTTAAAAGGCATATACCTATAACGTGGCTTAGACCCATATTCACAATTCAATTGGACCTTATAAGACCCAAAAAAATAGTATTTTATAAGCTAAAATAAAATTTCACCTAAGTTTGTGACAAGGCTGCAAGAGCAACCTAAGTTGTCATTTTTTATTATTATTTTAAACAGTGATTGACACGTGTTATCGTATCATTAATTTGTTATATATGTTTTATATAAAACTTACTAATTGGTTTATGTTAGATTGTTAATGGGTGTGAAAGATTAGGTGTGTAAAAGGAAGGAAGATAATTTTTTTTCTATTAAAAGATTGAGTTGGTTGAGGTTTTGAATATGAGTAGTCTTAATATTCTTAACACATAATGATATAAATACAAGATGATCTTAGGTTCTTTAGATTATAAAAGTTCATACTCTCAACATCTTCATTGGCTCTTGGCATGGATCTTAAATGATAAGTGATATATGTGTCCAAACATACACCTAAAAACATGTCTATGTACTTGCAACATGCCTTTATTATATTATATTATTATTATTATTATTATTATATCATTATTTATTTTGTGTGCAATAAATCATAACATATAGTGGTAACTGTTAAGTCAAAGTGGTCAATATATAGCTCCTAGATAGATCCAAATCCATATATGATTCCTATATTTATATCAACTTTATCTCTCTACACATATGTTTGTGTGAATGGTAGCGACAATTATTAAAATCCATGTGATTGCTACACAACCACAAACTTCCAAACAAATTGGGATCTTGGGTACAAAAAATGCATAGAATAGTGTACACAAAACTTTCTAGAAGAAAAAAAAAAGGAAAATTGAAAATGTTTTAAGCATGCAAAGGTGTTGAAATATGGGCTTCTTGCACACATTAATTACATATTCAAGATGTTCAACCAACCACCAAAACAAAAGCAAAGATGGAAGGCTCATGTGGGTATTTGAATTGTTTTGATCGTAGTATAGCACACCTTTGTTGAATCTTTATCTTTATCCATTTTAGTTCCCTCTCTTTCAAGGTACTCTCTATCTATCTATCTATCTATCTATCTCTCCTCTTCTTTTATGGGGTGTTCTTTCTGGTTTCTTGTCTTTACTACTTAGGTCAACATCTGAGGTTTGATTTGAAATATCTGTTAATATGGTTGATCATTAGTTGCTTAATATATTTATAATCTCTTGTGGGTTTTGCTTAGATTTCTTGTTCTTCCCAAATCTTGAAACTTTTGCCACTTAGAACTTGGTGTTTTCTTGTTCTTCCCAAATCTTTATGTGGAGATCAATAAAGTTTCTGAACTTTGATAAATAGAAACCCCTCTCCCCCCTTCTCTCTTGTGGGTTTAGCTTGTGTTCTTTCTCTTTGTTAACCATGGAGGTTTGTACTTGGTGTTTGTTCTGTTGGATATCACCTAACTTTGACTTGATGAAAGATTTTCAACTTTGACTGTAATAGTCATCAATCTCTTGTTGGTATCACCTGCTTCTTTATATTCATTAACTTTGTAAAAGTCAACTTACTTGTAGAAAGTCACAAGAAAACTAATATTTTTATACTTACTTGTGAGATTTGGTTTCAATGCATGCAACTATCATAAGAAAGCTACTTGCATTAGACAAACAGCTCAAGAGAGAAAAGAAAAATTACCAACTTTTTGAAACATTCATGAATCATGCATATCTTGTGACTTGTGAGTCCCACCAATTTAACCATTTTTCCACTTAAATTTGCAGATTGCTGATATGGGTATCTTGATCCCAACATAGATAACAGTTCTTTAAACAATTTTAAGCCACAGATCACCAACTGAAAACCTGATTTCCAAAACTATATGCAGTGCATGTACAAAGCTTTTAAGAACAAGATGAAGTGTTTTTATTATTTCAAAGATAAAACCAGAAGCAGAGGTCAAAGATCAGAACCAATACTAAAAGTCGAAACCAATTCGAAAGTATCAGAGGATGTTTCAAGTAAAGATCGAGTGACCAAGTCGTCCGGATCAGCTAATTCGCCCCGTGGAATCGTAGAATTGTATGAGGAAAAGGCTGGGAAACTGAGGGTTTTTACGTATGCGGAACTTAGACAAGCAACTAATGATTTCACGAGGTTGAGAAAGATTGGGGAAGGTGGTTTTGGATGTGTTTATAAAGGTTCCGTTAAGCCTGTTGATGGCAATGGTGATCCCATTGCAGTTGCTGTTAAGAAACTAAACAGAGATGGTTTCCAGGTATGACTTGTGAGTATATTAAAATTACCTCATTTGCCCTCAATTGTGTTGTTATTGTTAACTTGATTTTGAGGTTAACCGATAACTGATGGTTCGATTATAAACTTTTTGTTAATTATTTTTTCGGTTAATCAAATCAACCAAACCGATCCACTGATTTGAAGTAAGGAAACCAACCCTAAACCGACCCGCTTTCACTATGACTACATTACTGATCGGGTTTTCACCCATTTGAGCCTCTAGCAATTGACAAGAATTTGATTGAAATTATCGCCTGTACCTCACAGTAATCATACATAACCATAGTTCTTCAAATATTATGCATCAATGTCCTTAATGTATACACAAGTGTATTGAAGCAATCACTCTTTGTTCTGTACACAAAATTCTTGAATGTACAACAAAAGGGTAATTATGCTTTGCAAGTTGTACATTGTGCATAATCCTTTTCTTCTATTTTTGTTCAATCTTGATAGGGAATGCAGGGTCACAAACAATGGGTAGCTGAAGTACAGTTTCTGGGTGTAGTTGACCACCCAAATTTGGTCAAATTAATTGGATACTGCGCGATAGACGGCGAACGAGGGATCCAACGGCTGTTAGTTTACGAGTTCATGCCAAATAAAAGCTTAGAAGATCATCTCTTCAGGAACTCTCATATAGCTCTACCATGGCAAAGAAGACTGCAAATCATGCTTGGGGCAGCACAAGGACTCGCGTATCTGCATGAAGAATTAGAAGCTCAGGTGTAATCCTCATAAACAGTTAAATTTAAGAAAATATAGTAAAAGGCTATTTTCGTCCTTGAGGTTTGATCAGTTTGCGACTTTCATCCAAAGGTTTTTTTTTTTTTTGCATCTGGATCCAAAAGGTTTGAAATCTTGATTTTCATCTGGCTCGTTTAACTCCATCCAATTTTCTCCATTAAGTCAGGGGTATTTTCGTCTTTTTTGTTAACTTATAGGAAAATTTGGTCTTTTGAATACTTGTACATAAAGTGAAAAAGACCGAATTGCCCTTTAAGTTAACAAAAAAGACGGCAATATCCATGACTTAACTGAGAAAAGTGGATGGAGTTAATGAGCCGGATGAAAATGGCAAGATTTGAAACCTTTTGGAGCCAGATGCGAAAAAACAAACCTTTGGAAGAAAATCGCAAAAATGGTCAAATCTTAGGGACGAAAATGACATTTTACTCAAAAGATATCAACAATAAACCACTGATGTACACATCTTAAAAGTACCCTTTTTGTGTTTGTAAATGGTTTCAGGTCATATTTCGAGATTTTAAGACTTCAAATATTCTTTTGGATGAAGATTTTAACCCAAAACTCTCAGATTTTGGGCTTGCTAGAGAGGGACCCACAGAGGGTAACACGCATGTCTCAACTGCGGTATGTACTTGTATTAGTTTTAAGATCATTATAACACCTAACCTTGTTGAATTTGCATCATATTGATATTAACATTATGTTTCTAGGTTATGGGTACACATGGGTATGCGGCTCCAGACTACATCGAGACAGGTCATCTAACAGCAAAAAGCGACGTGTGGAGTTTTGGTATCGTTTTATACGAGATCCTGACGGGTCGAAAGTCATTAGAGAGAAACCGACCTAAAGAAGAACAAAGGTTACTAGATTGGGTAAGACGGTATCCAATCGACAGTAAAAAGTTCGGGCTTATTATAGACCCGAAACTAGAAGGCCGGTACTCGCTCACTGCTGCAAGGAAGATTGCCAAGCTGGCAGACAGTTGTTTGCTAAAGAGTGCAAAAGACCGACCTAAAATGAGTCAAGTTGTGGAGTTGCTGAAGCAAATTTTAGAAGACGCAACTCAAGGAGGCCCATTGAGTAAGAGTTTTGAAAGAGATGAAGACGAATCAGAGGTGTTGACCAAAAAGTCAAAGTCAAGGAAGTATCGGAGTCGTCAAAGAGGAGGTTGGCTCAGTTGGCTAAGCTAAGTGAACATGTCGGGGGAGTTAGTAAGAAAGGGTTCATGATAATGCATAGAGCTAAAGTGTCTTAAAAGACGTTATCCATTTGATTAAAAACAATAATAATAATAACAGGATGTGGAGAAGATCGATGGCAGTAGGAGGGAAAAGGGATCAAATATCGATTAGCGCCCCAAATTTTGTATAATCAAATATCGATTTACATTCTAAATAGTGGTCAGGATGATGATATATATGAGATGTAGACTTCATGATTCAATTAACATGTTTAGATTGCAAGTATGGAAAATGTGTATTAGCTAGTAATTGGAGTGAATAAAATTATAAGACCTGGATTGTTCATTGACATGACGGGTTCCATCTTCTTTTCTTGAGATCAACCATATGATCCATATGCATGAATTTAGTTTTGACCTGCAAATCTTGCTCATATCCTTGACCACCCTGCAAATTTTACATAAATATCACAAAATGGAAACCAGATGACAACACTATAGAAGCAGAGTCTAGAATGAATCAAAAAACAAGCATAATGCTAAATGGGTCATGTTTACGGGTTGGCGGGTCCAATCCAAACCAGAAAATCGTGTCATACATATGAACCCGAACACGACCTGAATATTCACGGGTTGACCCAAACACAACCCATTCAACCCAGTTTTTTTTATTCTTTTTGCAAATTAATATATTAAAGTTAAATTTTACTACAAAAAACACAAATGTATTTAATACAATTACATTTTAATTATAAAATATTATGTCAATTTCTCTTTTTAAGTTATAGTTATGGCATAAAATACCCACCCAATTTAATTTGACATAAAACATATTGTAAAAATATAATATATAAACGGGGTTAAACGGGTCAACCCGCCAACCCGACCAGGTTGACATGAACTCGGCCCGTTTAGCTAAACGGTTCGCAGGTTCAACCTGAAAGTGACCCAAACCCGTTTAGACTAAACCTAAACCCCGAATTTCATTGTCAGAAATTCACACCCTTAATTTTACTTCTAAATAGCCAAAGATGTTTCAAGACATGTCTATTGTATTATATCTATACTGATGCCCTTTATTTACACTGATAAATCTAATTTTTCCGGTACATATGTATAAATATTTGAACTAGTAGCCATAATGAACTTTTTCAATGACAACGGAATTTTCTTTTACATCAAAATAGGGATGGCAGAGCTTGAATACTAATTCAATACAGATCATACCATGTAATGTAGGCATATGAACAGGATGATATCACCAAACAAAAGATAAATTACCAAAATATAAACCAAATCTTAAACAAGAATTAGGGATGACAGATACCAATATGAAGTTTCATAAACTCAGCATCAACGGAGCCTTTTGTTCATAACTTCAATGGACAACTGAATCTTTCTCTTTGATGTCAACTCACTTGTTGACTTCTAACATTAACTGTTGATAAACATGAGTAGTTGCCTCTAAAGGCTTACTAGATCCATCGTTGAGCATTCTTATTGCAGAAATATCAGTTTCACCACAAACCCTATTTCTGTATAAATAATCACAATAAGGTACATAAGGAAGTCTAGAAAAAGGCTTTTACCCGATGTCCCTCTTAAATATACAACATCTTCTTTTATGTCACGCTCAGCTCGTTCCAAAATCTTATAAGTTATTTCATCAAATTCATGACATATCTGTTTCAAATGATGGCCCCACATCAAAGTCCTTTCCGGCAACCCTTGCTTACGCAGATGCGACAATAACAGATTGGTCGTCACAATATTAGGAACAAACGCCATTTTAAGCAGTTTCGCAGTCAAAATCATAGCACGGTCTAGTATATCGTTACAAATGGCATTCAACATTGTGTTATAAGTTACCGTATTCGGAATAACTCCAGACGAAAGAAGCTCATTAAACACCAATACAGCGCGATTTACCCTTCGACTGCCGCAAAAACCATGAATCCGAATGTTATACGTAGTGATATCCGGGTCCCACCCGCTATTATACATCTTGTAAACAAGATTATCAACGTTCACCATGTCAAATCCCTTGCAGTATCCACTTATTAACGTGTTGTAAGTAACAATGTCGGGTACCAACCCGATATTATGCATGTCCATGAACATATTAATCGCAGCCTTCATCCTACCTTGTTTACAGTACCCGTTAATGATTATGTTATTAGTGAACAAATCAGGAAGAAGACCCCTTTGCCTCATCTCCTTCTCCAATTTCAACGCCTCATTTAGTTTCCAACTGTTGCAAAATCCCGCGATTAAAGAATTGTAAGGAAATTATTCGCAGGAGACCTTTATTTTTCATTTCTAAAAACACATTATACGCCTCCTCGACAAGACTGGCTTTAGATAATCCGTCAATAAATGCAGAAAACGCGATAGCATCTGGGGTTCGTATTGTTGTTATTCATACAATGCCATAATCTTTGAGCACCCATTACATCCCCGATTTTGAAATACCCGTCTATAAGCACAGTAAGAGCAACTCTATTAACCGAAAACTCTCGCTCTCTCATATACCACATTAGCTCCTCGGCTTCTTGCAACTTGCCGTTTCTCAACAAACACATAAGCAAAGAATTGCATGTGGAAAATGAAGGGGTTACGCCGAATTTAATCATCGTATGATATGCGTCAAAAGCTTTCTTTTCTAATCCTTTTTTACTGTAAGCAGAAATTATAGAATTGAAAGCGATTACTGTGAGGGGTAAATCCTTTTTCAGCATGTCTTCTACAAGCTCAGTGGCTTCATCGGGTCGGCCCGCCCAGCACAATCTTGCTACGGATACATCAGGTAAAGAATATTCCGGAAGCAAATCAGGCATGGATAAATCACTTAACAAATGGTCAACATTCTCGTCTTTCCCGTACTTATAAAACCCTGCTACCAATATGTTAAACGTCACGCCATCGGCTTTAATATTATTGTTTCTCATTTCCTCAAAAAGCATTGTTGCCTGATCAATCTCTCTAGCTTTAACATAACCATCCATTAATGCGTTGTAAACGGTTGTATTCGGAGAGACACCCATATCTTGCATTTGATCAAAAACGCTTCTTGCTTCTACAATGTTTCCCTCTTTGCTTAAGGCATTAATAACCGTGCTAAACGCCGCAGTACTCGGAGTACAACCACTTTCAACCATCAAATGAACCCATCTTAAAGCATCCAATGTTTGTCCGCGTACACAATACGCATTAATCAATATGTTATACGTATAAACATCCGCTTCACAAAAAAACTTACTCATCAGATATAACAAACTCTCTCCGGTTCGAACTTCTCCTTTCTTACAAAACCCATGGATCAACACATTAAACATAATACTCGAAGGCCGGGGCCCTTCTTTAACCATATCTCTAAACAACTTCCAAATGCTTCCGTAATCCCCTACTCTAATCAACAACCTAAAGAGCCCCGAAAGCGCAGACAAACACGGCTGCACTCCTACTCTTCTCATCCTCCCCAAAACCTCCAACGCCTGCGAATGCATCTCAACCTTCACAAACGCACGCATAACCGAATCAAGAACCGAGAAATCCGACTCATACCCAAAATGCCCTCTCCACATAACTTCCACAACTTCTTCACCTCTACACACTCCAATCCTCCACATCATCCATGCCAACACATCTTGAGCCACAATCCTAAACCCCTGCATCGCCAAAACATGACACGCAACGCAACACGCCCTAACTATGTGATCCGACTCATCCGAAACACTAACTTAAAAAAAACAAATGCACATTCTCTGTTTCCAAACAGTTTCATGATCTTCACTAACAAAAAAGGGCAAAACACATGAGAAAACTTGTTCAACACGAAACAACCTTGGTAAGTTTTAACTATTTTACCTAACCCTAGCACGAGTAACCGCCGCTCAATCGGATTAATAACAGTATCTTCGTGGTGTGAGTGTTTGAACGGTGTGAATCGTTAAAAAGATCAGAGTATTTAGTGGATGAAGATGAGGTGGTATGGAAGTGTGAGCATTGAATAATAATTGGGGGTTTTGGGAGTAGAGTGAAATGAGTGATGGAAATTAGAGAGTTGCAGACCTGAATGAGAGTGGTTCGCGAGCGGTGGCTCGCGGCAGCAGACATCCGGCGATTGGCCGGAAAGTTGGGTTCCGGAGTGTTGTGACGTCACCGGAGCCGATGTGTAGAGTGGCGCAAATGAAGGTGAAAGGGAGAAGTGAGTTTTCAAACTTAATCCTATGTTTTGAAGCTTCAGCATGTATAAGTTTATCGTTTTACTCTTCAAAACTTTTAAAATTACATTACATTTTTATTTACTATACTGGTTACTCAAATAGTCCTTACTCAAAAGTCCTTAGATAGATGACGGTTAGATTTTTTTGTTAAACATATATGAAATTACTTACTTACCTTTAGCAGCATCGAAAATAAGTAAAACATTAAAAGAAATATATAACTCGTGATTCAATTAAATTCAAATGGGCCATCTTCAATAATCTGAAACTTTGGTGCGGTGGCGGATGTACCTTTATATAAGGGGTAGCCTCCGCTACCCCTTGCCGCTCCGGCGGTAGTGTAAATTTTGGAAAAATTTGACGTTTTTCGATTTCGTTACCCCTTTATTTTAAAACGTTACTCCTATGAAAGTTTTCTAGATCCGCCACTGCTTTGATGAGTAGCGGTCCAACTGATGCAAACCAACGATGTAAAGGTGGGATAGGTTGGTTGCCAAAAAATGAGTTTCCGACCATCCATTGATGCGAACCAGAAAAACAACTTTCGGTGAGATGATTGAGATCATTTTTAAGGTGGTTTTGGTACCTACAATTTCCGGCCGTTGTGAACAAGAAAATAACTTTTAGCAAGTTTCAGTCTGGAAAATAATGGAGAGGATGAAGGTTTTAGATTCTAAGCAATCAGCCTAATAATACATTTACTAACATAAGGTAGAAAGTTGACACTTGAAAAATAAAACAGAGCATAATAATACATTTACTAACATAAGGTAGAAAGTTGACACTTGAAAAATAAAAAGAGCACAATAGAGATTCTCAAATTAGGATAACATGTATTACCCTGCTTCTACCGTTCAAATTAGGTTGTTTGTTTTGTAATAGTTACATGAGTATGAGTTGGACTTGCATTATTATATTTACCTGCAGTTTATAGACAAGATTATGCAAATGGTGTCTTATGCAACTATTGTAACACCCTGTAAAATCGTGTCCAATAGTATAGTGACACGTGTTGTATTTTTAAATATAGTCTGTTAAAGACCAATAAAGATTAAAAGCGTCAATATGCTCAATCTGAGCCTCTGAGTGACTGTTCGATGTCAACATGCATAAATAACAGCCTCTGAGTGACTGATATGTCAACATGCTTAAATCATTAGCCTCTGAATGACTAATTGTCAACATGCTTGAAATTTGGCCTCTGAATGACTGATACGCCAACATGCCCAGCCTCTGAGTGACATCGGAATCAACATGCTTATAATAAGCCTCTGAGTGATCCTTTGTGAAGTCTTAAACTCTCATACGTGCCATTTGTTGGACGAGAGAGTTCAATTTTATAAATATATGAAAGTTGGATGATGGAGGGAGTAAAGTGTCAACATGTTAATTTATACCTCTGAGTGACCTTTTAACGAACCGAGAGCTCGACAATGTCCGGGCATAATCCCGGGTATGCCAAGTATTGGCAACGGAGGGCTAAAATGCAAAAAAGGTGTTTAAAAAGGTTTTTATAAGCTTTTATAAGTTAAGGGGCTAAAGTGTCAAATTTTGAAAGTGACTTTAGGGCGGTCGCGGGCCGCGAGAGACCAGGCCTGGGTCTCTCGCGGGGCGCGAGAAAGCCTCTGCAGCAGAAAGTTTTGTTTGGTGACCAAGCAAAACTTCAAAACCATTAATTCGAAAGCATGGCTTCTCTAAACTTCTATGCCACATTTTGGGACACTTGTAAGCTTCTTCTTACACCCCTAAACACATGGCTTCACCTCCTTTGAGCTCTCCAACTATAAATAGGTGCTTAAGTTCACCATTTCAACTTGCCCATTTCTCATTCACTCTTCTCCCTCCTCTGGAAGTTCCTAACTAAAAGGAGCAATCCAACATAGTTCTTTTGCATCCAGGAACCACTGGTAAGTGTTCCTTCTTTGTGCATTTTCGTTTATAAGCTTTTATAGCCAAAAGTCAAGCGTTTTCGTAAAACGCCTTGACTTTCGGTTAAGACCATTATGGTCCAGCCATTGTTCGAAATGAACATGGCTAAGTGATCGTAATAAGGTAGGTGTTAATCCCTATAAAGGGCACCTCCTGAAGATCACGTTTGCTAGACCAATTGACGGGTCAAAGTTATGATATTAAAAAGTTAAACAGGCCATTTTTCGGAAAAAATTATAAATTGATCTTATACATGTTATGAAACCTTTTTTGACACTTAAACAAGTTGGAAATAATTATTAGAACATGTAAGAACATATTCGGCTCGTCAATTTCAGTTCTAGGGTCGGTTCGCAACCGAAAGTTGTGAAGTTTGACTTCTACTTTGACTTTCGATTCTGACCCGATTTAAATTAGTTACCTACTGATCTTAAAGTTGCATTATGATCATAATATAATGTAGCATAACCCTCTGAGGTTATATTACATGATCATAATCAGAATCCAAGTTTATGCGCAAGTTCCATAATTACGCCATTTTGACCAAAATGTCCTTTTTGCATAAATCAAGGTTTTAATGATAATATACTTGAAAATGAGTTTCCTACTGATGTAATATTATAAGTAGGATTATTTGGATGTTAAACCAAGTTATAAACTGAGTTTTCAAGCAAGTCCTTAAACTATGTCGATAATTGACGATTTTAGCCCATGTGGCTTATAAATAATTTAATCAAATCTTTTCAAGGTAAATCATTTACCTACTGATATGTTATATTAAATACATATTTTAAAACATTTTAAACTGACTTTAACATCAGTTTTCTTAAACATCACTTAAAGACGTCATATTACGACATAAGCGCCGTTTCGGCGCATAGTATGGTTTCAAATCATATTAAAGGACCAAGACTTGTTACATACTGATTTTAAAACTTATTTTAACATATTTACAGTAGGTACATGCTATAAACTCATAATCCCAAATAATTTATAAACTATGTGTAAAATTACCAAATTGCCCTTATGAAGCATAATTTCGTTTTAAAACCTTAACGGGCTTATAAGTTGATATCCTACTGATATCTTAACTTATTTAAAGTGTAATGACATATAGAACTTGTCCATGACTTATCTGGTTATCCGATATCGCTAATATGCGTACGGTTACGTATATGTAACTATTTTTCGGAAATTAACCGAAACGGGTTTAACCTTGTCATTTAAGTCTCAAAATCCAGAATGTTAATAGTTTACCCATATTAAATAAGTCAAGGTACTTGTTGGGATTAGACTACATTCTATCCAATCATCGTTTTATCTAGCGTCATACGTTTTGATCAAGTACGCTAGTCGGTCTAAGTCTATGACTTAAATAAGACCGTTAGTATTTAATTGGTTAGTTTATGCCATAATCCAGACTAGAGACTTGCCGGTAAATGCTATCTGCACTTAGTCCTTTTTGTGTATGGCTGAGTTATTAAAAATTAAAAGAAGACTAGCTCAGGTAAGTACTCTCGACTTATTTCCCCTATACGGGCTTGGTTACGGGAAATTATTACCACGTGGTCGGAAATGGGATTCAATCGAACGCTGGTTTAGAGATAATCAATCCGCATATTTTGTTTTAGTCAGTTTTGTTTGATAATTTAAACATCAGGGGTTAACTACCGTGTCCTGGATATCCTCCGCTCATTACAATAGAAATGGCCACGACCTTAGCGCGGGTGTAGGCATACACCCGATAGACGCTCAATTATGCATTCCACAATGTTAGAACTTTTGAGACCTTTGGTGCTTGATTATCCATAGTTTAAGCTAGTTTGTAATGGTTAACAAAGTTAAAGAGTAAAAAATGCAATATGGTGAAACTTATATGTACGCGACGTATTTAGCAACCCAGCGTATTTAATAAATACGTTGGGTAGTCGTTTTGTATAGATATGATGATCAATGAATGTATGTCCAAGTTTCTTGGACAGATTTTGGTGATCTTCTTGTGTTGTGATTTTTGCTATTGTGCTTCCATCCGAATATCCAGGTGCTGTTATTGATTACATGTTGTTGGGATTTTATATACAACACTAGTTGTTTAATCCATACAAGATTCTTCATCTTCTTTGCTTGGTTTTTCTTAGTATTAGCACATTCAAACAACTAATCCATAGTTGTTTGGGTGATAACAATAAACCGATTGTGATCCAAATATGTTTTGGGACTCACAATTTGGTATCAGAGCCTTTGTGCTCTTGATTGTTTGAGTTTTTGTTAAGATTTGTCAAGTTTTGAAGGTTTTACAAAAGTTTTCAAAGTTTATGGTTTTTCAAAATTTTGGGATTAAAATGGCTTGATCTGGTGCGTTTAATCTTTGGGTTGTTGTTAATCAGTAGTTTGGTAAACATTTTGGTCATTTAGCTGCAAAGAAACATGAATTTTGGGTCGTTTTTGGGTGATTAGAGGGTTTTTGTTCGTACTAAAACCCTTCTGGCGTATTTAATGTTGAAGCTAGCTAGATATTTTTGAAGTTGACGTAATTACTTTTGAAGCTAGCGCAATTAACTTGAATCTTGCGTATTTAACAAATACGCTGGTCTTAAATCAGCGGATTTGTAGAGTTTCAACGAATTAGTACTAGCGAAATTAATCGAAGGCGACTTCGAAATCAGTGATACAAATCCCCAGCGATTTTATCACAGTGTTCAGCGAAATTAACTAAACATTTGCTTGTTTTCAAATATCCAGCGGATTTAGCATTTTGCAGGACAAAATCGCCGATCCCATCAGCGTAATTGTTTCCAACTGCAGCGTATTTGATCTCTGGTCCAACGTATTTACCTCCTAGCGAGCGTAATTGTTCTCTGATTCAGCAAATCCAGTGTAGTTGATCATCGTTCATCCATCATGTCTCTAAATCAACTCAATCCGGTTGCCCAAGCCGAACTTGAAACTGGAACTGCTACAAGGCCACCAAAGTTGAAAGGTTCGGAAGATTTCAGCAGTTGGAAAAACAGGATCAAATCTTTTTTTGAGTATACCGATTATATTCAAGGGCCTGTCAGTCACTGTGGGCCCACATGTTCCTATGATAATACGTGACGACATCCGTACTATCAATGAAGATCCTTCAACGTTTACAGATGAAGATAGGACACTCATTCATTGTGACCGGAGGGCTCACGCTGCTCTTACTATGGCTCTGTCAAAGGATAATAACAACCTGTTTGAAGAATACACCTCGGCACATGAACTGTGGTTGGCTCTAATCGACCATTATGAAGGTAATGAGGAACTCATGGAGAACAAACGAGACATGGTGCAGAAAGAATATGATATGTTTGGAAGTATCCGTGGCGAAAGCTTGTCAGACCACATAAGTCGATTTCTGGGGGTGTTGACCAAGATGAAGAAAGTGGGAAACCCAGTTGCAAATTATGCATCAATCAAGAAGCTGCTAGATTCTCTACCAAAAGAATGGAGTCTTCAATACATGATGATTAAGAGAACTTTCCTCACCAGCACAACTCCGGTCACACTCTCGGAATTGATTAACACCTTAAAAGCCTTTGAAATGGATATTGTCAAACAAGAGATGAATCAAACTGGATATTCTCAGAAGACGTCTCAGCAAACTGCTGCAACCTCGATTCCCAAGAATATGCATTTCTTGCTCCTGTCACCTCATGTGGATTAAATTCCCAAAGTGCTGTCGAATCCTATTCGAATGCTTCCGCGAACTCTGTGAAGGCCTCGTCATCTCCGAGAAGACCACCGTGGCCAGCGACACTCAAGCACTTCAAATATCCACAGAACATGTCGCTTTGTTTAACACTTTCTTAAGCAGCTATGAGGCGCTTATGTCAGGAGAATGAAGAGAGATTTCCTCACAGCTGAGGACATGTATCAAGTAGATCCTGACGACATGGAGGAGATGGATCTGAAGTGGCAGATGGCAATGATCACTCTACGGCTGAAGAAATTCCAAGATAAAACGGGAAAGAGGTTGGCCCTTGGAAAGGCTGGATTTGACAAGTCCAAGTTAGGTGCTATAATTGCAAAAACTTGGGTCATTTCAAAAGAGGGTGTCCATTGCTGAAGAACGAGAATTTTCCAGAAATCAACCAGACAAGGAGGCCGATTGCCATTGAGGGAAATGACAATCGCTGCTGAAAATAATCCTAAGGCTTTAGTTGTGGAGGATTATTATGGTCGGAGGAGATAGCCGAGGCAAAGGGAGAAGTAAACAAGGCCCTCATGGCAAATATCACCACTGTCTCTGCCACGTCTGCTTCAAATGGTGTTGAAAAACAAACCTCAAGATTCCAAAAGATGACCATGGCTTGAAAAGCATCATCACTCCTGCCTCAAGAAGAGACAACAGAAAGCTGAAATGAATGAGTCGAAGCCTGAGTTCAAGAAGTCGTCAGTACCAGCAAGAATGAAGCGGTTGGAACATCCACTACCGCCATGAAATCAGAAGCCGAGGATAAAGATTTGATAAATAGCATTCCATATGAATTTAAAGCAAAGTTGTGCTCCAAACCGTGTTTGAACGTCGTGGCACACTACAAATTACTCAACCGTGATATAATTAAAGAAAAAGAAAAAGTTTTGAAAATAAATCAAGAATTAAAAGAAAATGAGGCTGCATATCAGTGAAAGTTGAATTCAACCATAGCTGAAATGCAGACTTTAAAAGAATTTGTTTTTCAGAAAAGATTTTATCATAAATGATTTGACCGAAAAACAAGAAAAATCTCAAACGAAAATAATAAGTTACAAATCATTATTGATAAATGAAAAATTAGTCAAAAAGCATGGTTGATATTGTAAACTGCTAACGACCGGCATTCATAAAGGATGGAATTGGATATAAAGATAAATTCGAAAAGAAAGAAAATTATTTCCTCATCCGCACAGCAAAAATTATGTTCCTATGCCATCTCCTCATCCTAAAAACGACTTAATCAATAAAAATGATCTTTTGGATCAAAGTATTTTTATTAATCCGTAAACAACACTAACTTTTATGAAAGTAATGCAGATCTGTGCGTGAGTAAGGAAGATGTGTGCGATGGGGAAGATGATTGTGGAGGGATGAAAATAGGAATAGGCTATTCAGGCGAAAGTTATTCAACTGTTAACTGGTTCGCCTGGAATTGTGATAAGAGAACAAAATCTCTATTCGAGATAACTGTAATAGTTTATCTAGGATGGATGATTGTAACGGCCTTATGCCAAAATTGAATATTTGGGATGACTGTAATGGCCATGTGCCTACACTTAAGGCTCACAACCAAGGGCTTGCTATGGTTGAGGGACATGACCTAAACCTTGTTCTTAATGATGAAAATGTTATGCTTGAATCTCCTTTATTTGTGCCAGAATTAAAGAAAAACAGTTTTGGAAAATTCCTTACAGAGGAAATTCCAGAATTTGTTCCATCAGTTACATCACAGACTGATAAAGATTTCACTGAAGATTCAAGCACAACAACTTCAGAAAGTGATGGAGAAAGGTCAGATGAAAGTCAAGAATCAAACTCCTCATCAGACAATGAGCACAGTGAAGACGACATTGAAGATAAACATCATTTTGAGGAGAAACTGAAGAAAAGAAAAGATTCAAGCCACGTTACATCATCAAACTCCTCAAGATGCTCTAGATTCTCATCACGTACATCATCTTCATACTCAACACCCAAGAAGAAAAGATCGAGTCAAACACAATGTTTTCGTTATGGTCATTTAGGACATACGACGAAACATTGCAAAAGCAAGAAATTTTCTAAACCTAGACAAGATCTTGTTAAAAGCTTTACTGATCAATTTGACAATTTAAAGAATCAGTAAAATGCATTGTTGACTCAACTTTTTTTGGAAAAGAAAAGAAAATCCTATTGCTCAAAATCATGACAGAACTAATGTAAAGCAAGTATGGGTTCCAAAAGCTAGCTAATCTGTACATATTTTTTGTTGTTGTTGTGTTGTTATATAACAGGATAAAATTCAGAAATGGCTTCAGATGCTCATGGAATATATCTGGCATGTTGACAGCGGTTGCTCCAGGCACATGACCGGGTTAAAGGATCTACTTACAAACTTTTGAGTTATCGATGGTGACTTTGTATCCTTTGCCGGAGACGAAAAGGGAGGAAAAATCGTTGGAATGGGTGACGTCGTGTCAGAAGCACTCACTTTGGAGAATGTGAACTATGTTCCAGAATTATGTTACAATCTCATGAGTGTTTCACAAGTCTGTGACAAAGGAATTGCGGTGTTGTTCAATGACACGGAGTGCTTATTCCTCAAACCCGGTTACTCCGTCCCTAAAGAAATGATCATGCTTAGAGCTCCCCGTCAAAACAACACCTACGTGTTAAATATGAAGAATGCCAAATCAAATGAGCAAATGACATGTCTCATGTCAAAAGCATCTGAATTGGAATCACTGCTGTGGCACAGGCGTTTGGGCATGTGAATTTTAAGAACATAAATAAACTCTCTAAATTAAATCTAGTAAGAGGTTTACCTATGAAAGATTTTCCTTTTTCAGAAAAGTGCATCGCATGTGCCCAAGGAAAGCAACATAAAAAGCCTCATAAGTCCAAAGCAGTGAATACGATATCTGCCCCACTTTAATTACTTCACATGGATCTTTTCGGCCCAATTAGCGTTAAAAGTTTAGCTAAAAGATCTTATTGTTTGGTGATTACAGATGATTTCACACGGTTTTCATGGGTATTCTTTCTTGAAGCCAAAAGCGAAACGACATCCATTCTGAAGAGCTTCATTCCCATGATTGAAAACGTGATCAAGCTGAAAGTCAACTTCATCAGAAGCGACAACGGAACTGAATTTAAAAATCATACGTTTGTCTCCTTCTGTGAAGATAAGGGAATTCACCTCCAATACAGTGCCTGCCAAGACTCCTCAGCAAAACGGGGTAGCAGAACGCAAAAACAGAACTCTTATTGAAGCTGCAAGAACTATGCTTGTCGATTCTATGCTTCCCATAATCTTCTGGGCTATAGCAGTCAACACAGCATGCTATGTTTTGAATCGTGTTCTTATCGTCAAACCTCACGGAAAGACAACCTATGAACTACTTTTCAAAAGGAAGCCTCTGATAGATTTCTTCAGACCTTTCGGGTGTTCATGCACACTTCTCAACACTGAAGAGAATCTCATCAAGTTTGAAGCAGTCGGTGACGTGTGCTACTTCATGGGCTATTCATCTTCTCAAAAGGCATATCGAGTCTACAACAAACGGACCAAGATGGTGATTCAATCGTACTACGTCGATTTTCAAGAAGGAAACTCCACTAACACTGGAAGCGCTCCGAACTGGTTTTTTGATGTGGATATTATATTAAACACTTTCAGCATCGATGAACCCATCACTGAATCCGAACCTGCAGAATCCACTCCCTTGGAACCATTGTTTGATGCCTCAGACATTGGTTTTACTCCTTTTACAACCCGTTTCATCCCTGCCTCTGCCTCTCCTATTCTTCCGGTGTTCGAGGTAAATGGTGACACATCTGCTGAGAATGCATCCGCACATGATGATTCTTCTTCACAGCAGGCTGTGGATGAACCACCCAAAGAAGACGAAACTCCAATTATCTATGTCGATGAATATTTTTCTAATCTGCCTCAACAAGTTGAATCTCACACCAATGCAGGGTACAAGACCAATCGAAACCATCCAATTGAAAATGTCATCGGTTCTGTTGAAGATGGAGTTCGAACACGCGGACAAACACATACCATCAACACAGGATTGTATGCAGCTTTTCTCTCGCAGTCTGTCCCAAGAGATATCGAAGAAGCTATTCAAGATTCAAGTTGGGTACAAGCTATGCAAGAAGAATTAGCCCACTTTCAGAAACTTAAAGTCTGGGAACTCGTTGACCTACCAGACGGAAAGTATCCAATTGGTACCAAGTGGGTGTTTCGCAACAAGATGGACGATCGCGGTGTTGTTATCAAGAATAAGGCTAGATTAGTGGTTCAAGGGTTTCGACAAGAAGAGGGGATTGACTACAAGGAAGTTTTTGCACCGGTTGCACGCTTGGAAGCTATCAGAATCTTCTTAGCCTATGCTTCATTCAAAAACTTTAAGGTGTTTCAAATGGATGTAAAGAGTGCTTTTCTGTATGGGAAAGTGAAAGAAGAAGTCTATGTCTGTCAACCTCCAGGTTTTGAAGATCCTCACTTCCCCACAAAATACTACAAGCTTGACAAAGCTCTATATGGTCTTCACCAAGCTCCTCGAGCATGGTACGAGACTTTGTCAACATATCTTCTGGAGTGTGGATACTCAAGAGGCAAAATTGACATGACTCTCACTAAAAGGATTGGAGAAGATGTGATGTTGGTTCAAATCTACATATACGATATCATTTTTGGGTCGACTGATGAAGCCCTTTGCAGAGAATTCGAGAAGGTGATGAAAGCGAAGTTCGAGATGAGTATGATGGGAGAACTCACGTTTTTCTTAGGATTAGAAGTGAAGCAAAGAAAAGATGGCATCCTCATTCATCAGGCTAAGTATATCAGAGATATTCTTTCCAAGTACAACATGAATGATTGCAAATCCGCCAGCACTCCTTTTGCCGCTCAAAACGGAACTCACTTCAGACCTTCAAGGAAAGCCAGTGAACAAATCTTTCTATCTCTCAATGATTGGCTCGTTAATGTATTTGACCGCTAGTAGGCCTGACATAATGTGGGCTGTCTGTCTCTGTGCCCGCTTTCAGACGAATCCCAAAGAATCGCATGATGCTGCCGTCAAGAGAATCTTTCGCTATCTTAAAGGAACTCCAAAGCTTGGTTTGTGGTATCCTAAAGATAGTAATTTTGATCTAATTGCTTACTCTGACAGTGATCATGCAGGTTGCAAAGTAGACAGAAAATCTGTCTCAGGAGGCTGCTAATTCTTAGGAAATCGTCTTATTTTGTGGCAGAGCAAAAAGCAGACAACAGTCTCTACATCTACCGCTCAGGCTGAATACACGGCAACTTTCAGTTGTTGTTCACAAGTCCTTTGGATACAGAATCAGTTGTTGGATTATGGGATCAACATCATGAAGACTCCAATATTCATCGAAATGAAGCGTGTCTGGGGATTGTGAAGAATCCTATCCACCACTCCAGAATGAAACACATCGAAATTCGCATTCATGCGATCAGAGATGCGTACGAGAAAGGATACATCCAAGTGGTGCAGTGGATTCAGTGCAGCAAAAAGCGATATATTTACGAAAGCGTTCATAAAGCTCGATTCAATCAGTTGGTAACCTGGTTGGAAATGGTGAACTTCCTTGAGTGGAATTGACCTTTGGTGTTAAAAAATGGTTTTCATAATAAATAACAATATCATAAATTGTGCCCAACAAAAAGATTTTCTGCAAGGTTAAAATTTCTTTTCAAGCAATGGATTCTCGAAAATAAAATTTTAAGGGGGGAAGTTTTCCAGAAAATATAGTTGAGACAGATGCCTTTCTTTGGCACCTGCACGAGAAATGATAGAAAAACTGCTAACACTTTTGTTCTGATCTTAAAACAGAAAAAGATTAAGGCCTCAAGCAACGATGTGTCAGTAGATTCAGCAATACCTTGAAGTAAACTGCAAAAGGAGACAAACTCTAATGATCACACAAGAATTCTGAATACCCACAATGTTGTGCAACTTGCGGGTAACACGTTGCGGCGTATGGCTTAATGGTCTTAAATCTTGTGTTGATAGATTGCCAAAGTCGAGATTTTGGGTCTTTATATTGACTATTCGGGGATATCATAGTTGCTCTTCTGCTGCATCCAGATATATGCTGACCTAGACACAATTATGATATCTTTTCAAAAAGTGCCTTTGCGGCCAAAACCCTACACAAATGAAGCTCTCATTAAGAATCATTCAAGTGCTTAAAACGTACTGCATTTGGTATCTGTCATAGCCCTCGTTAGACCTTGGTCTCTTTGCTGTACGGAAGTACTAACCTGAAACTAATTGTCTAACGTTGAACTTTCAAATACGGATGAGGTCAATATATTCACCTGCTATGAGGAATCTTTGCGCATACCTTGATCGCGGGGGTATGTCCTGATGTGGGACTCACGGGCACAACATTCTGACTGTTTCAGTAGTGGGGGAACATTGAATTTCTTGTCAATATTACCGCAACATGATAAAAAGGCTCTCCGATCGCATGTTGAAAGATAGTGATGGATTTAAAAGGACAAACATACTGACAGTTTTTCTTGTGCCTTAATTATTTAATATATCTAATATTTTATCTCAAACGAATGAATGTTACAGTATGATCTTTTGCAGGAAAGTCATCAGGATTCAAGTCAGTTAGCATAAATTTTTTGTGAAAAAGGAAGCCTACCGAACCCAAAAACAACTTTCAGGATCCAGATTGCAATTTTTCATTTTTCTTAAGCTTATTTTTAAATTCTTGCACTATTTTTTAATAAAAAAGGGGCACGTTTTTCGAGAAAAGTTAAAATTTTCGAGCGTATTTGTTTCTAAGTTTCTTAAAGATGAAGATATCTTACAAACCCTCAACGCGGCGTATTTAAAGGCAAGTATGTATATATACTTCAGTTTCATTTTTCTACAAATAATTTCAAAAACTTTCTCAAATCTTCATCATCTTCTTCAACCGAAAAACTAACAACCCGCTTTCTGATTTAAATCTTCTTCTAGTGAATCTGAAAGGAGTTGATATCGGTATGGATTAGATATTCAAATGTCCATTGGTCTATGTTTGAATATGTTTTAAATCTTGGATTTCGGTCTGCATTGCATACATATATTTGAATCTGGCTTCAATCCGGTTTTCATGGGTTCATCAAGAAAAATTTGAAGTCAGCGTATTTATTATGAATGCAGCGTAGATAATTTTGAATGTGGCGTAATTATCATAAACTCTTGAGTCAGCGGATTTAAGTCTTGAACGCGAGTTCAAGCAACCGGCGTAATTGACAATTACGTCGGTAATCTAGCGTAGATAATTATCTTCGCTGGATTCCTTCTCGAGTCAAAATCTTAAATCCGCTACTCTTGTGCAGCGTACATAATACTTAATCAGCGTAGTTGTATCTAAGTCTCGTGCACAGTCATGTACCCAGCGTACTTAGTAGGTTTTACCCGGCGTAAATATTAGCGGATTTATAAATGTATTTTGTATATATCTCTTTATTATTATTATTATCATACACTTATATATATATATATATTTATATATAATTATGTACATAAATCTAACTTAGCTCGTTTTCGATTTCAGAAATGGTGAAGGAAATCGTTTGGGATAAAACACGAAAGCATAATCAGCCGTGCAAACTGGTTCCACCTCCAAGTGATTTCGAAGATGTAGTGGAGTGGATAAACTCAAGCAGGATTAGCTATGCTGTTTAAGCCGATCTGATCATTTACAACATCCATATTGAAGAGTTTTGGAAAACCGCCAAGGTGTCAACAGTAAATGAAGTTAAGAGAATCACGGCTACAGTGAGGAACAAAAAGATCGTAGTAACAGAGGAGAATGTACGTAGAGTCCTTAGTCTGGGAGATAAGCACAATGATCTGCTCAGGGTTAAAAAGGACGACATCCTCGATGGTTTTTAGGGGATGAGGTATGTTGGAGATTTCAGAGAGAAGAACGAGATCAAAAGAAAGGGGCTTACCTAGGATTGGAGATTCATTCTTCATGTATTTGCTATGAGCTTGGCGCATAGAAAATGAGGATATGATGGATTGAATTTAGAATGGTCGGCTGCTATGCTCAACCTTTGCACAAAACAGCCATTCAATATCTCCGGTCTGATATTTTACTGCATGGTTGATAACTCCAATTCCTCCACATGGGCCATGTACCCACGGTTTGTTCAGCTCCTCATCAACGACCAACATCCAAGTCTCCCTCATGACGGTTATCTGTACATGTTTCAGTTACCAAGAGGTCGTCAGATTACAGAACTGAAAACTGAAGAATGGGTGATGCTCCATCAGTGGATGTATAGGGAAGAAAGATACCCTGTTGTGAAGGCAGCCTATGAGAAATATAGAGAACGTGTCAAGAAAAAGAGACAGGGAGATGGTGATGAGGAAGTGGAAGAGGAAGAAGAGGAAACCGAGCAGCTAGTTTGAAAGAATAAAGGAAAGCAAATCATGAAGGAAGGGGAATCATCAAAGAAACAGAAAGATACTGCTTCTCAAGAACGATTGATGGAAAGCAGCTTCAGGGCCGGAGGCACCAGAGAACATCGCGAGCATATTGAGAATCTCCGTGCGATTCATGAGGCTGATGTAACATCCGTCAAAAACGGATTTACCAAACCCGCTCCGGGTCGGGGTGTGACAGCTGAAGAAAGAGAGAAGAGAGAAACTAGAAGAAAGAGACGTCATATGACAGAATCCGAAACACCGGTAATGGTCACTACAGAGCAAGAGCAGTTAGACGAGTTCGTTGATCAGTTGATTGTTGATCCAGAAGCCCCAAGTCTATCTCCCCCGCTGAAGCGTAAGAAAACAGGGGAAGGACCATCGATAGAGGCACAACCAAGACAGATGCTGCAACAAGCTCCTCGAAGACCACGCCCATTTCAGGAGTTGTATGATAGGCTGGCAAAAGACATTGGGAAAGGACCAGCTCAGGAGATCTGTTTGTTGAAACATCAGGTAAGCAACACGAATGTTATTCGTGAGAAGCTGAGGAACAATGAAAGAAAAACAAAGAACTTCATGCATATGTCAAAGAACAAACGAGATTCGTGAGATTTCAGCAAGATGGGATGGAAAAGATGTATCTTATGATCAGAGAACTTTGCACCAAAGTAGACATACCACCGATGTTCTCTTCCACAGACATCTTTGCCTACGAGAAGTTCAAGGTCGAAGAAGAAAGACAAAGGGATGAATACGCCGAAAAGAAGAAAAAGCGCTTAGAATTGGCCGTAAACGTCACTGAGGATGACGAAAGCGAAGAAGAGGAGGTAGACAGGGATGAGATGCCAGCTAGATTTGTTGAATGGGGCTTGGACGAAGATATTGTTTATGAAACTGAGGATGGTGACTCAGTAACACCAATGCATCCCGAATGGTTTCAAAAAGAAAGAGAAAAACTTCCAGACTTCTATCAGGTGGTTACTGTTGAAAAATCTGAAGTTACCGATAGAATTATAAGCTGGAAGTACTGTAATCTCAAAGGGATGTTCATTGTCAAAAGGCGAGGAGGAGTCATTCAACATTTCAAGACCGGAGCTGATATGAAAAGCCTACCGAGATGGGATATTCGAGAACTGGGCAGGCAAGACTTAATAAACCCGACCAATAGTAGCATCGGAGCTGACTTTGAAAGACTCATTTTAAGAGAATGCAATCGGGGTTTCACAGTCTTCAAGCCACAACGACCCCGAAGAAGAGTGTCGAAGACGACAAAAGATCCCATCACCGGAAAGGGAATGGTTACATGGGTCATAGATCCTGCTAAGGTCGAAACAAAAGTCAAAATTCCACCTGAACAACCTGTCATGCTTACAAACTTCAAGAAATGGTTTTACGATGGGAAGACAGGAGAAGCAGTGATCCGATTAGTGTCTAACGAAGACATTCGAATTCTAGACCCGATGGATGTTTTCATGTTCTGTCTCTCCGATCTCAACATTCTCTATGGTCACAAAATCCACGTTAGAGCCGGAAATGAGTACAGAGAAGAAGGAATGTTATTCCAAAGGGTTGTGGAATGGGCACGAGAAAGAAAGATAGAGATGATGGAGATTATTCTCAGGATTGAGAAGCAGACAAAAAAGGAGGAGGCAAGAAAAAGAAAAAGAAAGCACAAGTCATCATCGCAACAGAAAGCCCCCTCACCATCTCAAGCTGCATCTCACTCTCAAACTCCGGTCTCATCCACATATGAAGCCACTACGGAGTTACAATAACCCTCAAGTGAAGCTATTGTTAATCTAAGCTATGAAGAAATAATCGAAGCAACAACCGATCAACCTACCGATCAAGCTGCACAAGACAAAGATCAAGGTCCAGCCGCAAACCCTGAAGCTCGGAAACAAGATTGAAGAAACTCAAGCACACAACAGTCTAGGGGGGATATTGTTAGAACTTTTGAGACCGTTGGTGCTTGATTATCCATAGTTTGAGCTAGTTTGTAATGGTTAGACAAAGTTAAAGTGTCAAAAGTGCAATATGGTGAAACTTATATGTATGCGGCGTATTTAGCAACCCAACGTATTTAATAAATACGCTGGGTAGTCATTTTATATATATATGATGATCAATGAATGTATGTCCAAGTTTCTTGGACAGATTTTGGTGATCTTCTTGTGTTGTGATTTTTGCTATTGTGCTTACATCCGAATATCCAGGTGCTGTTATTGATTACATGTTATTGGGATTTTATATACAACACTAGTTGTTTGATCCATACAAGATTCTTCATCTTCTCTGCTTGGTTTTTCTTAGTATTAGCACATTCAAACAACTAATCCATAGTTGTTTGGGTGATAGCAATCAACCACTATGATCCGAATACGTTTTCGGACTCACACACAAGGTTGGGAGGAATTGACTCCTTCGTGAGTCCAAAGTGGTGTGTACGTTAATTGTGTCTCGGTCTCCGTACCGAGCCCCGTATGTATGACAAACATGTAAATCAGTTAATAAGGTTGGACGGTCAATTAACCCAAGTTATAAAAAGATTTTGTGCTGATACACACCTAAAACATTTTTGAAATGTTTTCAAAATGAGTCAGTTGGGTGTATTTACCAGCGAAAGCTAACGTATTTTCAAAAGACTAATCTGCAGGTACAATACGAAAATAGGCCGGAAGTGCTCGGTAGTGATAGAGGATCTTGCAAATCCTAAATCTGCCCAAAGTCTGTTTTATATTCTTTCCATGCACAATTTATGATCCGCTGTGGATCTTCTATTACAAGCTTGTATATTATTTTGTATTTTTCGAACATTCGGTTTGTAATAGTAATTTTACTCCAAGACTTCCGATGTGCCGTGTTTAATTGACAATGATGCTATCAACTGACGTCACGATACTCCCCACCCAGGCCCACCGGTGTTTGGATTTCGGATTGGAAATCCAGGGTGTGACAAGGTTGGTATCAGAGCCAACGTTTGAGAGAATTAAACACTAGCCTTTTGTGTTTAGTCTCAAACTTACACGAGCACATTCCTTAGACTTCCGAGTCTAGGCATTGACCTAGGATTACTCATTTCATTATTAAGTTATAGTATGTTTTTGGATTGATTTTAACAGGAAAATGCCGCCACGTGTGAGAGGAAAAAGTGGACGAGGAAAATGTCCAATGAGAGGAGGACCATCGGGGCGTATTCCCCCTCAACCTCATAATTCAGATGCATACCAAGAATCAGTAGATTCGTCTCCTTGGCAACCAGCGAGACGTTCTGTCTCTAATAGACACTTGCCCTCACCTTCCCAACATTCACCTTCACCCACACACCTTCTCACCACTCTCAACCACCCCCGGTTCAAGAAGATGTCCACATGGAACCGGTGGACCAACCTCAACCACCACCTGAACCACTAAGAAGGAAGCGTGGAGCACGTATATCGGTACGTGCCTGAAAAAGACCGGGATCGCTGCCACCTTTGCCCAATTCTTACCCCACAATTCAAGAGGACCCACAAATGGGTGGACCCTCTAATGTTCCGCCTATAGTGGAACCAACACCAACACCTGCTGTTCAACCACCACCATCAGGTTATACTAACCCAATTCCCACATATCCAGACATGTCAGGATATGAACCTTTTAACCAGTCTACGCCGGTAGACTATAAAGCGTTGTCGCAAGACCCATACATGCAGGCGGTTATGCACAACGCACTTTACCCGTCTCCTTTCCCACCTACTGGATATCCAACTTATGGGTACCAGTATCCGGTTATGCCACAACCTCAACCACAACCTCCGCCGCCACTTGAGGCCATTAATGAGGCCTTAGAAAGGATGAAGGAAATGCAGCAACAAGCGGAGAAAACAGAGAAGAAGACAAATAAGTTCTTCAAGAAACTCTCCAAATTGGTCAAGGGAAAGAAGGACGAGTGAAGTCTCTTCTAATTATATGTAGTCCCTGCGAGGACATTGTTATTTTAGTCCCTGCGTGGACATTTTATTTCTTTGAAGTCCTTGCATGGACAAGTTTATTTCATTTTCCTAGTATTGTAATTTCTTATGGAAATTTAATGAAGTATTTTGGAATTATATATATATGTAAATCATCCTCTTGAAAACGAGCGCCTCGATTTTACTCAAAATTTATGCTCTGTTATATAATTCCAAAAGACTTTAATAGATTTGATTATGCCAAGTGGCACAGACCACACATTGGCCAAGAAATGATAGTTAAGTACGAAGGGGTCTTCTATCAGGATAGTTAAGGGAAGTTATACTTTTATCCAGGGGTAAGGGACTAAGTCCAAACCTCCAAGGTCGTTAAGGTCGAAGGTGACCAGGACCATTAATCAATCATTAAGGTACTCTTATGTAACATTAAGAAATGTTCATACTCTTGGTAGTGTGGCTTGAGGAACCACACTAGCCATCAGGCCAATGTGCCCAATTAATTGTCCAACGGGACAGACTGATATGCCATATACATCTGATATGATGTAGGCCAATGTGCCCAATTAATTGTCCAACGGGACAGGCTGATATGCCATGTACATCTGATATGATGTAGGCCAATGTGCCTAATTAATTGTCCAACGGGACAGTCTAATAGCCATGTACATCTGATATGATGAAGGCCAATGTGCCCAATTAATCGTCCAACGGGACAGGCAGATATGCCATGTACATCTGATATGATGTAGGCCAATGTGCCCAATTAATTGTCCAACGGGACAGGCTGATATGCCATGTACATCTGATATGATGTCGGCCAAGGTGCCCAATTATTGTCCAATGTGACAGGCTGACATGCCATATGTATTATGTCTTAAGTGACAGGCTGATATGCCATATATATATTATGACCAATATGACCGGCCAATGCGCCCAATTATTATGTCCATTAGGGACAAGCCTATGAGTTATATAATTGTCAATGATGACAATGACAGTTGTGACATTGCGATCCACTGTCCAATGATATATGGACTACGTCCAAATTGTAATTTGCCTATGATGGTCCTATTAAGACCTAGGCCAAATATAGATATGTGAAGCCTAAGAGTTGTGATGTTATTCATACTAGTATATGTAACATTTGTAAAAATCGGGTTTTTAAAACCCGCTCCGTTTTGTAATCGAATATCAAGTTATAAAAGTTACGTCGAATATTTATGATTATTTTGATTTAAAACAATACATAATTAATAAATAAACTAAACTACAAAAATTATATTTGATAAAAAGTTAAAATAAAATAAATAATTTTTTTTTTGATGCTGCCGGGACTCGAACCCGGGTCAGCCAAGACACACTTCAGCAACTTAACACACACTCACAAGACCACTCCGCCACATTGTGTTTTCTGCTAACTCTAGAAACACAAACGAAATTTATACACAAACCCAGTTAAAACCGATTGCGCTATCTGAGAAACGGTAATCGGCAAACCAATCGTCAATTCGTTGTTTATTCACACATTCAGTTTATAACCGATGCTCCGACGGTTTTTAATCAAATCGGAAATTGATTAAACTTAAAGTCTCATCATTATCGGTTTTAAAACCGAAAAATCATCAAGTCCAGAATTCCTCAAACTTCAGACCACTCTCGCGACTCAGAGATATCATACCAATACTCCATTTCATTTTCGTCGCATTTTCAGACCATCAGAACGCCTAAATCAGCTCGCCGGAATTTTCTGCAAAAGTCGCCGGAAAACCGTATTCAACTCAAACCGGTAAAATACTTCTACTTTACTGTTTCAATCAATTGTTAGAACCTTACCAACATTAACCCATCGCTCATAATCAACCACAGACGACATTTCTGGACTTTCTGTTTTCGCCGGAAAACTTCTGGAATTGTCGGAAACTCGTTGATTACCGGTATGCTCATTCCAACGTGCTGATAATCAATAGTCATTAGTTCAATTTCACATCTAACCCTTATACCTGTTAATTGATTCTCATAGCCGAAGGTTCCAAAAACAGAGCCGACGAGCTTCGCCGGATTCTCTGAAGAAGACGATCTGTTCGGTATCTTCTTTCCCCAAACTTTTCGATTCAATGCATTCAAACTGGACATCATGTTCATTAACTAAATTAATCGCGAATCAGTTGTTTTGATTGATGTCTGTGTTTGTAATGAAGAAGACGAGTTCAGAGATGACATAAGATTAATTAAAATCGGAATTATAAACGGGTTAGACACACAGTCCATCGGTGGACTGTGTGCAAACAAAAACCATACACGTCCCGAGTTCGATCCCTGCTACACGCACACCTTGTGTAATAAAATGCCTTTTTGATCAAAAACTAAACCGGGTTAACTCAGTTAGTTGTTAAGTATAATAAAAACCGAGATAATAACCGGATTAGACACACAGTCCAGCGGTGGACTGTGTGCAACATGAACCATACGTCGCGCGTTCGAAACACGTCACTTGCACCGGTCCGTTGAATTAAAATGTTTTTGAAATTAAAGAGAACTTCGGATTAACTGAATAAGTGTATAAGTATAAATAAAAACAAGATTATTTCGGGTTAGACACGTAGCTCAGTTGGTAGAGCTGCGTGCACGCGTACGGGAGGTCACCGGTTCGAGCCTCACCCAGCGCAAACCATGTCATTGATCGAACCGGTCAACAAGTCAACAGGTCAACGGTCAACGGTCAACGCAAAATAAACAATTTTTTTTTATATTTTTATTTATTTAATTTAATTTAAAAATCAATTAAAAATACTTAAAAATAACATTTTTAAAGATAGAAAATAGCCTTAAACTCACAAAAATATATCTAAAAATTTCATTAAAATCCTTAATAAAATCCACTCATTTAATATATTTTTCCGTTATTATTTAGGTTAGTGTTCCTCGTTGGTCCGCTCATCTAATTCGTGCGCATCTCACCATCTCCAATCCAACGCACCCAATGTGAGTGAATCTTACAAATTCCCCGTTTTAATCACGTTTTGGGGTGTATCATGTGTCTTTGTATATATATTATAGTTAAACCATTGTGCATACATCATATCATGAACATGTGTATTCAGTTTGTTGCTGTTAAGTAGTTATTATTGGATGCAATTTATTATTCAGTACATGCAATTTCATAGGCCGCCGCTCCCCATTACATTATGAGCGTTGAGCATGTTCCCCATTTCATTATGAGGTTGAACCTGGCGTGCCCACATACGATCGGCTCCGTTTGATTGAGCCTTGATCGCACAGACATTTTCATTTTCAGTACATGCAATACGATCGGCTCCGTTTGATTGAGCCTTGATCGCACAGTTTCATTTATGTTATTTACAGTATGATGTTGGTATGATCATGTATGCTGTCATATGTTATTGTATGTTATAGTGTGACTGCTATTTGCCATTGCTTGATTATTTACATTTGCTCATCTATGATTATGCACAAATTTTCATTGATAAACTAACAATTAATTTGTTAATAAATGTTTATCTAATAAGGTTCACTCGCCAACTTATGTTGACCCAAAAACTCCCATTTTTACACATGATACAGGTGAACCAGCAGCAGCTAGGAATACATAGGACTTGGACTAGAAGAATAAAACGATTTAGAGTTGGGATTGTTATGTTTGGCTTATTTTCTTTGTATTGAATGAACATGTTTGGATATTTGAAAATGTAACTTTGACTTTATTAAATATGAAACATATTAGTAAATGTCATGAGCTTTGGTGATAACTCAATTATGCCCGGACTCTTATTCCGCTGCAGGTCGGGGTGTGATAGATTGGTATCAGAGCCATGACTATAGGGATATAGGATAGGTTATTAGACCCTTAGAGCCTATACTATAGTCGATTAGAAACTTATAAGATTTTTGTGTGTTACATGCCAAATTTCATGATGTTTATATGTTTTATGTTAAATGTTACATTTGATATTGTGCAAGCATGTTCATAAGTATGTATTATCATATAATGCCTATCATGACTCGTATACTCATAACACATCACATCCATGAAAGCACACTCCACATCATGATTGTTTTTACAATGATTTTCGTGTTTTCAAATCTCATCAAAGTGAGTTCTCATGACGGGCATGTAGTAACTGGAAGGGTACCAGTACCGGTAGTCGGAACGTCCTGTCTAGGCTGGCATTTGTATAAATCCAAAATAAAGGACCAGTTTGCCTACCTGGGGACTAACGATGAGAGTACGAAGTACCTATTAGGCCAAAGCATGCTATACCAAACGTCGTGGGAGATAACCCCACTTTGAGTTGTCATTGTGTCTACACCTGGACACGTTCCGACCAAACATCGCATGAGCATATTTTGTGGTTTGCATTCGGGGGATGCGAATGTTAAATTGCCAATACTAATGTGAATCCTACCAAGCCAATAGCCATGGGGGCCCACATGACTATGTAGGTGAAGGTATGGGGGACATTTGAGGCCCAACATGAGCGAACCCAAGACATCCTATGGATGTAGTTGCATTATTGATATTTATGTTATTTTCATTTTCTTAAAGACACATGACACTTAAAAAGACACCATAAACTCACAATCTTCTCATTTTATGATCATGTAGATGTCGTCTAGACAGCAACGAAGGGGTAAAAGATCGGGAAGGTCTCAGGAATGTTTGGCCACTCAGATCGCGAAACAAATGGCCACGATACTGCCTGACATTGTGGTCCAAGTACAACAAGCCCTTGCTACAAATCCTACTAACCCTCCCCAACAACAGGACCAGAACATCGACAACCCTCCTACCAGCAAGTGCTCTTACAAACATTTTAAGTCCTGTGATCCTCCTAAATTTGAAGGGACCGAGGGTGTCACTGCTCTCCTACATTGGTTCGAGGAGATGGAAAACACCTTCCTAAACTGCGATTGTCCTGAGGATCGCAAGGTTCGATACGCCACCGGGAGACTACTTGGAGTAGCTCTCACTTGGTGGAATACTGAGAAAGGGAAGAGGGGAACTGAAGATGCGATGGCCTTGACTTGGGAGGAGTTAAGGGAAATCATGACTAGGCGTTTCTGTCCTAGAAGTGAAATTAAGAAGTTGGAGGATGAATTTCATGCTCTAAAGCAAAAGGAGGGTGATCACACTACCTACAACAAGAGGTTCTTGGAGTTGAACCAAATGGTTCCAAATTTATTCACTCCAACCTATCGTCTGATCGAGCATTATATTCGAGGACTTCCCTCGAAAATCCAAGATTCAGTTCTCAGCGTTTCACCAGTAACACTTGAAGCTGCTATGGAGTTAGCAACTGAACTGACCGAAAACCGAATTCGCAACGGGAAGTTCAAAGAAGAGAAGAAGAAAGCCCCTGTTGAGGGATAAATTTCAAACCACCCCATTCCTTCCTCTAAGTTTGCTAACAAGAGGAAGCGTAACACCAGAAATTTTGCAGTTACCCAAACCAACACCCCTATTCCTGCACCCATTACTCAAGTCACTCCTTCACCCGCACCATACAGAAGACCCTACACTGGCCCGTTACCAAAATGTAACCGTTGCCAATATCACCATTCCCCTGATCATCCTTGCCAATACTGCACCAGCTGCGGTCGCGCAGGACATACTGTTCAAACATGCCGCATGCCTCAACGAACAAACCGCCACCAACCTTTAACCCAAACCCACCAACAGTTAATGGGTCAAGCCCAACAACCCCTACCATTTCCACCCACCCAACATTTAGCCCAAACATACTACCAACCCAATTATCCTATGGGCCAACCTATGCGGGCTTGCTTCAATTGCGGCGACCCCAGCCACTTCAGAAACACTTGTCCAAGGCTGGTTAATATTATTCATGCTCAGGCCCAAGCCAACCCAGTGAACCAAGCAAACCAAGCTCCCCCACCTGCAAGAGGGAGAGCTTTCAATATCAACGCTAACCAGGCCAGAGCTGACGGCAATGTGGTCAACGGTACGTTCCTTATAAATGGTAGATATGCCTCTATGTTATTTGATACTGGTGCGGATAGAAGTTTTGTGTCTTTAGAATTTGAACCTATCTTAAACAAAAATCGGGATAAGCTCACGGAATCCATAACGGTAGAAGTTGCGGACGGGAAGCCAGTTTCATTAGACTCTATTTTACGCAACTGTACACTCACCTTAAACGACCACGATTTCTCAGTCGACCTTATTCCTATGAAGCTGGGAAGTTTTGACATCATAATCGGTATGGATTGGCTCAGTCAACATCAGGCGGAAGTTGTATGTCGTGAAAAATTTATTCGTATTCCTCTTTCAAACGGTCAGACTCTTCGAATCATTGGAGAAACCTCGTCGAAAGGGCTCAGCTTAATGTCTTGTCTTCAAGCTCAAAAATATCTTCGCAAGAATTATGTCGCGTTTTTAGCTCATATCATCAAAAAGGGAACCATGGAGAAGAAACTTGAAGACATTCCTGTAGTAAAAGACTTCCCGCAAGTTTTTCCTGACGACATTTCAGGACTTCCTCCAATTAGAGACGTCGAATTCTGTATTGATCTTATACCTGGTGCTACACCAGTTGCAAAGTCTCCATATAGGTTAGCCCCCTCTGAAATGCAAGAGCTAGCCAATCAATTGCAAGAGTTGACTGACAAGGGATTCATACGTCCTAGCTCGTCGCCTTGGGTGCACCTGTCCTTTTTGTAAAGAAGAAAGATGGATCTTTTCGTATGTGCATCGACTACAGAGAGCTCAACAAGTTAACAATCAAGAATCGCTATCCTTTACCTCGCATTGATGATCTTCTTGATCAACTACAAGGTGCCAGCTGCTTTTCAAAAATCGATCTTCGATCTGGCTATCATCAACTTAGAGTGCATGAAGAAGACGTCCCTAAGACTGCTTTTCGAACTCGTTATGGCCACTATGAATTCATGGTTATGCCATTTGGATTAACCAACGCACCAGCTGTCTTCATGGACCTAATGAACAGAGTCTGCAAACATTATCTTGATCGATTTGTTATAGTCTTCATCGACGATATTCTTATTTATTCAAAATCTAAAGCTGATCATGAGCGTCATCTTCGACTCGTTCTTGCACTTCTAGAAAAGGAAAAGCTTTATGCCAAGTTCTCCAAATGTGAATTCTGGTTAAAAGAGGTGCAATTCCTCGGGCATGTAGTTAATGACAAGGGAATACATGTTGACCCTTCAAAGATCAAAGCAGTTCAAGAATGGCAAGCTCCACGTACACCAACTGAAGTAAGATCTTTTCTTGGACTAGCTGGCTATTATCGTCGGTTCATTTCAAACTTCTCTCGCATTGCTGTCCCACTCACGGCTTTAACTCATAAGGGAAAACCTTTCATATGGGGGCCCAAGCAAGAAGAAGCCTTTCAAACTCTTAAACAAAAACTTTGTGATGCGCCAATCCTCACTCTTCCTGAAGGTTGTGATGATTTTGTAGTCTATTGCGACGCGTCAGGGCAAGGATTAGGCTGCGTTCTCATGCAAAGAGGAAAAGTCATAGCTTATGCCTCGAGACAACTCAAGACACATGAAAAGAACTACACCACTCATGACCTAGAACTTGGAGCCGTTGTATTCGCTCTTAAGATATGGAGACATTATCTCTATGGTACTAAGTGTGAAATATACACTGACCACAAGAGTCTTCAACATATCTTCAATCAAAAAGAGTTAAACATGAGGCAACGAAGATGGGTCGAACTTCTGAATGATTACAATTGTGAAATTAGATACCACCCTGGTAAAGCAAATGTGGTGGCTGATGCACTTAGTCGAAAGGGTTATGCGAACTCTATTCATCTTCTATGTTCGCAAATTATAACCGACATTAAAGATCAAATTCGAGAAGCCCAACACATTTCAATAACAGAAGAAGATGTACGAAATGAGATGTCCTGTGGAGCCGAGCAAAAACTTGAAACTAAATCAGACGGTATTCTATATTACCTAGATCGTATCTGGATTCCTAACCACAACAATCTTCGTGAAACTCTTATGAATGAAGCTCACAAAACGCGATATTCTATACACCCAGGAGCCGATAAGATGTATCAAGACCTACGATATACCTATTGGTGGCCTGGAATGAAGAAGGATATTGCCGTTTTTGTTTCCAAGTGCCTTACATGTTCCAAGGTGAAGGCTGAACACCAAAGACCCTCAGGACTTCTAGTCCAACCGGAAATACCTGTATGGAAGTGGGAAAATATAACCATGGATTTCATTACCGGGTTACCTCGCACTTCTGGTGGGTATGAAACTATATGGGTGATTATAGACCGACTTACAAAATCAGCTCACTTTATTCCTATCCGCGAAGATTTCAAGAACAAAAAGCTTGCACGTATTTATATCAACGAAATCGTAAGCCGGCATGGGGTACCGTTAAGCATTATTTCTGATCGTGATGGTCGTTTCACCTCACGAACATGGCAAGCAGTACAATCCGCTATGGGCACGCGATTAGATCTCAGTACCGCCTATCATCCTCAAACTTATGGACAGTCTGAGCGCACCATTCAAACTATTGAAGATATGCTTAGAGCATGTGTCATAGACTTCAAGGGAAATTGGGACGCCCACCTACCATTAGTTGAATTTTCATACAACAACAGCTATCATTCGAGCATCGGCATGGCACCTTTTGAAGCCTTATATGGTCGTAAGTGCCGATCTCCTGTATGTTGGCACGAAATTGGGGAAGTTCAAATTACTGGTCCAGAATTGATCCAAGAAACCACAGACAAGATCCATCAAATTCGAAACAATCTTCTAGCGGCTCAAAGTCGTCAAAAGAGTTATGCCGATAAACGACGGAAGCCCTTAGAGTTTAACATTGGTGATCATGTGCTTTTAAAAGTATCACCGTGGAAGGGAGTAGTTCGTTTTGGTCAAAAGGGGAAGCTAGCACCTCGTTACGTAGGACCTTTCAAGATACTCGAAAGAGTAGGTCCTGTAGCATACAAGCTTGACCTACCAGAAGAACTCAACAGGATTCATCCCACATTCCACGTGTCGAACTTGAAGAAGTGCCTCGCTGATGAGAATCTCCATATTCCGCTAGAAGATATTCAGATTGATGAATCTATGCATTTTATTGAAAGACCAGTGGAGATCATGGACTACGGGGAGAAACGTCTTCGACGAAGTCGCATTCCAATTGTTAGGGTACGCTGGGAGTCGAAACGGGGACCTGAGTTTTCTTGGGAACGTGAAGACTCAATGCGTGAAAAATACCCGCATCTTTTTCCTACTACTTCAACTACTTAAATTTCGGGACGAAATTCCTAAAAGTAGGGGATACTATAACATTTGTAAAAATCGGGTTTTTAAAACCCGCTCCGTTTTGTAATCGAATATCAAGTTATAAAAGTTACATCGAATATTTATGATTATTTTGATTTAAAACAATACATAATTAATAAATAAACTAAACTACAAAAATTATATTTGATAAAAAGTTAAAATAAAATAAATAAAATTTTTTTTTGATGCTGCCGGGACTCGAACCCGGGTCAGCCAAGACACACTTCAGCAACTTAACACACACTCACAAGACCACTCCGCCACATTGTGTTTTCTGCTAACTCTAGAAACACAAACGAAATTTATACACAAACCCAGTTAAAACCGATTGCGCTATCTGAGAAACGGTAATCGGCAAACCAATCGTCAATTCGTTGTTTATTCACACATTCAGTTTATAACCGATGCTCCGACGGTTTTTAATCAAATCGGAAATTGATTAAACTTAAAGTCTCATCATTATCGGTTTTAAAACCGAAAAATCATCAAGTCCAGAATTCCTCAAACTTCAGACCACTCTCGCGACTCAGAGATATCATACCAATACTCCATTTCATTTTCGTCGCATTTTCAGACCATCAGAACGCCTAAATCAGCTCGCCGGAATTTTCTGCAAAAGTCGCCGGAAAACCGTATTCAACTCAAACCGGTAAAATACTTCTACTTTACTGTTTCAATCAATTGTTAGAACCTTACTAACATTAACCCATCGCTCATAATCAACCACAGACGACATTTCTGGACTTTCTGTTTTCGCCGGAAAACTTCTAGAATTGTCGGAAACTCGTTGATTACCGGTATGCTCATTCCAACGTGCTGATAATCAATAGTCATTAGTTCAATTTCACATCTAACCCTTATACCTATTAATTGATTCTCATAGCCGAAGGTTCCAAAAACAGAGCCGACGAGCTTCGCCGGATTCTCTAAAGAAGACGATCTGTTCGGTATCTTCTTTCCCCAAACTTTTTGATTCAATGCATTCAAACTGGACATCATGTTCATTAACTAAATTAATCGCGAATCAGTTGTTTTGATTGATGTCTGTGTTTGTAATGAAGAAGACGAGTTCAGAGATGACATAAGATTAATTAAAATCGGAATTATAAACGGGTTAGACACACAGTCCATCGGTGGACTGTGTGCAAACAAAAACCATACACGTCCCGAGTTCGATCCCTGCTACACGCACACCTTGTGTAATAAAATGCCTTTTTGATCAAAAACTAAACCGGGTTAACTCAGTTAGTTGTTAAGTATAATAAAAACCGAGATAATAACCGGATTAGACACACAGTCCAGCGGTGGACTGTGTGCAACATGAACCATACGTCGCGCGTTCGAAACACGTCACTTGCACCGGTCCGTTGAATTAAAATGTTTTTGAAATTAAAGAGAACTTCGGATTAACTGAATAAGTGTATAAGTATAAATAAAAACAAGATTATTTCGGGTTAGACACGTAGCTCAGTTGGTAGAGCTGCGTGCACGCGTACGGGAGGTCACCGGTTCGAGCCTCACCCAGCGCAAACCATGTCATTGATCGAACCGGTCAACAAGTCAACAGGTCAACGGTCAACGGTCAACGCAAAATAAACAATTTTTTTTTATATTTTTATTTATTTAATTTAATTTAAAAATCAATTAAAAATACTTAAAAATAACATTTTTAAAGATAGAAAATAGCCTTAAACTCACAAAAATATATCTAAAAATTTCATTAAAATCCTTAATAAAATCCACTCATTTAATATATTTTTCCGTTATTATTTAGGTTAGTGTTCCTCGTTGGTCCGCTCATCTAATTCGTGCGCATCTCACCATCTCCAATCCAACGCACCCAATGTGAGTGAATCTTACAAATTCCCCGTTTTAATCACGTTTTGGGGTGTATCATGTGTCTTTGTATATATATTATAGTTAAACCATTGTGCATACATCATATCATGAACATGTGTATTCAGTTTGTTGCTGTTAAGTAGTTATTATTGGATGCAATTTATTATTCAGTACATGCAATTTCATAGGCCGCCGCTCCCCATTACATTATGAGCGTTGAGCATGTTCCCCATTTCATTATGAGGTTGAACCTGGCGTGCCCACATACGATCGGCTCCGTTTGATTGAGCCTTGATCGCACAGACATTTTCATTTTCAGTACATGCAATACGATCGGCTCCGTTTGATTGAGCCTTGATCGCACAGTTTCATTTATGTTATTTACAGTATGATGTTGGTATGATCATGTATGCTGTCATATGTTATTGTATGTTATAGTGTGACTGCTATTTGCCATTGCTTGATTATTTACATTTGCTCATCTATGATTATGCACAAATTTTCATTGATAAACTAACAATTAATTTGTTAATAAATGTTTATCTAATAAGGTTCACTCGCCAACTTATGTTGACCCAAAAACTCCCATTTTTACACATGATACAGGTGAACCAGCAGCAGCTAGGAATACATAGGACTTGGACTAGAAGAATAAAACGATTTAGAGTTGGGATTGTTATGTTTGGCTTATTTTCTTTGTATTGAATGAACATGTTTGGATATTTGAAAATGTAACTTTGACTTTATTAAATATGAAACATATTAGTAAATGTCATGAGCTTTGGTGATAACCCAATTATGCCCCGACTCTTATTCCGCTGCGGGTCGGGGTGTGACAGTATAGGCAACGGATTGTTATATCCAATATGAAAGCCGATATGGTTAATGCGCCAAGGCTAAATGAAGTTTTATTGGCATATAGAAACCAAGACTTAAAGATGGCTAACTCAAACGAAGCACAAAGTAGCCACAGGAATGCTGAATCTAATAAAGCTGAAAATAAAAATATAGATGATGAAAATTTTCAAGCTCGCATTGATGCGGCTGTGGAAAGGGCCATGAGTAAGGCCATAGAAAAGCTAAGAGAGCCGAGTGCCACTCGCTCTACACCTCTATCTATTCCACCATCTTCAGCTCATAGGGAGAGCTCTGTTCACTCTTCAAATGCGAAGAGTGAACCAAAGAAAATAGATCTTACTGAAAAGTCCCGTTCTGTTAAGGACGGATGTACTTATAAGTATTTCGTCTCATGCAAGCCCCGAGACTTTAACCGGGAGAAAGGAGCGATAGAAGCCCTAAAGTGGCTAGATGAGATGGAAACAATTGTAGATATCAGCAATTGTGCTGATAAGGATGTGGTCAAGTACGTATCACAATCCTTCAAGGGCAATGCCCTAATATGGTGGAAATCCATGATTCAATCAACAGGTAAGGTACACCTGTACAACTTGGGATGGTCCAAGTTTGTTGATTTGGTAAAGGAAACTTACTGCCCAACCCATGAAGTGGAGAAGCTAGAGACAAACTTCTTGTCTCTATCAATAAAAAACCTAGACTGTCGGAAGTACGTCTCCGATTTCAACTCCCTATCTAGGTTAGTATCCTATTTGATTACCCCCGAATCCAAACGCATTGCGCGTTTCATAAATGGGTTGGCGCCCGAAATAAAGGGCATGGTAAAGGCTGCACAGCCTACTACCTATAGGTCTGCTGTAGATCTATCTCTTTCCCTCACCCTAGATCTGGTAAGACAAAAGTCAATTAGGACTGAAACTGACGGAAAGAGGAAACGGGAGGACAATAACTCCCAAGGATTTAAGAAAAAAGGAAATTTCAGGTTTAAGAAGAACCAGCACATGTCTAGTGACAAACCTCTGTGCAAGAATCGTAAATATAGGCACTGGGGACAGTGTAGTATAAATCCACAAACCAAACCCTGTGGTATCTGCAAGAGAAAAGGGCATAAGACCTTAGATTGCAAAGATCTTAAGGATACAATTTTCTATAATTGCAACGAAAAAGGGCATATATCGTACAATTGCCCCAAGAAACCCAGAAGTAATGAGGTAAAGCCTGGAGATGCCAAGAAGGGGAATGCCCGTGCCTTTCAAATGAATGTCAGGGAGGCCGTTAATGACAATAACGTCATAACATGTACTTTCCCCATTAATGATATTTATGCTAGAGTTCTTTTTGATTCGGGTGCAGATAAATCATTTGTTGACCATAAGTTTAGTAAACTATTAAACTTACCCATAAGAATTCTAGACACAATTTATGAGATAGAACTCGCCGATGGAACCTTAGAAACTGCTTCTTCCATTCTTGATGGATGCTCTATATCCATTAAGAATCATTATATCCCTATCTCTCTTTTGCCAATGAAATTGGCGGGGTTTGATGTTGTTTTAGGCATGGATTGGTTATCTCATAACCAAGCCCACATTGCCTGCGATAAAAAGCTCATCGAAATTAAGACCCCATCTGGTGAAATGATCACCATCCCTGGAGACTCACACTATGGACTGCCAGACAAGGTGTCGTTATTTGAGGCATCCAAGTGTTTGAGAAGAGGCTGTGTCATCTATATGGCATAAGTTACCATAAATGAACCAAAGCCGAACCTTGAAGATCAACCAGTTATCTCGGAGTATCCCGATGTTTTCCCTGAAGAATTACTAGGCCTACCTCCAGATAGGCAAGTGGAGTTCAGAATAGATATCATACCAGGGGCAGCACCCGTAGCTAGAGCTCCATATAGGCTAGTACCTACTGAAATGAAGGAGTTGAGGACGCAACTAGACGAACTCCTAGAGAAAGGCTTTATACAACCTAGTTCGTCGCCTTGGGGAGCTCCAATCCTCTTCATTAAGAAGAAAGACGGATCAATGTGGATGTACATCGACTATCGGGAGCTGAAGAAGCTAACAATTAAGAACAGATATCCTCTGCACAGGATCGATGATTTATTCGATCAGCTTCAAGGGGCTAGTTACTTTTCTAAAATAGATTTGAGATCAGGATATCATCAACTGAAGGTTAGAAGTGAAGATGTTCCTAAGTCAGCCTTCAGGACCCGCTATGGTCATTTTGAATTCCTAGTGATGCCTTTTGGGCTCACAAATGCACCGGCAGTATTCATGGATCTCATGAATAGAGTCTGCAAACCGTATTTAGATAAGTTTGTCATTGTCTTCCTAGACGACATACTTATCCATTCTCGTAATCAAGATGGTCACGAGAAACATCTTCGGTGCATCTTAGAATTATTAAGGCAGGAGAAACTTTATGCAAAGTTCTCTAAATGCGAATTTTGGCTTAGAGAAGTCCAATTCTTCGGACATGTTGTAAGTGAGCGAGGTATCCAAGTGGATCCCGTCAAAATTGAGGCCATAATGAATTGGGAAGTGCCCAAGACCCCAACGGAGGTTCGTAGTTTCTTAGGATTGGCTGGTTACTATAGGAGGTTCATTGAGAACTTTTCAAGAATAGCCACTCCTTTAACTTCCTTAACCCGAAAGAATATTAAGTATAATTGGGGTCCAAAGCAACAAGAATCTTTTGAGATTCTTAAACACAAGTTGAGCAATGCTCCCATGTTATCCCTACCTGAGGGTATTGAGGAATTTGTAGTCTACTATGATGCATCGCACACTGGCATGGGCTGTGTGCTAATGCAAAAAGGCAAGGTGATTGCCTATGCATCACGACAATTAAAGGTGCATGAAAAGAATTACACCACCCATGATTTGGAACTGGGTGCTGTTGTATTTGCATTAAAACTGTGGAGACATTACTTGTATGGCACAAGGTGTGTTATATACACAGACCATAAAAGTCTCCAACATCTGTTCAATCAGAAAGAATTGAACATGCGACAACGCCGATGGATGGAAACTCTTAATGATTATGATTGCGAGATTCGCTACCATCCAGGCAAGGCAAATGTAGTTGCCGATGCCTTAAGTCGCAAGGAAAAGGTTAAACCTATAAGGATTAACGCTAAGAGCATTGAACTCAGAAATAGCTTAAGTGAGAAGCTATTAGATGCGCAAAAACAAGCCCTGTTAGAGGCTAATATTCCTAATGAGGGATTAGGCGGAACTGTTGATCAGTTAACGCCTGGAAAAGATGGAATCCTAAGATTTAATGATAGAATTTGTGTTCCGATCTTTGCAGGACTAAAAATCTAATCCTCCAAGAAGCGCATAATTCAAGATACTCTGTTCACCTGGGTGGTGACAAAATGTATCAAGATTTGAAGAAAAATTATTGGTGGATGGGTTTGAAGAAATCCGTAGGCACTTATGTAGCTAAGTGTCTGACGTGTTCGCAAGTTAAGGCCGAACATCAGAAACCGTCAGGACTACTACAACAATTAGAGATTCCCACTTGGAAATGGGAAATGGTAACTATGGATTTGATTACCAAGTTATCTAAGACCAAATGTGGTAATGACACTATTTGGGTCATTGTAGACAGACTGACTAAGTCAGCACATTTCTTGCCAATTAAGTGTAACATCCGTAAAAAACGGATTTTACCAAACCCGCTCCGTTTATTAACCGAACAATCAGTTTAAAATTTCGAGGCGTATTTAATACCCAAATTAATTTTAAACGATACATAATTAATTATTATATTGGAATATATAACTTGTTTTTGAAAAATTGTTAAAAATAATGAGATAAAAATAAAATGGTTCTGCCGGGTTTCGAACCCGGGTCAGTCAACCGTTTCAGCAAACAACTTAACACACACACACTCAACCACTGCGCCACTAGTGTTTCTTGTTAATTATTAGAATCAATTAATTCATATCATGATTCCCAAATTCAAAAACCGGCGCCCAAATTTCAGTCGTCGGAAATCCCGACTAACTCGCCAAGAATTTACGATATCTTCAGTTATAACGTAAAACTTAATCACTACATCGGTTATAACCGACGCCTGAGTCCGCGACACAAGCTATAACCGCCGGAGAATTTCTAACCGACGAATCAAGTCGGAAATCGGACCAAATTCATCGATGACCTGCCTTATAAATACCCCCTCAAACCTCTGCAAGCTTTTTCGCTCAAAACCGCACCTTTACCCGACGTAATTCCACTCCCCGGAAAAATTCTGCACCTCGCCGGAAAACCGAGCCCTTCACTTTTGAGCCTTACTGAACCCCCTGAGCTTATACCGAAGTCACCCACATCCATTTCAAGCTTTCTGAAGACTCTCTGCCGCAGGACACACGTCGACGGAAGTGTCTGCTGTCACCGGAGTTTCGCCGGAGAAACAGAGGAGTCCAGTCGGTATACCTTACGCTTAATCCTTCATTCTTTTTATTTAATCTCACATGTAATTAACCATCAGACACTAACGAACATGATTTAATCTTCGAACCAGTCGGACTTCCGATTCTGGTTAAAATCTAACGAAGAAGACGAAGTGTCCGTTGTCTATAAGTTTAATTTAAATCAAGTTATAACTCGGGTTAGACACACAGTCCAGCGGTGGACTGTGTGCACATTAAACACGTAAACGTCTCGAGTTCGAATCTTGTCCCAGGCATGCTGCCTTAATAAAAATGTCTTTTTTTTTGTTAACCGAACCGGAGTCACCGCTGATATATGTTAAGTTTATAAAAACCAGAATAATAACCAAGATAGACACACAGTCCAGCGGTGGACTGTGTGTATGTTTAATCACACGTCACGAGTTCGAGTCCGGTCTACTGCACCGATTCGGACAATTATCTAACTTTTTAAAATAAGGCAGAATGAAATAATGAAGTTTGTTCATAAGTATAATATAAATCGGATTATTTAACAAGTTAGACACACAGTCCAGCGGTGGACTGTGTGTTAACTCAACCCACAGGTCCCGGGTTCGAGACCTGTGGAGCGCACCGAGTCACTGATTAAAATCTTTTTAGAAACAAGTTGATTTTCGGATTAATCTAATTAATATATAAATATAATTAAAAACAGAAATATTTCGGGTTAGACACGTAGCTCAGTTGGTAGAGCTGCGTGCACGCATACGGGAGGTCTCGGGTTCGAGCCTCACTCAGCGCACACTTACACGCATACGAACCGGTCAAACAGTCAAGGTCAAAGGTCAACGGTCAACGGTCAAAAAAGTCAACATTTTTTATTATTTTTATTTATTTATTTTAATTAAAAATCAATTAAAAATACTTAAAAATGACATTTTTAAGGTTAGAAAATAGCCTTAAACTCACAAAAATACACCCAACAATCCTACTAAAATGGATTAATAAAATCCGTTTACTTACCAAACCATAATGCTATTTATCTAGGTTAATTTCACTCGTGGTTAAAACCACTTCGCGTGCATTCAACATCATCAACCGAACGCACCCACTGTGAGTGAATCTTACAACTCCCCCTTTTTAATTACACGTTTTGGGGTGTGTCATGTGTCACAAAATAATTAACTCGTTTATTTAAACTTGTGCCATACCATATCGTGATCTAAACTTAGATTGTTTATAATGTTGTGATTATGTATTTCATTTTGTCAACTTATATGAAATTCATTCATTAAGCCCATCAGTTCCTCGTGGGAGACGAGATGAGCAACGCGTGCCTCAAAACTAATCCATTATTGTTCATGTGTGTATTATTGAGTTTATATTGTTTGTAGTTATGTCTTTCATATTATCATGTTTATGCAATTCATTCATTAGGCCCATCAGTTCTTCGTGAGAGACGAGTTGAGCAACGCGTGCCTTTAAACGACCCATTATTGTTCATGTGTGTATTGTTTAATATTAAATTTATTTATGAATAAGTTTACATCTATTTTTACTCATGTGTGGTTATGCACTTTATTTCATAATCAATTAAATAAACTTGTTCAAATGTTTTCCATAGGATTCACTCGCCAACTTTTTGTTGATCCAAAAACCCCTTTTACACATGATACATGTGAACAGGATGAAGCAAGGAAAACATAGGAAATGCCTTAGAAGAAAACAATGAAGCCTAGATTGATATTTAGGACATGTTGTAATATTGATTGTAATTTTCCATTAAAGTGTATTAATGAATATGAAACGTTAAAATAAATGTCATGAGCTTTGATGATAACCCAATCATGCCCCGATCACCTTTTCCGCTGCGGGTCGGGGTGTGACAGATTGGTATCAGAGCCATGACTATAGGGATATAGGATAGGTTATTAGACCCTTAGAGCCTATACTATAGTCTGCCTAAACTTTAATTGATTAGGTGGTTACATACAAACTTATGATATTTATTTGTTTCATATTTGTTTATACTTACAGTCAAACATACATACTTATATACACATTTATCATACATATATCAATGTTCATATATTCAATTCATCTTCATACATTTGTTATTCAAAGATTTTGTTGCAATTTTCAAATCTCCTCAAAGTAAGTTCTGCGACGGGCATGTAGTAACTGGAAGGGTACAAGTACCGGTAGTCGGAACGTCCTGTCTAGGTTGGCATTTGTATAAATCCAATATAACGGACCAGTTTGCCTACCTGGGGACTAACGATGAGAGTACGAAGGACCTATTAGGCCAAAGCATGCCACACCAAACGTCGTTCGAACTAACCCACTTTGAGGTGTCCACGTGTCTACACCTGGACACATTCCGAATACCATACGTTGTATACATATTTCTCGATTTTCTCCGGGTTTTAGTGTACGCAACCAGGCTAACACATGCGAACCATATGAAAAACCCGGTATTCATGGGGGCCCACATGATTACGAAGGTGAAGTATGGCGGCATGTAGGGCCTAATGGCGAGCAAAGCCCAAGACATCGTATGGATGTAGTAGATTTATTTTTCTATAATTATTTTATGAATGTTCATTCCTAGTGCGACCCATGATCCCAAAAAAACATCCAACTCATACTCTTGACATGTATTCCTTGTAGATGTCTTCTAACCACGGCCGTAGGAAGATGAGAGCAGGAAAAGCCCGCGAACGCATGGCTGCCCTAATCGCACAACAAATGGCTGCCGTAATACCCAGCATTGTAATCCAAGTCCAACAAGCACTTACCGCTAATCCTGCCAATCAAGAAAACCAAAACATTATCAACTCTCCCCCAACTACCACTAAATGCACCTACAAGCATTTCAAATCATGCGACCCTCCGAAATACAAAGGGACTGAAGGGGTCACTACTCTCCTCCATTGGTTTGAAGAGATGGAGAACATTTTTCTAAATTGCGATTGCCCCGATGATCGCAAAGTGCGATATGCTACCGGTCGATTATATGGGATAGCACTTACTTGGTGGAATACGGAGAAGGTCAAACGAGGTGTTGAAGATGTTATGACTTTAACTTGGAATGAATTGAAGGAAATCATGACCAGGCGATTTTGCCCAAGGAGCGAAATCAAGAAATTAGAAGATGAATTTTAATCGTTGAAGCAAAAGGAAGGAGACCACACCACGTACAACAAAAGATTCCTCGAGTTACATCAAATGGTTCCCAACATGTTCACTCCCCTCTACCGGTTGATCGAGCACTACATTCGAGGTCTTCCGTCAAAGATTCAAGACTCTGTAATAAGTACCACGCCTGCAACTTTGGAAGCAGCAATGGAGTTAGCTACAGAGCTCACCGAGAACCGAATCCGGAACAAAGACTTCAAGGAGGAGAAGAAGAAGGATAAAGCATCGACTGAAACCTCCGACTACACCCAAACCGAATACCCTTCTCAACCCAATTCTAAGAGAAAAAGAGACGGGCAACTTTTCGCTACTATCCAACGAAATCAACCAATTTCACACGCCATACCCATCCAAGCTATCCCAATCACTCAAGTGGCACCCAACTCAACTTACCCAAATAAGAAACCATATCTTGGACCTCACCCTCGATCAACAACTGTTTTTATCACCATCCCCTTACTTTACCTTGTCGACTATGTGCAACTTGTGGACGCTATGGTCATTTGAGCAAGGTTTGCCGCACCTTTCAAAACCAAATCTCTCCCCCTACTCAAACCATAGTCCAAACCTATCAACAACCCCAATACCCCATGTTCCCATATGTTCGAGCTTGTTTCAATTGTGGCGACCCTACCCACTTTAGAAACACGTGCCCTCGATTGGTTAACATCATAAACGCTCAAGCTCAATCAAACCCAGTTAACCAAGTAAACCAAGAAAACCCAACCGCTAGGCCACCAGCAAGAGGAAGAGTCTTCAACATCAAAGCCAATCCTGTCGAAGATAATGACGGCCCAAACGAAGATACCCAACTAGTCCTCTTCACCGAAAATCCAGATTCAACTCCAATCGTTTAGTTTTATGTTTTTCTTTATCACATAGAACCAATCATAACTTAAGGATAAAGCCAATGGGAATTTGACAAGAATATGGTGGATACGCCGCTGGTACTTCCTATATATAAGTATTCTTGTCAAAGGATCAGAAGCATTATCTGGCGGTTATAAGAGGTTCCATGTGTAAACTGTTTGAGTAATTATTGTTTATTATTTTCAGTACATGCAATTTCATAGGCCGCCGCTCCCCATTACATTATGAGCGTTGAGCATGTTCCCCATTTCATTATGAGCGTGAACCCGGCGTACCCACATACGATCGGCTCCGTTTGATTGAGCCTTGATCGCACAGACATTTTCATTTTCAGTACATGCAATGCGATCGGCTCCGTTTGATTGAGCCTTGATCGCACAGACATTTTCATTATCAGTATCTTGTGGTTGTTGTGTTTGTTGTAGAGTCACATAGAACTAATCATAACTTGCGGATAAAGTCAATGAGAATTTGACGAGAATATGGTGGATACGCCGCTGGTACTTCCTATATATAAGTATTCTTGTCAAAGGATCGGAGCCATTATCAGGCGGTTATGAGAGGTTCCATGTATAGGCTGTTTGTGTGATTATTGTTTAGATTAAATTTATTATTTTCAGTACATACAATACGATCGGCTCCGTTTGATTGAGCCTTGATCGCACAGACATTTTCATTTTCAGTACATGCAATACGATCGGCTCCGTTTGATTGAGCCTTGATCGCACAGACATTTTCATTATCAGTATCTTGTGGTTGTTGTGTTTATTGTAGAGTCACATAGAACTAATCATAACTTGTGGATAAAGTCAATGAAAATTTGACAAGAATATGGTGGATACGCCGCTGGTACTTCCTATATATAAGTATTCTTGTCAAATGATCGGAGGCATTATCAGGCGGTTATGAGAGGTTCCATGTATAAGCTGTTTGTGTGATTGTTGTTTAGATTAAATTTATTATTTTCAGTACATGCAATACGATCGGCTCCGCTTGATTGAGCCTTGATCGCACAGACATTTTCATTTTCAGTACATGCAATACGATCGGCTCCGTTTGATTGAGCCTTAATCGCACAGACATTTTTCATTTTCAGTATTTTTGTGTTTGTTGTATTGGTTGTAGAGTTACATAGGACTAATCATAATTCACTGATAAAACCAATGAAAATTTGATGAGAATATGGTGGATACGCCGCTGGTACTTCCTATATATAAGTATTCTAGTCAAAGGATCAGAGGCATTGTCAGACGGTTATGAGAAGTTCTATGTAGGATTTAGTAGTTTCTTGGTAACTAATCATAACTTGCGGATAAAACCAACGAAAATTTGACAAGAATATGGTGGATACGCCGCTGGTACTTCCTATATATAAGTATTCTTGCCAAAGGATCAGAGGCATTATCAGGCGGTTATGAGAAGTTCCATGTAGGATTTAGTATTGCCTTGGTTGAAATTTGTGTTACATTCATATCATCTCCCCATTTAAAGAAATTGGACTGTGTTCCATTTCTACATAAACTAACCTCTCCATCATAACAAACGAGAGAGGAACTGTCACCATTCAAACATATATGCTATCAGAATGTGGATTTAAATATTGGTTGCTGTGTTATTTATGTTCTATAGTCATAGAACCAACCATAACTTACTGATAAAACCAATGAAAATTTGACAAGAATATGGTGGATACGCCGCTGGTACTTCCTATATATAAGTATTCTTGTCAAAGGATCAGAAGTATTGTTAGATGGTTATGAGAAGTTCCATGTAGCTTGTAGTATTAGAAGTTTTGCCTTAGGATATAACCATATCCTTCCAAACATATCCAAACTCTTATGCATGATATCATATTTAGCGAATCAATTCTGCTTATCAATACTTTTACAGTAGGCAACAAAAAGCGATTCCTGTAATAGGGTACTTAACCCTTACAAGGGACGTTAAACAAAAACTTAAACTCTTACACTTTTTTTTCTAAGTATGTAACTGTCAAACTAAACACCATCATTCTTTTAGTCAAATATATCACTACTTAAACTTCGGGACGGAATTTCTAAAAAGCAGGGGATACTGTAACATCCGTCAAAAACGGATTTTACCAAACCCGCTTCGTTTATTAACCGAACAATCAGTTTAAAATTTCGTGGCGTATTTAATACCCAAATTAATTTTAAACGATACATAATTAATTATTATATTGGAATATATAACTTGTTTTTGAAAAATTGTTAAAAATAATGAGATAAAAATAAAATGGTTCTGCCGGGTTTTGAACCCGGGTCAGTCAACCGTTTCAGCAAACAACTTAACACACACACACTCAACCACTGCGCCACTAGTGTTTCTTGTTAATTATTAGAATCAATTAATTCATATCATGATTCCCAAATTCAAAAACCAGCGCCCAAATTTCAGTCGTCGGAAATCCCGACTAACTCGCCAAGAATTTACGATATCTTCAGTTATAACGTAAAACTTAATCACTACATCGGTTATAACCGACGCCTGAGTCCGCGACACAAGCTATAACCGCCGGAGAATTTCTAACCGACGAATCAAGTCGGAAATCGGACCAAATTCATCGATGACCAGCCTTATAAATACCCCCTCAAACCTCTGCAAGCTTTTTCGCTCAAAACCGCACCTTTACCCGACGTAATTCCACTCGCCGGAAAAATTCTGCACCTCGCCGGAAAACCGAGCCCTTCACTTCTGAGCCTTACTGAACCCCCTGAGCTTACACCGAAGTCACCCACATCCATTTCAAGCTTTCTGAAGACTCTCTGCCGCAGGACACACGTCGCCGGAAGTGTCTGCTGTCACCGGAGTTTCGCCAGAGAAACAGAGGAGTCCAGTCGGTATACCTTACGCTTAAACCTTCATTTTTTTTATTTAATCTCACATGTAATTAACCATCAGACACTAACGAACATGATTTAATCTTCGAACCAGTCGGACTTCCGATTCTGGTTAAAATCTAACGAAGTAGACGAAGTGTCCGTTGTCTATAAGTTTAATTTAAATCAAGTTATAACTCGGGTTAGACACACAGTCCAGCGGTGGACTGTGTGCACATTAAACACGTAAACGTCTCGAGTTCGAATCTTGTCCCACACATGCTGCCTTAATAAAAATGTCTTTTTTTTAACCGAACCGGAGTCACCGCTGATATATGTTAAGTTTATAAAAACCAGAATAATAACCAAGATAGACACACAGTCCAGCGGTGGACTGTGTGTATGTTTAATCACACGTCACGAGTTCGAGTCCGGTCTACTGCACCGATTCGGACAATTATCTAACTTTTTAAAATAAGGCAGAATGAAATAATGAAGTTTGTTCATAAGTATAATATAAATCGGATTATTTAACAAGTTAGACACACAGTCCAGCGGTGGACTGTGTGTTTAACTCAACCCACAGGTCCCGGGTTCGAGACCTGTGGAGCGCACCGAGTCACTGATTAAAATCTTTTTAGAAACAAGTTGATTTTCGGATTAATCTAATTAATATATAAATATAATTAAAAACAGAAATATTTCGGGTTAGACACGTAGCTCAGTTGGTAGAGCTGCGTGCACGCGTACGGGAGGTCTCGGGTTCGAGCCTCACTCAGCGCACACTTACACGCATACGAACCGGTCAAACAGTCAAGGTCAAAGGTCAACGGTCAACGGTCAAAAAAGTCAACATTTTTTATTATTTTTATTTATTTATTTTAATTAAAAATCAATTAAAAATACTTAAAAATAACATTTTTAAGGTTAGAAAATAGCCTTAAACTCACAAAAATACACCCAACAATCCTACTAAAATGGATTAATAAAATCCGTTTACTTACCGAACCATAATGCTATTTATCTAGGTTAATTTCACTCGTGGTTAAAACCACTTCGCGTGCATTCAACATCATCAACCGAACGCACCCACTGTGAGTGAATCTTACAACTCCCCCTTTTTAATTACACGTTTTGGGGTGTGTCATGTGTCACAAAATAATTAACTCGTTTATTTAAACTTGTGCCATACCATATCGTGATCTAAACTTAGATTGTTTATAATGTTGTGATTATGTATTTCATTTTGTCAACTTATATGAAATTCATTCATTAAGCCCATCAGTTCCTCGTGGGAGACGAGTTGAGCAACGCGTGCCTCAAAACTAATCCATTATTGTTCATGTGTGTATTATTGAGTTTATATTGTTTGTAGTTATGTCTTTCATATTATCATGTTTATGCAATTCATTCATTAGGCCCATCAGTTCCTCGTGAGAGACGAGTTGAGCAACGCGTGCCTTTAGACGACCCATTATTGTTCATGTGTGTATTGTTTAATATGAAATTGATTTATGAATAAGTTTACATCTATTTTTACTCATGTGTGGTTGTGCACTTTATTTCATAATCAATTAAATAAACTTGTTCAAATGTTTTCCATAGAATTCACTCGCCAACTTTTTGTTGATCCAAAAACCCTTTTTACACATGATACAGGTGAACAGGATGAAGCAAGGAAAACATAGGAAATGCCTTAGAAGAAAACAATGAAGCCTAGATTGATATTTAGGACATGTTGTAATATTGATTGTAATTTTCCATTAAAGTGTATTAATGAATATGAAACGTTAAAATAAATGTCATGAGCTTTGATGATAACCCAATCATGCCCCGATCACCTTTTCTGCTGCGGGTCGGGGTGTGACATTAAGGAAACGTATAGTTAAGATAAATTGGCTAAATTGTACGTGGACAAGATAGTGTCCCTACACGGTGTGCTAGTATCTAGTGTATCTGATAGAGATACTAGATACACATCTCACTTTTGGAAAAGTTTCCAACAATCCTTAGGCACACGATTAAATTTCAGTATGGCTTACCATCCGTAGACTGATGGTCAAAGTGAGCATACTATTCAGACTTTGGAAGACATGCTGTGATTAATTTAGGTGGAAGTTGGGATGACCACTTACCTCTAATAGAATTCTCCTACAATAACAATTATCATACTAGCATCAAGGCTGCTCCTTTTGAGGCCTTATATGGGAGAAAATGTAGAATGCCCATACGTTGGGTAGAAGTTGGGGAGGCCCAACTATCAGGACCAGAGATTGTCCTGGAGACCACGGAAAAGATTGTGCAAATTCGTGATCGTCTCAAAGCTGCCAGGGACAGGCAGAAGAGCTATGCTGACAAGAGGTGTAAACCTTTTCAGTTCCATATAGGGGACAAAGTCATGCTGAAAGTATCACCCTGGTAAGGTGTGATGCACGTTGGAAAGAAGGGCAAGTTGAGCCCAAGATATATTGGACCATTCGAGATAGTCGAATGTGTCGGCACTATAGCTTATAAGCTCAGGTTGCCCGAGGAGCTTAGTGGAATCCATGATGTGTTCCACATCAGTAATCTTAAGAAATGTCTAGCCGATGAGTCGCTAGCAATGTCGCACAATGAGGTGCAAATAGATGAAAACCTGAGGTTCATTGAGAAACCGATTTCGATGGAGGATCGACAGGTTAAGAAGCTCCGAAGAAAATTGATACCTATAGTAAAGGTTAAGTGGGGACGCTTTTAGAGGTCCTGAATATACATGGGAGGTTGTGTCCACTATGCAACAAAAGTACCCCCACATTTTTGAATAAAATCTTGAGGTCGAGATTTCTTTTAATGGGGTGAGGATGTAACACCCTGTAAAATCGTGTCCAATAGCATAGTGACACGTGTTGTATTTTTAAATATAGTCTGTTAAAGACCAATAAAGATTAAAGGCGTCAACATGCTCAATCTGAGCCTTTGAGTGACTGTCCGATGTCAACATGCATAAATAACAGCCTCTGAGTGACTGATATGTCAACATGCTTAAATCATTAGCCTCTGAATGACTAATATGTTAACATGCTTGAAATTTGGCCTCTGAGTGACTGATACGTCAACATGCCCAGCCTCTGAGTGACATCGGAATCAACATGCTTGTAATAAGCCTCTGAGTGATCCTTTGTGAAGTCCTAAACTCTCATACGTGCCATTTGTTGGACAAGAGAGTTCAATTTTATAAATATATGAAAGTTGGATGATGGAGGGATTAAAAGTGTCAACATGTTAATTTATACATCTGAGTGACCTTTTAACGAACCGAGAGCTCGACAATGTCGGCGCATAATCCCGGGTATGCCAAGTATTGGCTACGGAGGGCTAAAAGTGCCAAAAAGGTGTTTAAAAAGGTTTTTATAAGCTTTTATAAGTTAAGGGGCTAAAGTGTCAAACTTTGAAAGTGACTTTAGGGCGGTCGCGGGCCGCGAGAGACTAGGCCTGGGTCTCTCGCAGGGCGCGAGAAAGCCTCTGCAGCAGAAAGTTTTGTTTGGTGACCAAGCAAAACTCCAAAACCATTAATTCGAAACCATGGCTTCTCTAAACTGCTATGCCACATTTTGGTTCACTTGTAAGCTTCTTCTTACACCCCTAAACACCTGGCTTCACCTCCTTTGAGCTCTCCAACTATAAATAGGTGCTTAAGTTCACTATTTCAACTTGCATCTTTCTCATTCACTCTTCTCCCTCCTCTGGAAGTTCCTAACTAAAAGGAGCAATCCAACATATTTCTTTTGCATCTAGGAATCACTGGAAGTGTTCCTTCTTTGTGCATTTTCGTTTATAGGCTTTTATAGCCAAAAGTCAAGCGTTTTTGTAAAACGCCTTGACTTTCGGTTAAGACCATTATGGTCCAGCCATTGTTCGAAATGAACATGGCTAAGTGATCGTAATAAGGTAGGTGTTAATCCCTATAAAGGGCACCTCCTGAAGATCACGTTTGCTAGACCAATTAACGGGTCAAAATTATGATATTAAAAAGTCAAACATGCCATTTTTTGGAAAAATTATAAATTGATCTTATACATGTTATGAAACCTGTTTTGACACTTAAACAAGTTGGAAATAATTATTAGAACATGTAGATCAGAGCTGTAACAACCTCTGTCCCTATCCTGTACGAGAGCCGTGAACAGTTCAACTGGTACCGGTGTTTATTAAAATCTTGGCAGCGAAAATTGCATTAGGATCGTGTGTCAGGAAAATTATCAAGAATTTTCAAACACCGAAGCTTTCATTATATAATTTGTAGGATAAAAACGCATAATTACATAAAAGGTTTTCATAGGGATAAACCCTTAATTACAAAACGCGTTTCTTTATTTAAGTGACATAGCCACTTATTTAAGTCTTTTGTGCTTCGTTGCACTTTACCTTCCTTTCACGCTAACTCACCTGAAACACGTTTAAAACATTTGATCAGCAGCAAATACTGGTAAGTACATTCATTTGTATAAAATGACATGGTCTTACAATTACAGCATTAAGAGTTTGTACATTTGTTTATATTTCACAACTACCCACTGGTACTTGTCACTCGACCGGTCTGTGACTGTGGTCATATCATTATTGGCCCATACGTTCAATAGCAAAGCTTATCAAGTAATGTATATTAAACCCCACATACTAGCGATAGTTTTTCTGTAAGAATACAAAGACTTAATCACCGTAAACATAAGTAAAAACCGAAAAATAACATTTAGGGTTTTAAAATTGTTGAGTCTCACGATATAGTGAGGAAAAAGCTAATGTCTTATCTTATAAATTTAGGGTTTTCAAGCCTCCTAGTTTTAGATCCTAAATACACAGAAAGTAACACGTATTAGTGTAAAAGCAAATCAAACCTAATGATAATCACGAGATCAAAATCACAACTTAGGTTAACAAAGACTCACCTTATTCAAGCAGAGCTTTGGTGTTCGTTGATTGGTTTTTTGATCGATCGGACAGGGTATCGTATCATATTGGTGATTAGGGTTTGATACACATTTCGAATAGCGAAACGAGAGTTTTGAAGTCGAGATTTAGAAATCAAAGTGAGCAATTTGAAATGCCCATGAACTGCTCTATTTATACTTGATTTTTGACATTCTCGCGCCATGCAATAGCCCCCGGTAATCCTGTCGCGACACGTGACAAGGTGCACTAGGGCTTAGGTCAGCTTAGTCACCACCTAGGCTTGCCATGTGGCACCACGTGTCATCCAGACACTTTTAACCCGGTCGCACCACGCGGCGGATTTCAGGAACTCCGTCGCGCCATGCGACTAGGAGCGAAACTAATTTTTTTTTTATTTTTCGTTCCAATTTTCGTCGTGCATGTTCGGGGTTTCGATTACGGGTTTGTTCGGGAATTTTTGAAGGTTGTTACAAGAGCCCACTGATGTTTTATTCTCCTGCATTTCATATTTGTTCTTCGATTGATAACACCCAAGAGGCTAAACGGGACCGAGTGAGAGCTCTGCATTCACTGATTTGGGGGTTTGAATCGGTGGCTGGCGGTAGTGACCGAAATTCTTCGACGGCAATGGTCGAGGAGGTTGAAGAGGATGGGTGGGGGTAGAGGTGTTGATGGTTATGTTTTTGTTTTTATTGATGTATGGGTCCCACAATCTATATGTTTATTTAATATGTTTTAGATACTTATCTAAATATTCGAGGGAATTTGTGTCATTTCACATGAACTACTTCACATGAACTTAACTGAAGTAACTAACTTTCATCCAGTCTGGGGACTATCCAAGTAACCAGTGATCAAACCACAGAGAATAAACATATAATTTTAAAAAGTTAGGGACTAAAGGTGAAAAATGACGAACCACAAGGACCATTTAAGCAGTTTACTCTTTATAATTTCATAGTTTAGCTGCAATTAGATTTTTTGGGTTTTTTTTTTCTATCACACTTTGTTTATTGCATGTTATATTGATTTGAATTGGTTGTGTTCTTTGGTTGGTGGTAGACATGTAATGAATCGAACGTTAATGAACCAGATAAGTTTGTTTATTTAATAAACGCATGTTTGTGAACGTCCGTTTATGTTCATTTGAATTTTAATACAAACTAGAAATAAGACCCCCGCACGTTGCGGCGCGGGTACACTGGAAACCTGGAATGGATTAATCCAAGCGTTATGTGATGCGTTAACTATATGAAAATGCGTGTTTCGTCGTAACCAATTAAACTCAATAGAAATGCGATTGGATCAAAACGTAAAGTAAATCGAATTTATATCATACAATAATAACGTATTATATGCGACGCGACTCGTACATAGTAAATGTAACATGTTGCTTAATTAAGGCATTAAAAAAAGAAAAAAAATCACAATTTGACTCCACTCGGTTCAGAACAAAATTTACGAAACGTACATAAAATAAGCACGAAAACGTATTACATTTGACCTGACTCGTTTCCCAACCAATTTGAATTTATACGGACACACACATAAAAATGGTTTTTTAAATGAAAATGTATTATATTTTACCTGACCTGTTCTCAGGAAAAGTTTACGTCGAAACGTAAACCAACTCGAATTTATACCAACACGTACATAATATGCACGTAAAAAATTAATCTTTTTAAAGTAAAAGATCGATAGAAATATGCAAAAGAAATTAGCCAACAAAACTTATTGAAAGAAAATTAAATTAGTAAAAAATTAAGAGATAAAAACGTATATTATATATTTTATAAATCCCCTTATTACTTTCGTTAAGTCTAGCCGACTTTTCTCTTTAGTCCAATAACAAGGAATATGACTGTGATTGGGTCTATTTATTTAGATTGAAGGAGCTCACCAAATTAATTTAGTTAGTATTTTTAAGTATATGTCTTACATAATATTTAAAATTTATAATTTTAAAATGAGAAGAAAAAATATCCGACCAAACAAGACAAACACATATGATGGTGTTGTATGGGTCAGCATATGAATGGCAAATTCAATTTATTGATCTTCAAGGAATGACAAATATAAGAAATAACATGTCACATACTTTACAACTTCTAAATTCTAATCACTCTCCACACTATGATACCATTTTAAACAAAATTAAAGTGATAGGCCCCATTTAGGATACAAGTTGTTGCTCACAGGAAATTAACCATTATTAAATTATTTGTATTTTAAAAAGATCTTATTTACAATACTAGAAAATATTGAATTTAGAAATTATTATTTCAGTGATATCTTATATAGGTTTCATGTGTGGAGGGGAATATACATACCATATTATATCGCTTCGGAAGTGTGCGGGATGGCTAGGTGGAAATGATGTGGCATTGGCACAATGGGATGTCGGCGTGGCTGGCGACATGTGGAACTGGCATAGCGGATGGCTAGATGGTGTTGATGTGGCACTGGCATAGGGGACATTGGCACTGCGTGGGACCATCAACAAAGAAGAAATTGAGGATTGCAACTTGCAAGGATGGAGTGGGTAACAAAGCTGATTTGAATGGAGAATGGTGTGGGAACCCTACAAGGTGTTGCATGGTAAATGAAACCAACAGCTAAAATTAAATGTCTATAGATCCAAATTACATAAATTATTAATGATAATGAATGTTATGGGTGGAATTTTGAACTTATATCCTGATAATATATATTTGACTTTATGTTTCCAATCTATAACCAGGATACTGAACCAGGATACTGGTAACATCCTTCAAAAGTAACTTGCTGTTACTAATGGTTTGTTTGTATATTTCAGTTGCAAGGGACCAACGTTAATGAGGACTAGGTCCATCTGAAGACTCGCTCAAAGTGGTTGAAAGGTGAACGTTAATAGCGGAAGAAGAGGTCTACAACGGTCACAAGAGGATATTCTCCGTATCACGGAATTGTAGGATATTTAGTTAGAATTTAAAAACTATATAAGGGGATGCCAAATCATTAGAAAAAACATGTAATCTCGTACACACACCAATTACTCGCTATATTCACAATCATTTACTCACATTTCACAATCATTATAACACTTAGAGCTGATCCGTGCATTATCTGAAGCTGCATCCTGATATTTCAATCAATAAGAAGAATAAAGGCAACTGGTAGTTGTCAGCTCCCGAGGTTTTTTGCCGGTGATCTAGATAGATCAAGGGCTTTCCTCGTACATCCCGCGTTAATCCTTACTTTTATTGTTCATTGATTGATAATTGATATAGTTTGTTATCCTGAAACTATTTTCTTTATTAATCAACTTAACACATTTTTTGCAAACCTCTATAGCACACTTCCTCACAAACTAAATTTGATCACTTAATTACTTCAGTAATTTTTGACCAAAACAATTTGGCGCCCACCGTGGGGCAAGTGGTGCTATTTTTATTCAAAACTTTGTTAAAATCATTAATTGTTTTTTTTCTCAAAACTTTTTACAAAACCATTTTCAATGGCCTCTCAATCAAATTGAGCTCTTCTTCAATGCCTGTTCAACCTCTGCTGCGACTGGTTCATTGCCTCCTCCACATCCACAAGTTCAAGCTTTCCAAAAGAGAAATGAAAGCCAAACACATCAAGACACTTCTGTTGCTCAGAATGTTTCCAGATTCAGAGTTTCAGGGAGAACTCCTGTCTTTGCTTCTAATGATGAGATTTTGTCTTCGTTTGGTAGTATACAGGATCAAATGAAAAAAACAACAGGAAACCAACCAGGTTATAATGAAGGAGATACAACTCTTGAAGTCTAACTCCAAGAAACCTGCTGAGGATGCAGCTACTCCTTTACAACCCAGGATGTTGAACTTTATTCGGCATCATTCACCAAAGATAATCAAGGCAACATGATACCGAGTCATTCCCGGAGCAATATACTGGAATTATCCCAAATGACCAGGATATCGACCGTGAGGGATCCAGGATATGGTCTGGGATATGGCCAAAATCGCCAGGATGGTAACGCATCTATTAACACCAGTATCCCTGCTACTAATAATCTTGAATCATTGCAGGATGCATGTGTAACATCAGCATTAACCAGGGAACTTCAAAAATTGAATTATATGATATCGAGTGTGCCTGGGGTAGTACAACCTATACCAGAAGTATCCTAGGACAGCCACAAGATATCCCGATTTGCTTACCCCATTTGTAATGCAGAACTCCCAAAGAGATTCCAGACTTCCATCATGAATCTATATGATATGACGACGGATCCTGAGGAGCATGCTGCCTAGTATAGGGAAAGGATGGAAATAAATCCAATCCCACCAGAACTCAAAGAGGCATGCTTATGCAAAGGCTTTGGTTCCACTTTGACAGGATCAACCTTAAAATGGCTTTTAAATGTTCCACCTCATTCTGCTACATCTTTTTCTCATTTAATTAACTTATTTAACAACCAATTTTCTTGTAGGAGGAGCTTTGAGAAACTAACGAGTGATCTTTATAGGATAACGCAAGGATCACAACAATCCCTGAGGGATTATGTTAATGAATTTAGTAGAGAATCCCTGGATATCCCAAACCTTGATTTTGCCACGGCAGTACAAGCATTTGAAATGGGGTTACAGAAGGATTCTAAATTTTACCAAGACCTTGTAATGAATCCTTGCAGAAATCTGGATGAAGCTCGAAATAGGGCCTTGAGATACATAAGGCTCGAAGATGATAGGAAAATGCAGGAAAAGATGAACACATAATCAACATATGAATGGACGAATAGGAAGTCAGAATCCTCATACAAACAATACCGATCCAAGCCATATGCTAAGAACGACAACAAAAGAGTGAATGCGATTGAGGATGAGGATGAAGAAGAATATCCTAAACTTTCAGAATATTGTTTTTCAGTAAATGTTCCTGAACTAATGTATGCAATACAATGATTGGGGGACAAAGCAAGATGGCTAAAAAATCCAAAAAATGCTGATTGGAAGGATAAATCAAAGTCGTATGCCTTTCATGAAGATTTTGGGCACATGACGGAGGATTGTATAGCCTTGATAAAAGAGATCAGCTACTTACTAAGTAAAGGTTACCTAAAGGAACTTCTGCAAAAGAAGAACAAGGCCAAGGATACTGATAGGAATTCTGAAAGAGCTACATCTCCACCACCCGATGCAAAGATAATCAACTTCATCTCCAGAGGATCCGACATATGTGGAACTTCTTACTCTGCAGCCAAAACACATGTTAAAAAGGCCAAAGCATAAAGGGGAGATAAGCCAACAAGAATGACAATGCTCGCGGATGATAAGATGATAACTGTAACACTCGATGTAAAACAGGTTTCAAAACCCGCTTCGTTTAAAAACTCAAGCATTCAATTTAATGTCTCGTTGCGTATTTATTCGTTATTTAATACGGATTATAAATTTATAGAATTTAATTTATGGTTATTAAAACTGAAAGAGTTAAATAAATGATAATAGAATAATAAATAAACCTTAAAATAATAATAAAAATAAAAATAAAGGGGCAACCGGGTTTCAAACCCGGGTCCCCATCTAACTCACACACTGCCTTCACCACTACGATACACACATTTTTGTGTTATAATCTTGAAACAAATAATCTTTATATTCAAATCATGAATTATGACCTGCAAATCAAAGTTTCAGCACCCGAAGTTACCGACGAAACTTGATTCTCGCAATCAAAGAAATTAACGCTTTCTTCTGATTAAGCATGTATATAACTGATATCCAAATCAGTTATAACCGCAAATTAAAACCAATTCAACATAAAAACTTATCTCAATCAATGATTGATTCGAAAACCGAAATGGGTTGATTAAAATTGAAATCGATGATTAACTGATTATACTCTATAAATACCCAACCATTTCACCTTAAACAACTCGCTCAGAAATCTCTCCAACTCTCTAATCTCTCTGATCAAATTCTTTATCTCCGAGATCGTCTGCACTCACCAGAAAACCGAAACTTGTCTTCTAGTCGATATAACTCCCTTAATCTTTTTGATATCTTCTATATTAATATGTTGAAATCTTAAAACAGTTAATCAAAACTGTTATCTTCGACTAACAGTCAGGAACGGGTCTTGGGTAATTTTTGCGAAGAAGATGAAGTTTTGTCAATGTTTAAGTATATTTAAAAACGGGGTTTTAATCGGGTTAGACACACAGTCCAGTGGTGGACTGTGTGCAATATCATCAAACACCTCCCGGGTTCGAGTCTTACTTGCTATCGATTTCTGAAATAAAAACTAACCTTTTTAATCCCTTCACAAATCAATTTCCAATAAGTGTATAAATATAGTATAAACTCAACTTATATCGGGTTAGACACCCAGCCTAGTTGGTAGGGCTGGGTGCAACATAAGTCGAAGGTCACAAGTTCGAACCGGGTTTGAGGCAGCGGCCGGATATATTTTGAAGAAATAAAAATATTTTTAATTAAATAAATTTGTATTAAACTAACTAGTATATATATAATTAAAATTGAGATTACTTCGGGTTAGACACGTAGCTCAGTTGGTAGAGCTACGTGCACGTATACGGGAGGTCACGAGTTCGAACGTCACACGCTGCCAAAATCAAATATGATCTGATCGGCCTGACGGGTCAGACCTGACAAGGTCAACTTTTTTTTAATTTAATTATTTATTTATTTATTTATTTATTATTTATTATTATTTAAAAAACCATTTAAAAATGCTTAAAAATAAGATTTTTAAGTTTAAAAATTATATTAAATACCACAAAAAATAAATCTAAAAATCTAATAAAAAGCATTAATTAAAATACTAATTTCACCTAAGAATTATATATTTATCCAGATGTTACGTTATTATTTAGGTTTTTTTTCTCTCGTGATCAAATCCTAAATCGTGGCCATCGCTATCAATTCCAAGAAATGCGCCCACCGTGAGTGAATCCTTACAGATTCCCCTTTTATTCATGTTTTGGGGTGTATCATGTGTCGTATACATATTTCATTTATTCAAAACTTGTGCTATTACCTTGATATGAACTAACGTGTTATGTATATGTTTGTTTGTTATTATATGTGGTTACATCTTATCATTTCAGTGCAATCATTCACATTAGGCCCACCAGTTTCTCGTTGGATACGAGTTGAGCATCGCGTGCCTCATTAGATCGGCTCCATTTGATTGAGTCTTGATCTCACAGTTTATCATTTGTCATGCTCATTGTTTGATATTATGTGGTTTGTGGATATGTTTACATACATGTTTGCTCATATTTGGTTTATGCACATTTTTATTTAATTAATCAATATAATTAACTCTTTCAAATCTTTAAATGAGATTCACTCACCAACTATTGTTGACCCAAATCTTTATTTTACACATGATACAGGTGGACAGGCTGAGGAGAGGAACACTTAGGATTGGCCTGAGAAGATGAATAAAATATGCCTTGTTTAGAACAATAATTCTTGTGTTTGTATGTTTCTTTGTGTTGGGATGTTTTCTTTTAAATTTACAATAATAAATATGAAACTTAATTATAGTAAATGTCATGAGCTTTGATGAAAACCCAATCATGCCCTGACTTTTATTTCTGCTGCGGGTCAGGGTGTGATAATAACTTTCGAAAGTGATGATCGGGATAACATCCAGGATCCCCATCATGATGGGTTGGTAATTACTTTATATGTTGCTAACCATTTTGTTCGTAGGATACTAGTAGATAATGGAAGCTCAATCAATATCGTCCAGTTGGAGACATTGAAGAGGATGAATATCCCGAAAGCTGAGATTACTTCAAAATCCACTGTACTTGTAGGATTCAGTGAGGAAACGAAGAACACTGTTGGGAAAATCAAGCTACGTGTCTATGTTGAAGGATGAACTTGTTACAATGCTTCTGTGTTATGGATTCATTATCCTGCTACAACATAATATTAGGCAGGCCTTGGATTCATGACATGAAAGTCATACCCTCCACTTACCACCAATGTGTAAAGATACCTACTTCTTGGGGAGTGGTGAAGGTTGAAAGTGACTAGCAGGAAGCAAAAGAGTGTTACTCTTCCTCGATGAAGGCATCAGCAAAATCCCAAGAAGGATAACAATCAAAGATACAAGCACAAGATATTATGGAAGCTTGTAAACAGGATGTCAAGAAAGTCATCCTTGATGAAGATAATCCAGATATCTCAATGCTTGTAGGAGTCAATATTCCTGAGGATATTGAGAAATAACTTATTAACTATTTAAAATGCATGTAGGTCCCCTAGTCCTTATGGATCTTGATAGAATCGTCTATCTAATCTAGAGTGCGGAATCCCCTACATCAGATTTCACAGAAAACACTAAGAACACGAACACGAACACAAAGAATTCATTCAAACTGTCTTCTATTGATTATCAAACACAAAGTGTTTACAATCAATTCAAGACTTTCTCTCTAAACTCTCTGAAGCAATTCTTTCAGCACTGAACAATAGAACCAGCAACTAACTGAGCAACCTTAACCCTAATCACAACCTCCCTATATATAGAGATAGGTTATGCTCATGGGGTAGGGTTTCCCTACATGGACTGCTAATGGGTTTAAGGCCCAATTCGCCTACCATGAGTTATATTGTGTCTAGTTCAGCCCAAATGCTTCTAATTCACTATTACAAAACTAAACTCGCTAACTGTTTATCTTTTTACTAATTACAAGATATCCAAAGACCAAATCTAAGTTGTTGTCACAAATATGCACCAATAAACTCCCCCTTGACAATAGCTTTGTAAATTAACTTAGTCTTCAGTCTTCTTGCAATCTTTAGTATCTTTGAAAAACATTGGTCTTTGGATAGCTTCAGCTTTAACAGCTTCTGTTAGCAACAGACTCCCCCTAAGCTGATGTATCCAATCACCAAATCTTCTAAATCATTAGCGTTAGAGTAAAATCCTGTTTAACACTTGCATGGCAATCTTTAAAACTCTCCAACTTTGTCTGCAATGTAGAAAGGAGCTTCTACCATGCATCCAAGCAAAACTCCTCTTCACCAAACTTCTCAGCAACACACTGCTACAATCTGTGTACTATAAAACTAACATCTCGAGAAACCATAAGAATGTTTCAACACAAGTTAAACAAATTATTATTATTCAAAAGATAGGAAAACTGTATCATAGATTAAGCACTTCTCAACTCACATCATGTACTCAAACTTTTAAGCACATATAACCTGCAAGATCGTAAAAATTTTGAACTCAGCTTCTAACATCGTCTCCCCTATCGGTAACAACTCCTCCATGAACAACCAATATCCGTACAATAAGAATTTACACGAAAATGAAATATTTTGAATTTTTTTATATTTTCTGAAAGAAAGAAATAACGAAATAATAAACACTCTATTTTTGTGAGTATCACCGTTAAGAAGATCATATTAACAATATCAAACTGTTTTCACACTATTTGATAATTCTTTATACAATATTCATGAAAAGCAGTTCAAGACGATTACCAGTATTGTTTATCCACTTAAACAAAATACATGAACCTTTCAAGTACCATTACCTCGTGATCTGTTTAGATAATTTATACTGATATACTAGTGTGTCCCACTTCAGGACATACCCCCGCGATCAAGGTATGCACAAAAATTCATCGTAGTAGGTGAGTATACCGAAATTCATCCTTTTTGACTTACAATGTTAGATAATTGGTGATTAGGTCAGTACTTCCATACACCAAAGAAACCAATATCCAACGAGGGTTAGGACAAATACCAAATTTTGGTACGAATAATGCAATTTGCACATTTGAATGACTCTCTAGGAAAGCTTCTTCAATATTTGGGATTTGGCATTTTTAGCTATTTTAAGATATCCTGGTTGTGCCTAGGTTAGCATATATCTGGATGCAGCCAAAGGACAACCTTGATACCCCGGATGAAATAACGATATAAAGACCTAAAACCTCAGATTTTGTCAATCTATCAATGCAAGATTTAAGGTTATAAAACCATACGCCACTGATATGTTACCCACTCATACACAGTTTATTTATGTTTATATCACCAAGGTAAGTTGATTTGTTCATGCTTTTTTCCTACTGGTACATCATATGATGAAGTTGCTCTCACACTTAGGCAATTTTCTTTTAGTTTCAGTGTGACAGTCTAACTTGCTGATGTACTATCATATCTATTTTATCACATAGTGAAAACCTCGATTTTCTATTTATTTTTATTTTTGATTTTTGAAAAACAGTAAATTATTTACAAACTATTTTTATGGAAAAATGGTTATTCAGGATTCCTCATCCCGTTGAGTTCGACTAAACGTTCAAAACGAGCCCTGTCAAATGCTTTTGTGTAAAGATCTGCCAGGTTATCTAGTGTGTCGACTCGATGCAGTTCAATTAATTTCTTTTCAGCACAATCCCGTATAAAATGATGACGAATGTCAATATGTTTTGTGCGACTGTGTTTTACGAGATTGTTGGTGATTGAAATAGTGGCATTATTGTCTATCATAATAGGAGTACGAGTGAAATTCAAACCATAATCGCGCATCTGCTGTTGGATCCAGAGAACTGAGAGCAACAACTACCCGCAACAATATCTTCAGCTTCACACGTCGAGGTAGACACGCAAGACTGCTTCTTGCATTGCCATGAGACAAGCCTCCCTCCTAAGAACTGACAACCACCTGTGGTAGACTTCCTTGTAGATTTGCATCCACCAAAGTCTGAATCAGTAAAAACAACAAACTTTAAATCACTAGCATCTGGATACCATAATCCAAGTTTAGGTTTCCCCTTCAAGTAACGAAGAATCCGCTTCACCGCTTTCATGTGGGACTCCTTTGGATTCGCTTGATATCTGGCACAAAGACATATTGCGAACATGATGTCGGGTCTTGAAGCAGTCAAGTACATCAGAGAACCAATCATTGCCCTGTATAGAGTTGGATCAACATCCTCCACACTCTCATGATCTGGACTAAGATTGTGATTCTCACAGATAGGTGTATTGAAAGTAGCGCAATCCTCCATCTTGAAACGAGACAAAATGTCATACACATACTTCATCTGATGAATAAACAGCCCACCCTTCTTCTGTTCAACTTGTAAACCTAAGAAGTAAGATAGCTCACCCATCGCACTCATCTCAAACTTGCTCTTCATTACCTCCTCGAAATCATGACACATGTTCTCATCAGATGAACCAAAAATGATGTCATCGACGTATACCTGTACCAGCAGAAAGTCTTCCTTCTTCCTTTTAATGAAAAGTGTACTGTCAATCTGACCTCGTTCAAAACCATGTTTTAACAAGTGAGCTGACAGTGTCTCATAAAACGCCCTAGGTGCTTGATGTAACCCATACAATGCCTGATCAAGTCGATAGACTCGATCTGGATTGTCTGGATCAGTAAACCCGTCTGGCTGTGAGACATACACCACTTCTTGGACTTTCCCGTAAAGAAACGCACTCTTCATGTCAAGTTGGTAAACTTTGAAGCCCCTGAATGAAGCAAAAGCTAGGAACAAACGAATTGCTTCCAACCTTGCTACTGCTGCAAACACTTCATTATAATCAATCCCTTCTTGCTGATTGAACCCTTTTACCACCAACCGAGCCTTATTCCTTATCACGATCCCTCGGTCGTCTTTCATGCACTTGAATACCCACTTAGCGCCGATTTCCTCCTCTCCTTCAGGCAAGTCAACTAGCTCCCAAACTTTCAACTTCTTGAACTGAGCTAGTTCCTCTTGTATAGCTTCAACCCAACAATTGTCTTTTAGAGCCATATGAACATTCTTCGGCTCCTCTTGGGCAATAAAGCAGCTATACAAACATTCATTTATCAACCCGGTCTTCTAAATCGAAGTAAACAAATAGGAACTTTCGAGCACACCTCTTCTTGTCTGAACACCTGTAGCAGGATCACCAATGATGTTTTCAACTGGATGATCTCTGTGTACTCGTGTGGTAGCAATGGTGTCAACAACCAGATTATCTCCCAGATTAGATCCAACCTCCCCCTGAATATTAGCAGTAGCAAACGGATTAGTGAAATCCTCACCCTAAATAGGTTCAGACTCACTATCACTGGAGTCCTCTGGAGCTGCACTGGAAGAAGCTTCTGGAGCATCTGTCATCGATACACTCGATCTAGGCATGAAGTCACCCTCACCATCTTCACTGATCACAGTATTGATCACTTGAGACTCATCTGCATTAGAAAAATCAGGAATATTAAATGATTTAAAGACATTTTCATAATCATATAATATAGCAGGACCACTCGTTGATTGTTGAGGTGAATAACTAGTGATTTCCATGTTAAACACCACCTCAATTTTACCAGTTTTTAGATTAAAAACCCTTTTATTAGGTGTTCCAGGCATATAGCCTAGAAAGTAACCCTCATCGGCTACCTCACCGAATTTTGCTTATCTTTGTTTCGCACAATGGTGCAGGGAAATCAAAATGGTTCAAAGCCTTTTAAGTTTGGTTTTCGGTTAAACAATAGTTCGTGACATCTTTTGTTAAACCGTTTAACCGTCAAAACTTTGTTCAGGACATAGCACGCTGTGTTCACAGCTTCTCCCCAGAAAAGAACTGGTAGCTTTGAATCAGATAGCATAGTCCTTGCGGCTTCAAATAACGTCATGTTCTTTCTCTCAGCGACTCCATTATGTTGAGGTGTATAAGAAGCAGAATATTGATGTTCAATTCCCTTGCAAAGACAATAGAGATCCAGAACTTGGTTCTTGAACTCCGTGCCATTATCACTCCTTATCCTCTTGATCCGTGCATCATGGACATTTTCCAATTTTGTAAAAAAGATCAATCAGCATCTCCACTGTCTCATATTTTGTACCTAAAATGAAAACCCATGAATAACATGAGTAATCATTAGTGACAACTAAACAATAGTACTTTCCACCTATGCTCCTTACATTCACTAGACCGAATAGATCCATATGAAGTAATTCATAAGGGGCATCTATGGAATTTACTGTTTTAGACTTATGAGGTTTCTTATGTTGTTTTCCCTTTTGACATGGAAGACATTTATCTTCCACGTGAAACCCTACACTGGCACCCCTTCACTAAACCATTTTTAATAATATAGTTCATTTTTCGATAGTGGATGTGGGCCATGCGTCTGTGCCACAACAATGACTCAGCCTCAAATGCTTTTGATAGTAAACACACCACCACAGTGAATGAATCTTTGGCACCCATGTCCATGACATAAGTGTCATTTCTCCTTGGCGCTCTCATCACTATCCAGTTGTCCGGTATCACCAAACCAGGTTTCAACACCAAAGCTTCAGACTTTGTAAAGTGGACCGAGTGACCCTTGTCGCAGACTTGAGACACGCTCATCAGATTGTGCTTCAGCTGCTCAACATAGTTCACTTTGTCCAGGTGATCTTCCCGTTAGTTCTTTTCCTCGACCGGTAATGTGCCCTCCTTTAGCACCTGCAAAATTCACATAACCACCATCTATATTCTGAAACTTCGATCAAAGCCTTGCATCCCCTGTCATGTGCCTGGAGCAGCCACTATCAATATACCATAAGTTGATAATCCTCCTTAGCAGCTCCTGCATCATCCAACAAAATTAGTTAGATTGGGGGACCCAAGCCTTAATGGTCTTGGATCTTCCAGATTCATCAATCATAGGAACATCCATCCAGTATCCATCACTCCTAACAGGAGTCTTGGATCGTAGACCTGTTGATGGAAATGTTTTTGATTTCCACTAGGTCTGTGGTCCTGAGGTTTCCTAACCAAGTTTGGACTTTGCGACCTTTGGAAATTATGATTTTGATTCCATGAATTTTGATGATGATAATTTCTAAAGCCATCGTTATAAAAATTTCGATTGCCAACATTCTGGTATCGATTTTGATATTGACCTTGACTTATGAAATTATTTGATGGACCATTAAAGTTATTCATTCTTGGTGAACTACTTCTAGGTCTATCATATCTGCCTGATGTAGATGCATGCTGAAATCTTTGTTGATTTCTTTGAAAACGAGGAACTTGGTTGAATTCCTTTTTCAGCCTTATCTACACTAACAGCAACACTTTGTTGCTTGGTAGCAGATATCTTTGGTGAGTTAACCTTCTTCTCACCATCACTTTTTGCTGTGATTTTTCTCGCTGTCTCTCACTACCTGTGCTTCACTCTTTTTGTTAGGACATAGCTAGCTACATGTCCTTTTTCATGACATTTGAAACACGATTTTCTAGCCGAAGACTTCTTAATTGAAGCCTCTTGCTTAGATTCATTAGGCGATGATGATGACGATGCTTTAGAAGGATCCTGTTTAGTTTGCTTAACTTCTGATTTTTCTTTGTTTTTGTTCTTAGCAAACTGCACATTAGACTCTTTATTAATAACTGGGACCTCTTCATTCATGTCACTTCCCTTAACAAAACAACCTTTTTAACAAAAAAATGTTTTTGATTGTTAGGGTGTGTATTCTTTGTTTTCAAAACTGGTTCCCTATTATTGTCCTTCTTGGCATTTTCAGTCACATCAACATCCTCTGATGTGGAACTACCAGGTGTAGTTGACACAAAGTCTGTAAGCTCTTCTTCATCTGGCAAGAAAGAATAGTCTTGACTAAGTGGTGGTAGAACTTCATTCAAACCTTTGAAGCCCACACAATTCAGGCCATTCATCATGTGTTTCGTGACAAAAGATGAATCTCTGAATTGATTTAATTTCTTTTCAAGCTCACAAATTTTAAGTTGTGCTTCAACAACTCTTTGCACTTTTAGAAACCTCTTTTGTTTTCTCACTCATCGTATCATGAGCTAAGTCAATAACTTGAAGTTTTTCATTAAGCTTACATGTTAGAATATTAATTTCTTCTTCATAACCTTTAATTTTCTTCAAGTATAATGACTCATTTCATTTTACAAAAAAGTTTGATTCTTTTAGGTTCGAAGCTCATTAGCCAGACTTTGGTTTTGCTTTGTTAATGTGTCAACTTCACTTTGCAGTTCACGACATTTCAAACAAATAGAACTACCAGAGTTAGAACATACCTCGCCTGTTGATTTGCTTAAATCAGCCATGAAAGCATCAAAATCAGCAGCCAGCTTCTTCTCTGTAGCCTTCTGTTCTCCATCATCTTTCTCAGCTCTTTCTCTTGCTCTCCCTCAGCATCAGCTTTCACTTCTTCATCAGCAACTGGAGCTATCTCAGCCATGAATGCCTGTGAGGCATTGTTATCATTCTCCAGATTAACACTCCAATCATAAGAACCCTCTCTAGCAGTAGAAATCAGGGCCTTTGATCCAGTGTTGTTTGACGCATTCCTGTTGCTTGAACCATGAGTAGGAGAATCTTGAAAGGATGAACTAGAACGAGATTAGTTTTAGCTCTTTGACACTCTCTAGCAAAATGTCCGTAGTTGTGACAGTTGTAACACTTCACTTTTGACTTGTCAAAGCCCACACTCTTTCCAAAGAACTTCCTGCCCGTTCTGTTCATGAACCTCTTCACCCTTCTAGAGATCATGGCCATTTACCATTGCAGATCCATCTCCTTAAGTCATCAGGGTCGATCTGATCATAATCTTCATCTAACGTAACAGGATCAGATATTTTTCCCTGAATGTAGTTCTCGTAGGAAGCAATAAAAGAAGCAAGCAATGCCAGGTGATCTTCAGCACTTTTGACACTCAAGACATAGACTTGGAACTGCTGTTACTAGATTGTTGTCTCTTAGCCCCTGAGAGCCTCCTGAAGCAGCGAAACATACTTCTCCATCAGAATTTGTCACTATCTGTTCATTCTCACATGAGAGAAACGCATTTGCAGTGTCACTAGAAGCATTGTTGGAAGATGAAGCTGTAAGACCTTTATAAATCCCAGGATCTTGAACCTGATGATAACCCGTTTCCTTCTTCTTCATATTGAGCTCATAAGCTCTCAATTTCCCAACAATCTCTTCTAAGTCTTTCTTTTCATAATCAGCTTCACCCTTTATCATCAACGTGTAGATATCCCACTTTGCAGGTAAAGCATCCAGCAACTTGTCGTTTATCTCCACATCTGTGTATCCCTCTATGTCATAATTATCGATTTCTGACATCAGATAAAAATACCTCGTGATAATATCTTCTAGGGTTCATTTCTCATTCCTTTGAACATAGCGAACTGTTTCTTCAGAAGATAAACCTTGTTCTTCTTCACATCGGGATTGCCCTCATACCTCTTCTCCAGGGCATCCCACATCTCCTTCGATGTTGTATACCGCTTGAATGTATGTTTGATGCCATCAGGTAAGAACATCTTTATAGCAGCTAAGACTTTCTTCTCTGACTCATACATCCTCTTCTCAGCTTCAGACATATTCACGTAAGCAGTAACATGTTGTCTGCCCTCAAAATCATGCGTTGGGTTAGCGTAACCATCTTGAATACAGATCCACATCCGTGTGTCCTAATATTCAATAAAGGATTGAAACCTATCCTTCCATGTTAGATAGTTCTCTACCTTCAGCATCTTTGGAGGTTTGTTTGTGGTACCAGCCTCGTGTTCCATCCTCAACAGCTCATTTATGTTTGACATATTCGACATTTTTACCGAACCGACTCGTTAAAAACGTTAAAACTTGTCCGAAATGAGTGGTTACCAAATTATACTATTAGACTCGTCTCGTCGATACGATTCTAACAATATATATTGTCCGATTATGATTTTTAGAATTTTCGTGCCTTTTTTTGTCCTAAAAATCAACCGAGTCTAAATGTCCAGACGGTTCATCAAAATTGTCTGTGGATCAATTTCTATGTCCGAAAACGTTTAACTCTGGTTACGTCATCTGATTAAGTTTCCACCTTTTTATTGAGAATCCGGAACAGTACCAAATCCGAAACAGTAACTCTGATAGTGAATCCGAGATAGGAATCCTGAATAGTAATCCGGATAGATAATCCTAAATGATGATCCAGAATAGTGATCCGAGATGAAAATCCGGAATTCACTGTTCTGATCTGAAATGGAAATTCGGAATAGACTACTCTGATCCGAGATGTAATCCGGAATAGTTCTAATCCGAGATGGAATCCGGAATAGTTCCCAATCCGAGATGGAATCCGGAATACAATTCTGATTAGAAATTTCAATCCGAAATGGAATCCGAAATAGCTTTCCTGATCCGAAATGCACTGTTTTCCAGATCCGAAATGCAAATTCTGGTCCGAATTCAAGTCTTCAATCCGAATTCCTATGCTTTTTAACCTGGAATGCCTTTCTTCAATCCGAATTGCTTGCTTTTAATCCGAAATAACTACTTTTAATCCTAAATACCTGCAGAAAATCCGAAACACCTGCAAACCCTAAATCAGCCGTCAAAACCCTAATTCAGCCGTCACAAACTTCAAGACCAGCCTCCAAAACGCCCAAATCCAGTTTTTCTGCTGTCACAATTCTGAATCGAGCAATAGTCAAGAGCTGAATGCTCTGATACCAATTGTAGGTCCCCTAGTCCTTATGGATCTTGACAGGATCGTCTATCTAATCTATAGTGCGGAATCCCTTAGATCAGATTTCACAGAAAACACTAAGAACACGAACACAAAGAATTCCTTCAAACGTCTTTTATTGATTATCGAACACAAAGTGTTTATAATCAATTCAAGACTCTCTCTCTAAACTCTCTGAAGCAATTCTTTCAGCACTGAATAATACAACCAGCAACTAACTGAGAAACCTTAACCCTAATCACAACCTCCCTATATATAGAGATAAGTTATGCTCATGGGCTAGGGTTTCACTACATGGACTGCTAATGGGTTTAAGGCCCAATCCTCCTACCATGAGTTATATTGTGTCTAGTTCAGCCCAAACGCTTCTAATTCACTATTACAAAACTAAACCCGCTAACTGTTTATCTTTTTACTAATTACAAGATATCCAAAGACCAAATCTAAGCTGTTGTCACAAATATACACCAACAATGCAGGATGTCAACATTTGCCTGGAAGCATGAGGATATGACAAGCATATCAAAGGATGTTATAACCCATAAACTTGGAATCGATAAATCTTTCAGGCCTGTTCAACAAAAAAGAAGAAAGTTCGCTCCTGAAAAGAATGCTATCATCCAAGAAGAAGTGGAGAGGCTGTTGAAGTCCAAGATGATAAGGGATGTCAAATTCCCAAAGTGGTTACTAAATGTAGTGGTAGTGCCGAAGAAGAATGGGAAATGGAGAGTCTGTGTTGATTACACTAACCTTAACAAAGCATGTCCGAAGGATCCATTCCCACTACCTCACATTGACTCCATGGTAGATGCAATTGCTGGACACGAAATGCTGACTTTCATGGATGCATCCTCAGGATTTCAACAAATCCAAATGGAACCATCCGACCAGGAGGATACAACATTTATAACACCTACTGGTATATATTGTTATACTGCTATGCCATTTGGTTTAAAAATGCAAGGGCAACATACAAGATGTAACATTCGTCGTAAAACGGGTTTCAAAACCCGCTTCGTTTAATAATCAAATATCCGGTTAAAAGTTCATGCATATTTATTTTTCCGGTTATTTTAAATATCTATTAGTTAATAAATATTTTAGAATTTAAAAACCATAATTAATAAATAAAACAAAAAGTAAGTTAAACTAATCACTAATAATAAATCAAAAAATAAAAAAAATAAAATAAAAATAAGCAGGGTAGCCGGGTCTCGAACCCGGGTCTCCCACTTATACACACACAGCTTTCACCACTACACTACACACACATTTGTGATTAAAACTGAAAACAATTAAGTTTTATATAAAGATTCGCATATCACCTGTTTGAATCGCGACTGTAACCGCCAACTTCAATCAAGCAATGTCTGTTTTAGAACGGAAAACAGTTACGATTTCGAAATCAAAATCGAATTAAAACTCCAAACCGTTCAAAGATGAAATCATCAACCCGTAAATCAAGCATCGAAACGGAAATCCTACGATTAGGATTCACTATAAATACCGATGAAAGACTCGCTCAATCTTTTCGAAAACTCACGATAATTCCCTCTGATCGAAGTCTTGACCGCCGGAAAGCAGCTGCGCCAGCCGGAAACTCTCGCCGGAAATCGCAAATCAGGGTCGACGAAAACTTGCTGGAAATCTGAAGAAACTCTCTGTTTTGGTACTTAATCTTTTTTATGTTTATTTCAATCTAGTATAAGTTTTTTGGTCAATTAAGCAAAACAGTCGGGATCACTGTTCTGTGTTTTTCTTAGTGAAGAAGACGAAGCCTAAGTTGTATACTAATATAACTAAAATCGGGTATTTAACCGGGTTAGACACACAGTCCAGCGGTGGACTGTGTGCAATTACAAAGCACGCGTCCAGAGTTCTAGTCGCACATGTTTCCGATTTCTGAAATAAAGCCAACACTTTTTAAACTTATTCAGATCAATTCACAGTATATATATAAAAGGAATATAATACAGTATTTATGCAGATTAGACACACAGCCCAACTGGTTGGGCTGTGTACACTCGAACCATAGATCCCGAGTTCGAGTCCGGGTTCTGTAACCAGTTTCGGCCATATTAAATCATTTTTAATAAAAACTAAATAAGGTTAAAGCTAGTTAGTATATATATATAATTAAAACAGAGAATATTTCGGGTTAGACACGTAGCTCAGTTGGTAGAGCTGCGTGCACGTATACGGGAGGTCACAGGTTCGAACCTCACTCGCCGCCTGAAATTCATGGTATCCGACCGGTCAGACCTGACAAGGTCAACCCTTTTTTATTTTTTTATTTTTTTTTTGTTTTCTTATTTTCTTTTTATTAAATTGAAAAATTATTTAAAAATACTTAAAAATAAAGATTTTGAAGGTTAAAAATTTGCATTAAACTCAAAAAAATAAATCTAAAAATCTCATTAAGAGCACTAATTTAAAATATTAACCTCAAATAAAATTTATTTATTTATCGAATCATTTCGTTATTATTTAGGTTAGTTTTCCCTCGTCGGTTGAATCATAAATTCGTGCGCATTCATCGTCATCAAGAAACGCATCCACTGTGAGTGAATCTCTACTAATTCCCCGTTTTAATCATGTTTTGGGGTGTATCATGTGTCGTACTATTCCTTTATTTTATTTAAACACTTGTGCATACATCATATCCGTGATCAAATGTGTATTGATTGTTGTGTGAATGATATGTAGATTGAATTTTCATTTCAGTGCACGCATTTCAATAGGCCCATCAGTTCCCCGTGGGATACGGGTTGAGCATCAGGAGCCTCACTAGATCGGCTCCGTTTGATTGAGCCTTGATCTCAAATACATCATCATTCATGTCATATACTCATCCAAAGTGGTTTGTGATTGTTTACATATATATGTTTGCTCACATGTGATTAATGCACGAATTTTCTTTAATAAATAAAACAAGAAATTAGTTAAAATGTTTTATCAAGGTTCACTCGCCAACTTTTGTTGACCCAAAATCTCCCCTGTTTTACACATGATACAGGTGATCCAGCTGAGACAGGAAACACTTAGGATGGCCTAGAAGAATAAACAATTAATGCTTTGGAATAAATATATAGTTTCATTTTCCTTTGTAATTGTATGGATTTTGTTTTTGGATATTTAAGTTTGTAATTTGAATTTAATAAATATGAAACATCTTAGTAAATATCATGAGCTTTGGTGATAACCCAATTATGCCCCGACTTTTATTCCGCTTCGGGTCGGGGTGTGACAGATTGGTATCAGAGCTTGTGACTATAGGGATATAGAATAGGTTATTAGACCCTTAGAGCCTATACTATAGTTGAGTAAATTTTAATTGTTTATACGTTACATGCAAAATTCATGATGTTTATATGTTTCATGTTTATTTTCACACCCAATATTATGCAAGCACGCTCACAAATGCATGTTATTATGCAATGCTCATCATAATTCATATTCTCATAACATATCATATCTATGAGAGCACACACCTCACGATTTCCATGATTTTTGCAATAATTTTGTATTTTTCAAATCACATCAAAGTGAGTTCTCACGACGGGTATGTAGTAACTGGAAGGGTACGAGTACCGGTAGTCGGAACGTCCTGTCTAGGCTTGGCATTCGTATAAATCCAAAATAAAGGACCAGTTTGCCTACCTGGGACTAACAATGAGAGTATGAAGGACCTATTGGGCCAAAGCATGCTATACCAAACGTCGTGTGAACTAACCCCACTTTGAGTTGTCATTGTGTCTACACCTGGACACCCTCCTACCATACATCTCGCAATCATATTTTACGATTTTCATTCGGGTGGGATGAGTGTTAACCCGCCGACACCAATGTGAATCCTACCAAGCCCAATAGTCATGGGGGCCCACATGACTACACAGGCAATGGTATGGGGGACATTTGGAGGCCCAAACATGAGCAAACCCAAGACATCCTATGGATGTAGTTAAATTATTGTCAGTTATGTTGTTTTTATTCTTTTTACACACATGACACCTAGAAAATTCTTAAACTCACAATCTTCCTATATATGTTCCTGTAGATGTCGGCTAGGCAACTACGTGGATGTAGAAAGTCAGGAAAGTCAAGCGAACGCTTGGCCACACAAATTGCTAAACAAATAGCCGCAGTGCTTCCTGACATCATGCTTCAAGTTCAACAAGCTCTCACCGCTAATCCCATCAACCCTCCCAACCAAGGAGACCAGAGCGTCGCCAACCCTCCTTCCAAAACCCCCAAGTGCACCTACAAACACTTCAAATCCTGCGATCCCCCAAAATATGAAGGGACCGAAGGTGTTACCGTCCTCCTTCACTGGTTTGAAGAAATGGAAAACACTTTCCTCAATTTCGATTGTCCCGAGGACCGTAAGGTACGTTACGCGACCGGAAGACTGTTTGGGGTAGCCCTTACCTGGTGGAACACGGAAAAGGGTAAGCGAGGAGTTGAAGATGCCATGGCCTTAACATGGGAAGAGTTAAGGGAACTCATGACAAGACGCTTCTGTCCAAGAAGCGAAATCAAAAAGCTGGAAGACGAATTTCACGCACTGAAACAAAAGGAAGGAGACCACACTTCATATAATAAGAGATTTCTCGAGTTGAACCAGATGATCCCCAATTTGTTCACCCCCTTGTACCGCTTAGTCGAACACTACATTCGAGGCCTCCCCTCGAAAATCCAAGATTCGGTTTTAAGCACTTCGCCTGCAACACTTGAAGCCGCAATGGAGTTAGCCACAGAACTCACTGAAAATCGCATTCGAAACGGCAAGTTCAAAGATGAGAAGAAGAAAGCACCCACTGAGACCCCAACTCCAAACCACCCAGTCTCATCCTCGAAGTTTGCTGGTAAGAGGAAGCGAAATGGCAAGAATTTTGCTGTCACTCAAACCAACCCTCCTATCACTGCTGCACCAATCACCCAAGTTGCTCTTCCATTCGCACCATTCAAAAAGCCATACACTGGCCCACACCCAAAGTGCAATCGCTGTCAATACCATCACCCTCCCGAAAACCCCTGCCAACATTGCACAAGTTGTGGCCGTGCAGGTCACACCATCCAAACCTGCCGTACCCTTCAACGAATGAACCACAATCAACCTCCAACCCAAACCCAAAATCAGATAGTGGCCCAAGCCCAACAACCCTTACTTCTACCACCTGCACAACACGCAGCCCAACCTTACTACCAACCCAACTACCCCATGATGCAACCCATGCGAGCTTGTTTCAACTGTGGGGACCCAAACCACTTCAGGAACACATGTCCACGCCTAGTGAACATCATCCATGCCCAAGCTCAAGCAAACCCGGTAAACCAAGCTAACCAAGCTCCCCCACCTGCCAGAGGAAGAGCTTTCAATATCAATGCCAACCAAGCCAGGGCTGACAACAACGTGGTCAACGGTACGTTTCTCATCAATGATAGTTACGCATCCATATTATTCGATACTGGTGCGGATAAGAGCTTTGTGTCCTTAGAATTCGAATCTATCCTTGATCTACCTCGTGCTAATCTCGTTGAATCTCTGATGGTGGAAGTTGCTGACGGAAAACCCGTTTCATTAAATTCTATTATACGCGAGTGTACTCTCACTCTAAACGATCACGATTTTCCAATTGACCTCATTCCTATGAAGTTGGGAAGTTTCGATGTTATAATCGGTATGGACTGGCTCAGCCAGCATCACGCTGAAGTGGTGTGCCATGAAAAATGTAACATTCGTCGAAAAACGGGTTTCCAAACCCGCTTCGTTTATTAATCAATAATCAGTTATAAGTTTCGTTGCGTATTTATTAATCAGATTAATTTTAAACAATACATAATTAATAAATACTTTAGAATTTAAAAGCCATAATTTATAAATAATAATAAATACTGAATAAAAAAAAATAAAATGGAGACGCCGGGTTTCGAACCCGGGTCACCCACAAACACAAGCACACAACACACCACTCCGCCACACACTTCACTTGTGATAAACACTGAATCAAATAACATTTAAAGTAAAACCCGAAAGTCAAATCCGGTAAACAACGCGCCAGAATTCGCAATCACCGGAGAAAACATAAACTCCGCGAATTTGGCTGTTTCTCCTTTGACCGAAACGGATAAACTGATTTCGACATCAGTTATAACCGATGCCGGCCATCAATTTTGGTCATAACCGCCGGAAACCTTTGACCGCGAATCAAGACTCAATTCAAACCCAATTCAGCCTGTTTCCACTATAAATACCCACTTGAACACTTTGAAAATCCTTTCGCTCAGAACCACGTTCGTTTTCGAAGCATTATTCCTTCCAAAACACGTCGCCGGAGATTTCTGCATTCGCCGGACTTTCACCGGAAAACCGAGACTTTACTTCTAATCGGTATAATTCTCGACTCTTTTGTTTGTAATCCATTATTCGGCATGTATTAACCTTAATCGGTCAACCAGAGACTGTCCCAAATAACGTCGCCGGAACTCCTCGTGCTCGTCGGAATATCACTGGAAAACCGAAGCCTCACTGTCGATCGGTATAATCATCTAAACCCTCTTGATATCTCTTGCTTAGTAACTTAATTGCACAACACAATGATCAAAACTGTTAAACAGTTCACTCAGCCGGAAATCACAAATCAGAGCCGACGACTCTTGCCGGAAATCTGAAGAAAACACTCTGTTTTGGTACATCTTATTCCGTAATCTTCTTTTTCTATTTCATTTCAACAAATTATAAGTTTAGTTGATCGATTAAACAGAACAGTCGGATTTCACTGTTCTGTGTTCTTGTAAACGAAGAAGATGAAGTCGAGTATATGTATAAATATAATTAAAACTGGATATTCAAACGGGTTAGACACACAGTCCAGCGGTGGACTGTGTGCAAATACAATATGCACGTCCCGAGTTCGAATCGCACACGTTACCGACTTTCAGAAATAAAACCAACATTTTTAAAACCTAATCAGATCAAGTCACAATATATACATAAAAGGAATATAATCCAGTAATTAAACAGATTAGACACACAGCCCAACTGGTTGGGCTGTGCGCACTCGAACCGAAGGACCCGAGTTCGACTCCGGGTCTCTGCAACCGGTTCGGCCATATAAATCATTTTTAATAAAAACCAATTAAGGTAAAAGTTAATCAGTATATAAATATAATTAAAACAGAGAATATTACAGGTTAGACACGTAGCTCAGTTGGTAGAGCTGCATGCACGTATACGAGAGGTCCCGAGTTCGAACCTCACTCAGTGCATAGAAAACACAGTCTGACCGGTCAAGACAGTCAACGGTCAACGATCAAAAAGTCAACTTTTTATTTTTTTTTATTTATTTATTTAATTGGAAAATTATTTAAAAATACTTAAAAATAGGATTTTAAAGTTAGAAAATTTCCTTAAACTCACAAGAATAAATCTACAAATCCCATTAAGAGCACTAATTAAAAATATTAATCTCAAATAAAATTAATTTATTTACCGAATCATTTCGTTATTATTTTAGGTTAGTTTTTCCCTCGTCGATTGAATCCTAAAATTCGTGCGCATCCAACGTCATCAAAGAACGCACCCAAAGTGAGTGAATCTCTACCAATTCCCCGTTTTAATCATGTTTTGGGGTGTATCATGTGTCGTATAATCCTTTTATTTTATTTAAACACTTGCGCATACATTATATCCGTGATCAAATGTGTATCAAATGTGTATCAATTGTTGTGTGAATTATATGTAGATTGGATTTATCATTATCAGTGCACGCATTTCATTAAGCCCATCAGTTTCCCGTGGGAGACGGGTTGAGCATCAGGTGCCTCATTAGATCGGCTCCGTTTGATTGAGCCTTGATCTCACATACATCATCATTCATATCATATACTCATCCAAAGTGGTTTGTGTTTGTTATCTATATATGTTTGCTCACATGTGATTATTGCACAAATTTTCCTTTTTAAATAAAACAAGAAATTAGTAACAATGTTTTATCAAGGTTCACTCGCCAACTTTTGTTGACCCAAAATATCCCCCGTTTTACACATGATACAGGTGATCCAGCTGAGACAAGAAACACATAGGAAGGCCTAGAAGAATAAACAAGTTTAAGCTTTGGAATAATTATATAGTTTCATTTTTCTTGTAATTGTATGAATTTTGTTTTGGATATTTAAGTTGTAATTTGAATTTAATAAATATGAAACATCTTAGTAAACATCATGAGCTTTGGTGATAACCCAATTATGCCCTAACTTTTATTCCGCTGCGGGTCGGGGTGTGACAAAAAATTCATTCGCATTCCTCTTGCAGACGGTCAGACACTACGTATTTTAGGGGAAACCCCTTCGAAAGGACTCAAATTAATGTCCTGCCTTCAAGCCCGAAGATATCTCCGCAAGAACTATGTCGCATTCCTAACTCACGTCGTCAAGAAGGGAAACAAGGAGAGGAAACTCGAAGATATCCCAATTGTGAAGGAATTCCCACAAGTCTTTCCCGATGATTTTTCAGGACTTCCTCCTGTGAGAGAAGTCGAATTTCGCATCGATCTTGTACCTGGCGCTACCAGTCGCAAAATCTCCTTATAGGTTAGCCCCATCCGAAATGCAAGAGCTAGCCAGTCAACTGCAAGAGCTGACTGACAAAGGATTCATACGTCCTAGCTCATCGCCTTGGGGTGCACCTGTTCTTTTTGTGAAGAAGAAAGATGGAACGTTTCGCATGTGCATTGATTATAGAGAACTCAACAAGTTAACGGTTAAAAATCGCTATCCACTGCCTCGCATCGATGACCTCCTAGACCAACTTCAAGGCGCCACCTACTTTTCAAAAATCGACCTTCGTTCTGGTTATCATCAGCTTAGAGTGCGCGAAGAAGATATCCAAAAAACCGCCTTCCGGACTCGTTATGGTCATTACGAGTTCATGGTCATGCCTTTCGGTTTAACCAACGCCCCCGCTGTCTTAATGGAATTAATGAATAGGGTATGCAAACCCTACCTCGACCGTTTCGTCATAGTCTTCATCGACGACATCCTTATCTACTCAAAGTCTAAATCCGATCATGAGCGACACCTTCGACTCATCCTTACACTCTTGAGGACTGAAAAGCTTTACGCTAAGTTCTTAAAATGCGAATTCTGGTTAGGAGAAGTACAATTCCTTGGACATGTCGTTAGTGACAAGGGAATTCATGTCGATCCTTCAAAAATCAAGGCAGTACAGGAATGGCAAGCGCCACGTACCCCTACCGAAGTTAGGTTATTTCTTGGTTTGGCTGGTTACTATCGACGCTTCATTGCCAACTTTTCCCGTATCGCGGTACCACTCACGGCCTTGACTCATAAAGGAAAACCCTTCATTTGGGGACCTAAGCAAGAGGAGGCCTTCCAAACTCTAAAGCAAAAACTTTGTGACGCACCTATCCTCACACTCCCTGAGGGTTGCGATGACTTTGTGGTATATTGCGACGCATCAGGGCAAGGGCTAGGCTGTGTATTGATGCAAAGAGGAAAAGTGATAGCCTATGCCTCTAGGCAACTCAAGGTTCACGAGAAGAATTACACCACCCACGACCTGGAACTTGGAGCCGTTGTGTTCGCTCACAAGATATGGAGACATTACCTCTACGGTACCAAGTGTGAAATATACACTGACCACAAGAGTCTCCAACATATCTTCAACCAGAAGGAGTTGAATATGAGGCAACGAAGATGGGTTGAACTGCTCAACGACTACGACTGTGAAATTCGGTACCATCTTGGCAAGGCAAACGTGGTGGCCGATGCGCTTAGTCGAAAAGGTTATGCGAACTCCATTCGTCTTCTATGTTCGCAAATCATAACCGACATCAAAGATCGAATCCGGGCAGCTCAACATGTTTCTGTAACAGAAAATGACGTACGCGATGAGCTGTCATGTGAAGCTGAACTCAAAATCAAAACCAAATCCGACGGTATTCTATACTATTTAAACCGCATATGGATTCCTGATCACGATAACCTTCGTGATTTCCTCATGAATGAGGCGCACAAAACACGATACTCTGTACACCCAGGAGCCGACAAGATGTATCAAGACCTACGATACACCTACTGGTGGCCTGGCATGAAAAAAGATATCGCTGTTTTTGTTTCCAAGTGCCTTACCTGCTCCAAAGTAAAAGCTGAACATCAAAGACCTTCAGGACTTTTAGTCCAACCTGAAATACCGGTATGGAAGTGGGAAAACATAACCATGGACTTCATTACCGGGTTACCCCGCACCTCCAGTGGGTATGACACCATATGGGTAATAATCGATCGTCTTACAAAGTCATCTCATTTTATTCCGATTCGCTAGGACTTCAAGAACGAGAAGTTAGCTCGTATCTACATCAGCGAGATCGTAAGCCGTCATGGTGTACCATTAAGCATCATTTCAGACCGTGATGGTCGTTTCACTTCACGAACATGGCGAGCCGTACAAACCGCTTTGGGTACACGATTAGACCTCAGTACCGCTTTTCATCCTCAAACTGATGGTCAATCTGAACGCACCATCCAAACCATTGAAGACATGCTGCGAGCATGTGTCATAGACTTCAAAGGGAACTGGGACGCTCACCTACCGTTAGTCGAGTTTTCGTACAACAATAGCTATCATTCAAGTATCGGCATGGCTCCTTTCGAAGCTTTGTATGGTCGTAAGTGCCGATCTCCAGTATGTTGGCACGAAATTGGGGAAGCGCAAATCACCGGTCCAGAATTAATTCAAGAAACAACCGACAAGATCCTTCAAATTCGAAACAATCTTCTAGCGGCTCAAAGTCGTCAAAAGAGTTATGCTGACAAACGACGAAAACCCTTGGAGTTTGACATAGGTGATCAAGTACTTTTAAAAGTATCACCGTGGAAGGGAGTGGTTCGTTTTGGCCAGAAGGGCAAGCTAGCACCACGCTACGTAGGACCTTTCAAGATACTCGAAAGAGTAGGTTCCGTAGCATACAAGCTTGACCTACCAGAGGAGCTCAACAGAATTCATCCCACATTCCACGTATCAAACTTGAAAAAGTGCCTCGCCGATGAAAACCTCCATATTCCTCTAGATGATAAGGGATGTCAAATTCCCAAAGTGGAGAGGCTGTTGAAGTCCAAGATGATAAGGGATGTGAAATTCCCAAAGTGGTTACTAAATGTAGTGGTAGTGCCGAAGAAGAATGGGAAATGGAGAGTCTGTGTTGATTACACTAACCTTAACAAAGCATGTCCGAAGGATCCATTCCCACTACCTCACATTGACTCCATGGTAGATGCAATTGCTGGACACGAAATGCTGACTTTCAGGGATGCATCCTCAGGATTTCAACAAATCCAAATGGAACCATCCGACCAGGAGGATACAACATTTATAACACCTAGAGGTATATATTGTTATACTGCTATGCCATTTGGTTTGAAAATGCAAGGGCAACATACAAGATGTAACATTCGTCGTAAAACGGGTTTCAAAACCCGCTTCGTTTAATAATCAAATATCCGGTTAAAAGTTCATGCATATTTATTTTTCCGATTATTTTAAATATCTATTAGTTAATAAATATTTTAGAATTTAAAAACCATAATTAATAAATAAAACAAAAAGTAAGTTAAACTAATCACTAATAATAAATCAAAAAATAAAAAAAAATAAAATAAAAATAAGCTGGGTAGCCGGGTCTCGAACCCGGGTCTCCCACTTATACACACACAGCTTTCACCACTACACTACACACACATTTGTGATTAAAACTGAAAACAATTAAGTTTTATATAAAGATTCGCATATCACCTGTTTGAATCGCGACTGTAACCGCCAACTTCAATCAAGCAATGTCTGTTTTAGAACGGAAAACAGTTACGATTTCGAAATCAAAATCGAATTAAAACTCCAAACCGTTCAAAGATGAAATCATCAACCCGTAAATCAAGCATCGAAACGGAAATCCTACGATTAGGATTCACTATAAATACCGATGAAAGACTCGCTCAATCTTTTCGAAAACTCACGATAATTCCCTCTGATCGAAGTCTTGACCGCCGGAAAGCAGCTGCGCCAGCCGGAAACTCTCGCCGGAAATCGCAAATCAGGGTCGACGAAAACTTGCCGGAAATCTGAAGAAACTCTCTGTTTTGGTATATCATGTTACTTAATCTTTTTTTATTTTTATTTCAATCTAGTATAAGTTTGTTGGTCAATTAAGCAAAACAGTCGGGATCACTGTTCTGTGTTTTTCTTAGTGAAGAAGACGAAGCCTAAGTTGTATACTAATATAATTAAAATCGGGTATTTAACCGGGTTAGACACACAGTCCAGCGGTGGACTGTGTGCAATTACAAAGCACACGTCCCGAGTTCGAGTCGCACATGTTTCCGATTTCTGAAATAAAGCCAATACTTTTTAAACTTATTCAGATCAATTCACAGTATATATATAAAAGAAATATAATCCAGTATTTATGCAGATTAGACACACAGCCCAACTGGTTGGGCTGTGTACACTCGAACCATAGATCCCGAGTTCGAGTCCGGGTTCTGTAACCAGTTTCGGCCATATTAAATCATTTTTAATAAAAACTAAATAAGGTTAAAGCTAGTTAGTATATATATATAATTAAAACAGAGAATATTTCGGGTTAGACACGTAGCTCAGTTGGTAGAGCTGCGTGCACGTATACGGGAGGTCACGGGTTCGAACCTCACTCGCCGCCTGAAATTCATGCTATCCGACCGGTCAGACCCGGTCAGACCTGACAAAGTCAACCCTTTTTTTTATTTTATTATTTTTTTTGTTTTCTTATTTTCTTTTTATTAAATTGAAAAATTATTTAAAAATACTTAAAAATAAAGATTTTGAAGGTTAAAAATTTGCATTAAACTCACAAAAATAAATCTAAAAATCTCATTAAGAGCACTAATTTAAAATATTAACCTCAAATAAAATTTATTTATTTATCGAATCATTTCGTTATTATTTAGGTTAGTTTTCCCTCGTCGGTTGAATCATAAATTCGTGCGCATTCTATGATATCCTGAAAAAGAACAAGAAATTTGAATGGGGAGAAAAACATGAAGCTGCTCTACAAACATTAAAGCAATATCTCTCAAGTGCACCCCTTCTAATGAAGCCTGAAGATGGTGTACCCCTATCTCTATATCTTGTAGTCTCAGGAAATGCAGTAAGTGCAGTCATGGTTAAAGATCATGAAGGTCAGCAGTATCCAGTCTATTATGTTAGTAAAAGTTTATTAGATGCTGAGACTAGATACTCTCATCTAGAAAAATTAATATTAGCTTTAGTTATGGCATCAACTAAACTTTGACACTACTTTGAAACACATATGATACTTATTAAATCCAACTATCCTATTAAAAATGTGCTTAGAAAACCCGAGATGTCTGGTAGAATGGCAAAGTGGCTTGTGAAACTAAGTACTTATGATTTAGTGTATGAACCTAGGGATGCTATAAAGTCTCAGTGTCACACCCCAACCAATGACGGAAACATCAAAATGAGACAAAATAGATTGCTCGAGACATAATAACACTATTTGTGACTTAAATTCAAAGATTCGTTTCATTTCATAAATCAAATTGTCAATTACAACATAACAACTTCAACAAAAAAACAACATGAAAAGCCTAACATTCTAGGTGCGTTTCTATGTCGTCCCTACTAGATTCGTCATATTTAACATCTTTAACTTGCAACATGTTAAAAGTATAGTTCACTACAAAAAGTATTGGCGTGTACACAAGTTTAAGTATATAGCATAGGTATAAAAGAGTTTGCTCAAATCCACATGGCAATTGTATATAAGGTAAGCTAGCATGCAATACTAATTGTCAAACCCAAGTGTCTACAAGAATGAATGTGTCCCTCGTCACACGAAGTAACGAGACTAAAGTATGAATTAAGAATGAATCAGCTTAAAGCTTAATAATACCCCGACGGGCGGTGTGCTACTCCTATAGTTCTATATATGTTAAGTTGGGGATAGCCAAGTTAATGACAAGAAGCATGTATAAATCTAGCATGAACCTAAGCATAACAATAAGCATATATGATTGGATCGAGTGTATAAAGCATGTAGTGTGTTTATTCGTGTATTTTGGTAAGTTAACATTTTACAACCCAAATTGTGAAAAAAAAGAAATGGGTCAAGTGTACTCACAGTTTTGCAAGCTTCCACTTGATTATTCCGTGAAGGGTTTGGAGAGTTGGAGGAACACCGAGTTATCTTGAAAGTCTTGAACTTTCTTGATTGAGAGTGAGCTTTAGAGAGAGAGAGAGAGAGAGAGAGAGAAGTGTTTGAGGTATGAAATGAGTGTGGGAAGATGTGGGTATTTATAGTTGAGGTTGGGGGTTGAGCTAGGCGAATATTAAATGTAAGAAACACAATCCAACAAACACACTTTTGCCCAATCCATGAGCTAGAAACAAGAATCTGCGGATTATGCCATTTTTAGTCCTTAATTTATCTTTCATTTCAGGCTATAACTTGTCATTTTTGCATGTATAGCACAAATAAGTATGATTTGAGTATCGAATATGATTGTATGAGTCTTTGCACATAAAACGATTGTTTGTATGTAAATCATGTATAACAAGTATTAGCTTAAATGACTGAATGTATGTAAAGCAACTAGATATAACAAGTATGATTTTTTATATTACGATTCAAGTATCATATTACAAAATTGGGAAAAGAAATACGAATACAAGTTTCCATAAATAGAAATACGATTATACTTTCTAATTAAGGAAAGTACGAAAAAGCAAGGCGTTACACTCAGGCCTTAGCAGACTTTGTGGCTGATTTTAGTTGCAATATACAAGAAGAAGCTAATCTAGAAGTACAACAACTAGGTGAGAGCTCAGAATTTTGGACACTACATACTGATGGTGCGTCCAATGTAAGTGGTGTAGGATTAGGAATTCTACTAAAATCGCCACAGGGGTACGTATTACCCCAGGCCCTTAGATGTGAGTTTACTGATACGAATAATGAAGCTGAGTATGAAGCTTTAATAACAGAATTAGAAGTAGCCAAGGATTTGAATATTAAATGTTTAAAGTATATGTTGATTCCTTGTTAATTACTAACCATTTCAATGGATCTTATGCAGTAAAAGGCAAAAAATTAGCCGAATATCTTGAAATTGTTAAAAAAAAAATAGCAGGATATTTCGAATTATTTTCACTTGAACATGTACCAAGGGAAAAGAATGCTGAAGCAGATCTTTAGCAAACTTAGGATCTACTATCAGGATACCGGAAGGAACTCGGATACCAATAGTTCATATCTTGCACATTGCGATGGAACATTTCAAATCTCAGGATAAACAAGTATCGAGTATCCAGGATCCTGGTGATGGCTATCCTAAGAAGTATCATGAATCCTGCGAAAGTTGTAAGAAAGGTTTTGTCAGTTCTAAGGCGTATTAGTAAAATCACTTGTTGTTGAAAAAAAATGTTTATTGGAGAGAGCTAGGATGGTAAATATTTATGGTTTTTAAAAGGTTTTGGCGGTAATAGACCGATTGGTTGAAGTTTACGTGTAGATAAGAGTGAAAAATAGTTTTAAAAGGAAATGAATATTTTGACCAAATTGAGCCGGTGGGGACACTTATAAAAATGGATTGAACGTTTTAGGCTGATTTGCTGTAAATAAAGTTTAGATGAAAGGTTAAGGGAAGAATTGGGAAAATTGTGGTATGGTAGTGAATGATTCGGTAGGTATATGCGAGGGGTAAAATGGTATGAATATCGGATTAAAAGCGACATGGAATGTTGAGAGATGCTAGTGATAGTTGTGGCGGTTAAAGCTAACGATTTTGAGAATGAAGCTTTGTCATGGGTAATCGAGTACTAATCATTTCGAAGTGGGCTCACCAAAGTTAGTTATGAGTCAAATGTATTTAACAAGGTCCGAGAAACACCGAATTTCTCATGGCACGTTCTACGAAAGTTTGGTAACATGGTAGGGACACTTATATATACGAAGTACATGTAACATTCGTCATAAAACGGGTTTTAAAACCCGCTCCGTTTTATAACTACAAGTATACGTTATGATGTTCGTTATGCAATTATGTTAAACATTTAAAGAATTCGTTATGTTGTTAGTATTAAATAATAAATAATAATAAGTTTTATAATAATAAGGTTTATAATAATAATAATAATAACTGAAATGAACAAAATAATATATATATATATATATATAAAATAAAACAAGAAAAGGGTGTGGACCGCGGGTATCAAACCCGGGTCTCCACCCAAATCAAACACACATCACACCACTACACCACACACACATATCTGTTATAATCCAAACCGAATGTTATTTATACCAAAACAACATTTGAAATTGAGTTCAAGAACACCCGCCTGAAACGGATGAAACACCCAAATCAATCATCAATCTTTGTTTTAAAGCCAAAACCGTTTCTCTAATCATGTGGCGGGTCATCAATGCTAAAAAAAGGGTCATGAAATCATTTCAGCCATAAATCTTTGACCGAAAATATATGAAACCGAAACTCAAACTCAAACCACCTTCAACTATAAATAGTAATCTTGAAGCTGTTGAGAACTCGCTCACACACTCGCTTATATTCTCAAAACACTCTGCATTCTCTACTCTCAAATCTTCACTCCGTCGGATAAGTTATGCATCACCGGAATTTCACCGGAGAAATCAAGTCACTCCCCTTGTTCGGTATAAACATCCTTAAATCATTTTCTGTTTATTTATATTCATTATCAGTAAAAATAAATCAACTAATTCAGTAGGAGTTATTGGTTTAATAATCGGATATGTCAAACTGGTTTTATGTAATGAAGAAGATGAAGTTGAAAATGAATATTAATATAATTAAAACCGGTGTTTATACCGGGTTAGACACACAGTCCAGTGGTGGGCTTTGCCCATTTTAAACAGATGGTCGCCGGTTCGAATCTCGCACACGTTTTCGAATTCCTTAAATAATCCAAACCTTTCTACAAACTTATATATAACATGTTTCAGATAGTATATATAATTAATTAAACACCCATATCCTCCGGGTTAGTCACACAACCCAATTGGTCGGGCTGTGTGCAACACGGAGCCTTGGTCACGAGTTCGAGTCCGGTCGGTTACATGTACTAAAAATTATCCAACCTTTTTAAATAAAATCAATTTATGGTTTAACTTAATATGTGTATATACGTAATTAAAAACATATATATTCTGGGTTAGACACATAGCTCAATTGGTAGAGCTGCGTGCACGTATACGAGAGGTCACGTGTTCGAGTCTCGCATGATGCCAAAACCATTCAAATTAAACCGGTTCGACCGCTGAAAGGGTATATTTTTTTTCATTAAACATTTTCTTTATTTTTTTCTTAAAAACCCATAAAAATATATAATAAAAATGAGTTATTTTAAGCACAAAAATTAGTAATAAATACTATAAAGTTGTCTAAAAAGCCTAATAAAAGTCATTAAATAAAAATACTAATTTCAAATAAAAGAAATATATTTACCTAATTATTATGTGAATATATAGGTTAGTTTTCTCGTCGGTTAGAAGCTATAATCATGCGCGTTCATTATCAACTCAAGAAAACGCATCCACTGTGAGTGAATTCTTACAAACTCCCCTTATTATTCATGTTTTGGGGTGTATCATGTGTCGTTTATTTAAATCATTTATTCAAACACTTGTGCTATTACCATTATGTGAACTAACGTGCTATGTGATATTTTGTTTATTGTTATTTGTGGTTATACTTTGTCATTTCAGTCATGCTGTCACATTAGACCCATCAGCTCCCTGTATAGACGGGTAGAACATCGTGTTGTCTAATTAGCTCGGCTCCGTTTGATTGAGCATTGATCTCACAGCTCATCATTTATTTTCTCATTTCAGTCATGCATTCATAACAGGCCCATCAGTTCCCTGTATAGACGGGTAGAGCCTCGCGTGCCTCATCAGATCGGCTCCGTTTGATTGAGCCTTGATCTCACAGTTCATTATTTATCATGCTCATGTGTACGTTGCTAGATGCTTATGTGGTTTGTTAATAGTTACATGTACGTTTGCTCATATATGGTTTATGCATATTTTATTAAATTGATTAACATATCTTTTCTTTCAAGTATTAAAACGGAATTCACTCGCCAACTTTTGTTGACCCAAACCTCTATTTTTACACATGATACAGGTGAACATGTTGAAGCATGGAACACATAGGATTGGGCCTTAGAAGATAAATAAAGCATTATCTGAATGTCTTGTTTAGAACATTTGGTTCTTGTATGGTTTATGTGTTTGTTGGAATTTTCCCTTTTAATTTGGAATAATAATTATGAAATTTTTTAACAGTAAATGTCATGAGCTTTGATGAAAACCCAATCATGCCCCGACTACCATTTCCACTGCGGGTCAGGGTGTGACAGATTGGTATTAGACCTTTTGACTATAGGGATATAGGATAGGTTATTAGACCCTTAGAGCCTATACTACAGTCGATTAGAATTTAATTGCTTACGTGTTATTTGGTTACATGCAAACTCATGATATTTACTTGTTTTACATTTGGTGTGATATTTAATGTGTTATACATATTGTCAAACATAACATGCTTACATATATACGCATCATGCACATTTCAATTCTCATATATCTAAAACATTTTCATGTTTCCTTTCTCAATATTTTGTGATGTTTTCATTATTCAATCTCATCAAAGTGAGTTCTACGATGGGCATGTAGTAACTGGAATGGTACAAGTACCGGTAGTCGAAATGTCTTGTCTAGGTTTGGCATTCGTATAAATACAATATAACGGATCAGTTTGCCTACCTGGAGACTAACGATGAGAGTACGAAGGACCTATTAGGCCAAAGCATGCCACACCAAACGTTGTGTGAACTAACCCCACTTTGAGTCGTCATTGTGCCCACACCAAGACACCTTCTGACTTTACATTTCGCAATCATGTTTTACGGTTTTTATTCTGGTGGTGCAAGTGTTAACATGCAAACACTAATGCGAACCCTACAAGAGTCTAGTAGTCATGGGGGCCCACATGACTACCTAGGCCAAGTATGGGTGACATTTGGGGGCCCAAACATGACAAAACCCAAGACATCCTATGGATGTAGTAAATTTATTTTCTTTATTTGTTTTGTGGATAATAATTTCTAAATACGACACATGACACCTATACACCAAACTCATCATCTTGTTACGTATTTCCTATAGATGTCTACTAGGCATCCTCATAGAGGTAGGAGATTAGGAAGATCCGGCGAGCGCATGGCTGCTCAAATAGCCCAACAAATGGCTGCCGTGATTCCCGATATAGTAATTCAAGTCCAGAAAGTTCTCACCGTTAACCCTATCAATCTAATCAACCAAGAGGGTCAGAATGCTGCCAGCCCTCCCACAAACACCACCAAGTGCACCTACAAGCACTTCAACTCGAGGAGTGGGACTAGTTGACAAGGTGCAGGTTTCACCCTAACTTGACAACATCGTACCCTAAGCATGGTTGGTACTTACCAAACGAGGAGCGAATTCTGACTCGTTGGTAAGGGTCCACTAGAGTATGAAATGGAAATTTTCCATCAAGATATGGATATCACTCCTAACTTGATCGCATAATTTCATGAAAAAATCGAATACATGGATTGAGAGTGATCACCAAAGTGCGGGTTTCACCCCTATTTTGGTGAGATCGTCTCATTTGTAGTATGAGTGTCTTCAAGTCTTCAAGCCTATATATTGTGTAAATGTCTTAGGAAAGACATATTGCATATATTAAGACCAAAAGAAATAGGAAGAAGCAAGGTAAGGAGAATTAGCATTTTAAACATGAATCAAGAATGGTCAAGTTTGGTCACTTAAACTATAGACTAGGTCAAACATGACAATTATATCTAATTCTCTATAGTTATAGCTCTGATACCAATCTGTCACACCCCAACCGATGGCGGAAACATCAGAGTAAGACGAAAAGATTGCTCGAGACATCATAACACTATTTGTAATATTAAATTCAAAGATTCGTTTCATTTCATAAATCAAATTGTCAATTACAACATAACAACTTCAACAAAAATTACAACATGAAAAGCCTAACATTCTAGGTACGTTTCTATGTCGTCCCTACTAGATTCGTCATATTTAACATCTTTAACCTGCAACATATTAAAAGTACAGTTCAATACAAAAAGTATTGGCGAGTACACAAGTTTAAGTACATAGCATAGGTATAAAAGAGTTTGCTTAAATCCACAAGGCAATTGTATATAAGGTAAGCTAGCATGAAATACTAATTGTCAAACCCAAGTGTCCACAAGAATGAATGTGTCCCTCGTCACACGAAGTAACGAGACTAAAGTATGAATTAAGAATGAATCAGCTTAAAGCTTAACAATACCCCGACGGGCGGTGTGCTAGTCCTATAGCGCTATATATGTTAAGTTGGGCTAGCTAAGTTAATGAAAAGAAGCATGTATGAATCTAGCATGAACCTAAGCATAACAATAAGCATGTATGATTGGATCGAGTGTATAAAGCATGTAGTGTGTGTATTCGTGTATTTTGGTAAGTTAACATGTTACAACCCAAATTGTGAAAAAAAGAAATGGGTCAAGTGTACTCACAGTTTTGCAAGCTTCCACTTGATTATTCCGTGAAGGGTTTGGAGAGTTAGAGGAACACCGAGTTGTCTTGAAAGTCTTGAACTTTCTTGATTGAGAGTGAGCTTTAGAGAGAGATAAGTGTTTGAGGTGTGAAATGAGTGTGGGAGGATGTGGGTATTTATAGTTGAGGTTGGAGGTTGAGTTAGGCGAATATTAAATGTAAGAAACACAATCCAACAAACACACTTTTGCCCAATCCATGAGCTAGAAACAAGAATCTGCTGATTATGCCATTTTTAGTCCTTAATTTATCTTTCATTTCAGGCTATAACTTGTCATTTTTGCATGTATAGCACAAATAAGTATGATTTGAGTATCGAATGTGATTGTATGAGTCTTTGCACGTAAAACGATTGTTTGTATGTAAATCATGTATAACAAGTATTAGCTTAAATGACTGAATGTATGTAAAGCACGTAGATATAACAAGTATGATTTTTTATAATACGATTCAAGTATCATATTACAAAATTGGGAAAAGAAATACGAATACAAGTTTCCTTAAATAGAAATACGATTATACTTTCTAATTAAGGAAAGTACGAAAAAGCAAGGCGTTACACTCTGGCCTTAGCAGACTTTGTGGCTGATTTTAGTTGCAATATACAAGAAGAAGCTAATCTAGAAGTACAACAACTAGGTGAGAGCTCAGAATTTTGGACACTACATACTGATGGTGCGTCCAATGTAAGTGGTGTAGGATTAGGAATTCTACTAAAATCGCCACAGGGGTACATATTACCCCAGGCCCTTAGATGTGAGTTTACTGATACGAATAATGAAGCTGAGTATGAAGCTTTAATAACAGAATTAGAAGTAGCCAAGGATTTGAATATTAAATGTTTAAAGTATATGTTGATTCCTTGTTAATTACTAACCATTTCAATGGATCTTATGTAGTAAAAGGCAAAAAATTAGCCGAATATCTTGAAATTGTTAAAAAAAAAATAGCAGGATATTTCGAATTATTTTCACTTGAACAGGTACCAAGGGAAAAGAATGCTGAAGCAGATCTTTAGCAAACTTAGGATCTACTATCAGGATACCGGAAGGAACTCGGATACCAATAGTTCATATCTTGCACATTGCGATGGAACATTTCAAATCTCAGGATAAACAAGTATCGAGTATCCAGGATCCTGGTGATGGCTATCCTAAGAAGTATCCTGAATCCTGGATGACTCCAACCGTTAAGTACCTACAAGAGGGAGATATCCTAAAAGATGAAAACCCTAGAGCTTTCAGAATGAAGGTATCTCGTTTTACTTTAATAAATAATATCTTGTATAAGAAATCTCTTGTAGGACCATACTTGAGGTGCTTGGAGGATATCGAAACCAAAGAAGTACTCCAGGATATACAAGAAGGAGACTGCAGCAACCATACTAGGGGCAGAGCTTTATTTTCAAAAGTACTGAGAGCAGGATATTATTGGCCAACTATGAGAAAGGATGCTATGGAATATACCCAGAAATGTGATGCATGTCAGAGACATAGCAACATAATGCATCAACCTGCAGAACCATTATATCCTATTACATCCCCAGGACCATTTATGAAATGGGAGATGGATATAGTGGGAAAGCTTTCTAAGGCTCCAGGAGGAAAATTTTTTATGTTAGCAATGACAGATTACTTCTCTAAATGGGTAGAAGCAGAAGCTTTTGTCCAAGTCAGGGATTAAGAAGTGGTAACCTTCATAAAAAGGAATATGCTGACAAGATTCTGGATACCGGCTGAGATAATTTGTGACAATGGCTCTCAGTTCATCAGTAAGAGGACATCGGACTTTTGTAAGAGTTGGGGCATAAAGATGATTACATCAACACCGGTGTATCCTCAAGCCAATGGGCAGGCAGAATCCTCGAACAATATTGTTATGGGTGGAATTTTGGACCTAGATCCCAATAATATATCCTGACTTTATGTTTCTAATCTATGACCAGGATACCGAACCAGGATATTGGTAACATCTTGCGAAAGTATCTCGGTCGTTACTAATGGTTTGCTTGTATGCTTCAGATGCAAGGGAAAACGGTAACAAAGACCAAGTCTACCCGAAGACTCGCTCAAGGTGGTTAGAAGGTGGACGTTGATAGCGGAAGAATAAGTCTACAACGGTCACAAGGGGATATTCTCCGTATCCCGGAATTATAGGATATTTAGTTAGAGTTTAGAAACTATACAAGGGGTGCCGGATCATTAGAAAACACATGTAATCTCGTACACACACCAATTGCTAGCTATATTCACAATCATTAACTCACATTTCATAATCATTGTAACACTTAGAGCTGATCCGTGCATTATCCTGAAGCTGTATCCTGATATTTCAATAAATAAGAAGAACAAAGGCAGCTGACAATTGTCAGCTCCCGAGGTTTTGTGCCGGCGATCTAGATAGATCAAGGGCTTTCCTCGTACATCCCGCGTCAATCCTTACTTTTATTGTTCATTGCTTGATAATTAATATAGTTTGTTATCCTGAAACTATATCCTGAAACTCTTTTCTTTATTAATCAACTTAACACATTTTTGAAAATCTCTATAGTACACTACCTCACAAACTAAATTTGATCACTTAATTGCTTTGGTAATTTTTGAACAAAACAATGAAGATATGAATATAAATCTTTCAAAAGTGAGCTAGGCAAGTTATAAGTTATATCATATGGTAAAATATTATTATGATTTTGTTTACGTAAGGGAAAGGTTTTTAAAAAATACATTATGGCAGATAATACATTTACTTTTATCAGGTCTCCTCCTTATCTTTTGGTGTTTGGTTCACATTTCGCTCCCTATCTTAATATACATTCTGCATCTTAAACATTCATTCCATCTATACTCTTTTTGCATCTATCTTGTGGAAAACTCTTTAAGAAAGATTTCATTCCATTGGATCCGTGAAGATCATACCTTCAGTAGCTTCTTCTTCTTCTTCTGCAACTTCTAGCGATCACAACAAGAAGAGGTATCAATATAATGTATTCTTAAGCTTCAGCGGTGAAGACAACCGTAGAAGCTTCGTCGATCATCTAAACAATGCTCTGCAAGGGTACGGTATTCGCACTTTCTAAGATGACGAGAGACTCGAAAAAGGCAAAGAGATCAAAGTCGAGCTCTTGAAGTCTATTGAAGACTCAAGGTTCTGCATTATTGTTTTCTCTAAGAAGTATGCATCTTCATCTTGGTGTTTGGATCAGCTCGTAAAGATTATGGAATGCCAGAAGACAACCGTCCAAACTGCTTTCCCTGTGTTCTATGATGTAGAACCCACTGAAGTTCGCAAACAAAGTGGGTCGGTTAGAGAAGCATTTGCCAAACATCGGAATAAGGTGGTCGTCTGGAAACCCCTTACCAAGAACGTTTTTAAAAAAAGCACTTGTCAGACATACCACTAAAGTTAGGAAAATGGAGAAAGGCTTTGAAAGATGCAACCAATTTGTCCGGATGGGAGTTGAAGAACACTGATGATGGGTATATATTATCTCTCTCATGTTCTTCCGTTTTCTTTCTTTAATTGTCAAATGTGTAATATGTTTGTATTAGTTATCTAGTTTTTGAGCAATCTAATTGTATATTCTCCTTTGATCCATAGACATGAAGCAAAAGTCATCAAAAAAGTTGTTGAGCAGGTTTAACTCGAGTTGCGATCCGTTAATATGGGTGTTGATGACAACTTAGTAGGCATGGAACAGAGGATGCAAGATCTGGATCCATATTTAGATATCGGTTTGGATGATGTTCGCATGGTAGGGATCAAAGGCATGGGAGGTGCTGGGAAGTCAACTTTGGCGCGAGCTATTTTTTGATAAAATATCCATTGATTTTGAAGGTAAAAGCTTTGTTGAGGATGTGAGGGAAAATTCAAAAGCTCCTTTGTTGGGTTTGAAGAAGTTGCAAGAACAAGTCCTTAGAGATGTATTAGGGGACAAAGGCATTACCTTAAGTAGTGTTCATGAAGGGACAAAGTCGATAAGAACAAGGTTGTGTGGTAAAAAAATTGTTGTTATTCTTGATGATGTGGATCATAAAGACCAGCTTGAGGCGTTAGCTGGTGAACCTAATTGGTTTAAGCCGGGAACTAGAATTATTATTACAACAAGAGATGAGCACGTGCTTATATCACACGGGATAAAAATGATCCAAAATGTTGATATGTTATCGGATGACGAAGCGCATCGCCTCTTCCGTAGGCATGCATTTCGAGAAGATAATCCAACCAAAAAGTATGAAATGCAATCACTTGAAGTTGTCCATTATGCTGGCTGGTCTTCCCTTAACAATCAAAGTTTTGGGTTCCTTTCTATGTGGTAAAAGCAAACTTGAGTGGATCAAATCACCAGCAAGACTCAAAACAATTCCCTTACAGGAAACTCTTACAAAATTGGAACTAAGCTATGAAAACCTAGATGATGATTACAAGGAAATATTCTTAGATTTGGCGTGCTTCTATAGACATCTGCGAATGAGGCTGAATTGGGACATTAAGATGTTTGACCTTATAAGTCTAGGTTTTTGTTCCTTCATTGTTGGAATTACAAGATTAGTACACGTGATTTCGAAATGAATCATTGGATGTCTATGTTTTATAACATGATTCATGTAAAGGGTTTGCTACTGTTCAAAGCGTATTGCTTTTAAGTGCCATATTGTTTCCTATTTTCTTGCAAACATGGCACCTTGAATGCATATGCATATGCTTTTTGTTCTAGACCATGTCGTGATCATTTATTTCTCAAATTATACACAAATCATATAGTTCAACTCCTTGTTACACAGATCCTCTCCATTACTATGCCTTCTGTGATATGCTCCAAGAGGTAACTTTTTCAACCATTCTGTTACATCATTTTTGAATCTTATTAAAACATACAAATATCTTGAACAATCATACTTAGAGAGCATTTGATTTTCATTTTTATAGATAGGGTTTAACACCAAAGCATAATGACGAGTTTTGGAGTGTTCTTTCTGATTGGGTGTTAGAAAAGGCCATGAAATTCATAATTGACTAGGAAGCTTTGTTTAAAAGGTAATTTGCATCATGATGTAAACGCTAGTTTCTCGTTTCTTTGACTTTTGAGGTCAAACATTACTCTCTAAGTCTAGAATCCATATGGATCAAGTGTATGACTAATTTGACAATTGGGTTTCTCTTCGATTTACTTAAAATATATGTCAAATTTTAATGTCAAACATTAAACTTAGAAGTTTTATGGTTCTTGTTAGTGGCGTGCAACATTCGATTTGGCCTAAGAACCGACCCTACAAACATTTATGCGTTCGGGCGTTGGTCCTAAATATATAGTGTCGTCAGTTTTCCTAAATATATAAAATGACCATGTTTTATTTATTTGCGAAAGAACGTGTATGATTATGTTTAGGAATTATGTTTTTTAGTTATGTCCATTTTGGACATCTTATACATTTCATTAAAAGCTTCAGCTACTTTGCCAAACATCTAAATATATGTAAAAAACTATATCTATCAGCTACCAGCTTCAAGCCATCAGCTATTTTTGCCAAACATACCCTTAATCTGGTTCGTAGTATCAAACTTCGGAAACTAATCATATTTATGTTCATTTGTAGTTAAGAAAAGCGGATAGTTTAATTCAACAAGTGAAGGATTGTGAATATAGGGGTAAGATTAAATAAAAAGTTGATTTTGTCTAAATAGGATAAGAAGGAATCTTGACCTTTGATTTTTTAAATCAACGGTTTAGATGAAAATGTAGAAAAAAAAGGTATGATTGTATCTTTGGAAATTTCTATTTATTAACTTTCTCTCCACATGTAAGCACATGCATATTCTCTCCCATTTTTTAAATGTTCATAAATTTTTTTATGCAACATTATTTTTTCACAAAAATTTCACCATAAAATCAAGTGTTTTTTATCATTAATTTGAGTACTATATTGCTATTTTATATTACTATGTTGTATAACATTTTTGTGCTGAATTTTTGTACTATATTTTTATGCTAATTTTTTTTGTACTAAATTTTTTTATGCTGTATTTTTTTGTGCTATATTTCTTGTATATATGTTTTTTTTGTATTGTATTTGTTGTGTTAGATTCTTTGTATTGGATTTTTTTGTTTTATTTTTTCAAAAACAAAAGGGGTGTCATATGTCATCTTCATACTTCTACTTATAAGGACCAAAATGTCCTACCTTTCTATTTCCAAAGAGTACCACATATCATCATCACAATCCTTCTTATGCTATTTACGCAAAACCCACTTTTTATTCGAAATTATATTAACTTTAATAGCTCCTTGTATGTGGTTCACATCTTGCCCAACCTTATTCAGTCTCTTAAGAATATTTTAGTTTCTTATCTAATAAGTTAGAGATTGAAGTGTATATATTTTTTTAATTCTGAAACGTTTTAAACATAAATCTGTATTATATTTGATTTTTTGTTTATCATGTCAACTATCGTCTAGTGGTACCTCTTTTAATTTTTGAGGGTTCAAATCCGACGGTGGACAAAAAAATGTATAATAGAGTAATTATAAAAGGTGTATGAATTTACTATTTTAAAACGAAAAAAAAAGCTATTTTTTTTTTATAATTCAAGATATCCTAACAAGGTGTATGGAATACAATGGATCTAACTATTCCAAACACTCATTAATATATACATAGTCGATACCCAAAAACACGATAATAATAATAGTAATTAAAGAATAATAATAAAACTAGAAAGTGCACGTGTGTGCATCTGTACCTCCAATTTGGATATTGTTAAATATAAAATGGCAAAAGCAAACCAACTCATACGTCGGTAAAAATAAGACGGTTAAGCGTGGGCCATAAATAAGTGTGTGGCTTTCATTTTTCATTCACAACTTCAATTTCACCTTTTATCCTACTATCAGGTTCGTATTTTCTATATTATTTAATTTATTAACATAATATAATATAATAGAAACATGGTTTAGTGTCATAAGCCTGGTAGGAAATAGGCGAGTCAACTCAAGTCTAGGCATGAACCGCATACCGTTTAATAAAATTGTCTTGGTACATGTTCAAGATTAAAAGTCTGATCAAGCAATAATGTATTGCCTAAAGCTAAGGTGAGTTTTACAATGCTTTCTAAACGTGAGCATGTTTGTACTAAACTGTAACTATTATAAATATATGAAACCCATGTCTGGTTGTACGCATGTGATAAATATATCATCGATAACTCCCAGGCATGCATACACATGTATATATACATGCCGTTACGGCAGGAATGATTGGCGAATTACACCGGTACGGTGCAATTGAATCTGATTGTATGTGGGGCTAAACACCAATGATCCCCTAGTGATTTCCGGTGTAGGGAAACATCGTGAATATTGCATGGGCGGTACAAGTCATGAATGTGTTAATGTGATCGTTATAAACTATTGATATTCGTGAATTCATGACTATAAACTGACGTGTCTTTTAAGCATGTGTCGCTGGTAACGAGGCTTAAGGGCTAGTTATCATAGAGTCCGAGCCTACTCAAGTGTTTCGTATTATATAATAATAATAATAATAATAATAATAATAATAATAATAATAATGAAGAATAGAGGAATAATAATAATAGTAATAATAATAATAATAATAATAATAATAATAAAATTAACAAATATTATTTGGTCTATTCAAACACGGTTTATGAAAAAGTAAACCCAATGGATCTAGTCATCTAAACATTCCAAAACTCATTACATTATCATTCAATTTTTTCTGACTTTGAAAAATAAACCCAAGGGCCCATTTGTTTTGGATCCAAGTTGTTGCCACTTGCTTGCCAGTTGCCACCAAGTGGCTTTCATGAAAATTATAATCTTATTTAATTTCATTACTTGCATTTAAAATACTTAGAAATATTTTAAATTCAAAATTATTATTCTCAGCAAGATCTTATTTGGGTTTCAAATTTCAGATGGGAACTGAAATAATATACCAACTGTAAATGAAATTAACAGTCTATTATTTGTTTCTAATCCGGTTCATAGTATCAAACTTCGTAAACTAATCATATTTATGATTTAAATTCATTTGTACTTATTACATATTTACTTAAGCATAAAATTTAATTATATATTTCTTTTTTTTTAGAAATTACTCATTTATCCTTGTGTTATTCCCGTAAACCCAACCTCATCATCAACAAATGATAGTTCCTTCTTCCCTGGTTGAAGAAGCTAATATATGAAAACTATGTTAAATAATTAAAAAAAAAATCGTTCAATTTTCATTGAATAAAATATTTTAAAAAAAATGTGAATTATGAAAAAAGAAAGGGTCAAATGTTCACCTGTCGTTTCTATAATTCCAAATTCTCCCACATAGGGAATGACGAGGCCTGGGCCCCATTGCCACTACTAAATTAAAGAAGTGCAAAACACTCCCTTTGATTATTCATATAATTATTTATTATCTTTTTAGTTTCTAAAATCTACTACGTTCAATTTTGTTCGTCATACAAAACATGGTCTTTGGCATTTGAAAACATCATAGAGGAGGTACACATTCATGATTCAACCAGTTCGAGAACCGAAATCGGTGAACAGACCTGAACCAAATCTTGTTTGAAATCCGAATACATAGAAACCGAAACTACCCATAGTTTTATAACCAGTTTGTATTCCTCTCATTTGAAATCGATTTGAACCTAAACCAAACTAGTGAGAAATTGATCAAAATTACTAAAGGACCCCGTCAACAAACTAATAAAACCCCAAACTGGTTTAACACCAAAACTATTTTGACTTGTTGATCAACCAAATCAAATAGTGATTTGAACCCAATTCGCACGCCTCCAACAACAATGAGACCCATACAAACATTAACAATTTGATAACTTTGTCATTTGTTGAAGTTAGTATAAGTCAAAGGATGTAAAGTGTAATATTTAAGAAAACAAGTGTGGGGTCACCAGCTATTATTGAGACACTTGTCCAGTGGAACAGCAGCATTGGGCTTCGTCTTCAATGTCAATAATCCCCTGCCCGTGACTCATCTACCCGTAATGGGCAAGAGTATTCAATTATTATTAGCTTTATTTATTTTAGAAAATGATATAAGTGTAAAACTAATTTACTTGTTTTAAATATGACTATACATTTTATAAAGAATACATTAAAGTAGGTGTTTTTCTTCCTGTCATATATTTTTAGTGTAAAATAGCTTCACTCATATATAGCATTCAGAACATCAAAATATACAAGAAATTAAAATTAAAAATTATACTTAATAAAAAACACAGATGTATAATAAAAGAGAAAACTACCAAAAATCCTAGTTAACAAAAAAATTCTTCGAAATATACACATGAATATTTAGCCTTCACCAAATTAGTGAACTTTTATTTCCGTAAACCGGTAGCTGTTACATTAGCGTCACCAAACCAAGACGGCTAGAAATTATTCTAAACTCTAAGCTGCTAGTTAATGCATAGTCGACGCTTTTATAGGCCTAGCATGCGCTTTTGGCGACTTTTGTAGGCTTTATCTGCACGTTTAGTTGCTATAATTTTAGCCTTGTCGGACGTTTTTTAAAGGTCAATAAAAGGAGACCACATGTAAAGCACGGACCAAATATTGGCAGTCTTACCCGACATTTTTTATCCAGTTTAATAATAACTAAAAGTCAATGTTTATTTTGTCAAAGTTTTTGCTTATAATGTTAACTTTTCTAAAGTTCAACCTATCAAAACAAATCCTTTTCGCTTCTTCATTTCTTCTTCTTCGCAAATGAAACGAGTTTGTACATGTCAGGAGTTACTTTCCGAAATTCTAATATGGACGCTCCACTTTTGATCTCTAATCAATCCTCTCAATTGGTTTTGGCACTTGGAATATCTCCCTCTCCAAAACACCCTGCCAATGGTGGACCTACAACCAAGCTTGTGGTCTCGTAAAAAAAATAGTGTATATTTTAGGCAAAATTCATGATCCTCTCTTGAATGTATGGTTAATCCCTCCTATTGTCGCCCCTATAAATAAATATTGGGTCCGCTAATGTTACTTCTACACCTTATATCCATACACCACTACCAATCCACCTAAGCTATCAAAAAGAAAGTCCATTTAGGAGGCAAGTTGTTGCCCGTGGCTTCCAAGGAAATTATGCTATTATTTACTTTCATTACTTGGATTATATTGTATTCAAATACTAAAAATATTAAAAACTAATATTCACAATTTTCAGTAAAATCATTTAGGCTGTTTATATGGGAACTGAAAAAGAATAAACTAAGCGTAAATTAAACCAATGTCTAACAGCCACAATTATTTGTTATTTAACGAGGTCAGTAGTATCAAAAGTTGGTAAAACAATCTTATTTATGATTTAAATTGATTTGCAGCTAAGAGAATCAAATAGGTGGTTAAGTTAACAAAGTAAATGATTGTGAAAGTGCATAATGTCGACATTTTATTGACTTTGCACTTTAAAAAGTTCTTTGCAATCATCCGGTGAAAGCTTCTTCAAAAAACATATAAATTTTTTGCATTTGTGAAGCATAAGCATACCTTCAATGGCTTCTTCAAGTTCACATGTTCATAATAAGAACTACGTGTATGATGTGTTTCTTAGCTTCAGTGGTGAAGACACTCGCAAGACCTTCGTTGATCATCTTTATGATGCTCTTGATCGACATGGTATTTGCACGTTTAAGGACGATGAGAAACTCCAGAAAGGAAAAGAGATACATGATGGGCTCTTACAATCTATTCAAGACTCCAGATGCCACATCATTGTGTTCTCCAAAAACTATGCATCTTCATCGTGGTGCTTAAACGAGCTTCTCAAGATCATGGAGTGTCACAAGACGAACGAGCAGACGGCTTTCCCTGTGTTCTATGATGTGGATCCCTCTGATGTCCGAAAGCAAACTGGATCTGTTGGAGAAGCACTTGCGGTACACAAGAATAAGAGTGAATCTGAGGTTGGAAGATGGAGAGAGGCTCTTAAAGAAGCAGCCTATTTGTCTGGTTGGGATGTGAGGAAGACTGCTAATGGGTAATTCCTTCATTATATCTCATGTTCTATTGTCAAATTATTGAAGTAAATTTTAGTCTTGTGGAAGGATGAACATTTAAACATGAAATATGTGCATTAAAATAATTTTTCATGTGGCTTTGTGAGCATGTTAATTGAATCTTCTTCTCTGATCTACAGGCATGAAGCTCAAGTCATTAAATTAATTGTTGAAAAGGTTTCACTCGAGTTATGGACCACTGATAGTTATGTGGATGAGAATTTAGTAGGCATGGAACAAAGGATGGAAGATCTTGATAGAAGTTTAGAGATTGGTTCAAGTGATATTCGCATGATAGGCATCAAGGGCATGGGAGGTATAGGGAAGACAACTCTAGCCTGGGCTATTTTTGATAAAATATCCTTTCATTTTGAAGGTAAAAGCTTTGTTGAGAATGTGAGGGAAAAGACCTCTAAGTTTGGTGTGGAGAAGTTGCAAGAACAAGTCCTTAGAGATGTATTAAAGGATAAATGCATCAGTGTACAAAGTGTTCATGAGGGGAAAAATTTAATGAGAAATAGGTTGTGTGGTACAAAAGTTCTTCTTGTTCTCGATGATGTGGATCGTGAAGGGCAGCTTGAGGAATTAGCCGGTGATCCTAATTGGTTCAAGCCGGGAAGTAGAATTATAATTACAACTAGAGATGAGCAGGTGCTCAACATATACACAGAGAAGTGGATCCATGATGTCAACCTGTTATCTACTGAGGAAGCGATTCACCTCTTTAGTAGGCATGCATTTAGGAAAAATATTCCAACCCAAGAGTATGAAGTTTAATCAGGCGAGGTTGTAAATTATGCTGCTGGTCTCCCTTTATCATTAAGAGTTTTGGGTTCATTTCTCCGTGGTAAAAACAAGCCTGAATGGGAAGATTCACTATCAAGACTGAAAACAATTCCGTCGAAGGAAACTCTTAAAGTATTGGAACTAAGCTATGAAAGCCTCGAGGATGATTACAAGGAAATATTTCTAGATCTAGCATGCTTCCTTAGACATTGGAAGAAAGACGATGCAATAAGAACGCTTGAAAGCTGTGGATTTCACGCTACAAATGGTTTAAGAGTTCTTGAGCAAAGATCTCTAATCAAAATTGTAGGAACGTTTCGAGGTGGAGTCATAAGCATGCATGACCGTGTGATAGAAATGGGCGAGAATATCATACGCGTGAGCATCCTGATGAGCCCGAGAGACATAGCCGATTATGGATTCAAGAGGAAATCGAACATGTCATGGCTGGTAACTTGGTAAGAATCAGATGAAACTCACAACATTTTCATTGATTATAACACAACTTTTATGATCGTTGTTCTTGAATTACAGGGTAGTGAAGCAACTAGATGTATAGATCTAAAAATCACTCCTGGTATTAACTTGAAAGGTCTTGAAACATGCAGAAACTTAGATGCCTTACTGTGAAATATGGAAAGCACAAATGTTCTCATGGCCTTGTGAACGTGATGCATTTTTTTGGAAAGTTTAGGAAACATGACAAAGCTCGCCAGTGTTTTCCAAACTCATTACAACATCTGTTTTGGTACGCATACCATAATCGGTGTTTACCCAAAACATTTAAAGCAAATAATCTTGTTGCACTTGAAATGCCTAGAAGCAAAATCAAACAACTTTGGAAAGGTGAAAAGCTAATATGGTTGATTAATTGTTTTGTATGATTTGTTATAATCATCATCATCATACTTGATAAAGCTCACCAATAACAAAACTAAGGTAGGGTCTGTGGAGGTTAGATGTAGACAGCCTTACCTCTACCTCGTAGGAATAGAGAGGCCACTTCAAGTGAGACCCGGCTCGATTTTAGTTTTGTATCAAGCGTTGGACCTAAGGCGCATAACACTCAAACAATCGGGACAAAGACTGATTGGTGCATGTACCCCCGTGTCTTTCAAATATCAACGCCACCACATGATTCATGATTAACTATCCGCCGCTTTTAACGTTATTTTCACGAAACTAGTAAAATAACGTTAAAGTTAGTACCATTTCACTTTTGCCCCACCAGAGCCACACATATATACATTGTATGTACACACCGCAAGCGGGGCATTTATGATTTGTTATAATGATATATGTATATCTATTGGCTAGTCATCGCACCAACATATTTTTAATAGTATTATTTTGTTCACTTTACATCTTATAATAATAGGTTATGAAGAAGCTCAAATTCCTTGATTTGAGTAATTCAAAAGAGTTAAGGAGCCTTGACCTTGGGCTGACACCCAATCTTGAGAGGTTACATCTTGAAGGTTGTAAGAAATTGGTAAAACTTGACGTGCACGATGAATGTCTAAAAAGCCTTGTCTATTTAAACCTAACTTAGTGCAAGAGTTTGAAGTCTATATCTTCCATCGGACAGCTCAAATCTCTTGAGGTTCTTCATATAGGTCGATTAAATCTGAGGGAATTCCCGGATTATATAATCACAGGGCATTCCATCAATAGTTTGCTAGAGCTTGACCTTTTTGGTAATCTTGCTATAGAAGAAATACCCTCATCAATTGGAAATCTTCATAAGCTTACCTATCTAGATCTCTCTTGTTGTCGCCTTCTCAAGAGTCTTCCAGGAAGCATATGTAGTCTACAAAATTTGACAACTCTTAATCTTGGATTCACTTTCATAAGGGAATTGCCAGAGGACCTTGGCCAGCTGGAATGTTTAGCATACCTTAATTCTTATGTTACAGATGTTAAGCATCTCCCTAGTAGCATTTGTATGTTGAAACATCTCAAAACCCTACTTCTTGGAGGATGTGAGCTACTTGAGAAGTTACCCGAGGATGTTGGCCAATTAGAATATTTGGAGATATTAGATCTAACAGGTTGCCATAATTTAAGAGAAATTCCCAACAACATTTGTAATTTGAAATGTCTCAAAGAATTGTGGCTTAGAGGATGTAGGAGGCTTGAAAAGTTGCCAGACGAACTTGAAAACTTAAAATGTTTACAAGTATTAGATGTTTGGGATACTGGCATAACTCACCTTCCATAGAGGATTTCTTCTTTAAAAGGTTTGGAAATTTTATAATAATTTACATTGGAAGAAGAAGTGGCAGAGGGCAATTGAAGAGTGAAGCTGCACTGGCTACTTCTCTTCACCTCTTCCC